>CM018908.1:2175000-2195000 GCA_009663005.1 Actinidia chinensis | reverse complement strand
CCCCGCAGTTAAGCGTGCCCGATCGGGTGCAATGCCAGGATGGGTGACCTCCCGGGAAGTCCTCATTTTAACCCTTTTTGGGGAAGATTTTTATTTACACCTTTTTCTTTCTAGAATATCTCTCATTATTATTTATTTTTTAGCTTTACGGATGCAGGCGACGAATCGTTTGGGTTCGGCCCGGTGCGCTTCACCCGTCGCGCTTCTGCGGGGTATGAGGTGAAGGAAGGGTATCTCTATTGGGGCCATCATACTAGCACTAATGCACCGGATACCATCAGAATTCCGTAGGTAAGCGTGCTTGGGCGGGAGCAGTACTAGGATGGCTGACCCCCTCGGAAGTCTTCGTGTTGCACCCTTTTTTTTGCCGATTTTCTTTCACGGGTTTTCTTTTTAGAAGATTTTCCATCCGCATTTGTTTACAGCCATACGGATGCGAGCAAAACGGCTGTATTGGGCCCTGTTTAGTTCACCCCGCAGTTAAGCGTGCCCGATCTGGTGAAATGCCAGGATGGGTGACCTCCTGGGAAGTGCTCGTTTTTTCACCCTTTTTTTGGCCAATTTTTATTCACACCTTTTTCTTTCTAGAATATCTCTCATTATTATTTATTTTTTAGCTTTACAGATGTGGGAGACGAATCGTCTGGGTTCGGCCTGGTGCGCTTCACCCGTCGCGCTTCTGCGGGGGATGAGGTGAAGGAAGGGTCTCTCTATAAGAACATAAGGTGCACATCATCTGACGGGTGCGATCATACCAACACTAATGCACCGGATCCCATCAGAACTCTGCAGCTAGGCGTGCTTGGGCAGGAGTAGTACTAGGATGGGTGGCCTCCGGGGAAGTCTTCATGTTGCACCCCTTTCTTGCCGATTTTCCTTCACGGGTTTTCTTTTTAGAAGATTTTCCATCCACATTTGTTTACAGCCTTACGGATGTGAGCGAAGCGGCTGGATTTGACCCAGTTTACTTCACCCCGCAGCTAAGCGTGCCCGGTCGGGTGCAATGCTCGGATGGGTGACCTCCCGAAAAGTCCTCGTTTTCCTCCTTTTTTTGGTTGATTTTTATTCACACCCTTTCCTTTATAGAATATCTCTCATTATTATTTATTTTTTAGCTTTACATATGCGGTCGACGAATCGTCTGGGTTCGGCCCGGTGTGTCTTACCCGTGCGCATTCTGCAGGGGAAGAGGTGAATGATGGTATCTCTATAAGAACATAAGGGCACATCTTTGGCGGGGGCAGTTATACCAGCACTAATGCACCGGATCCCAGCCTGAACTCCGTAGCTAAGCGTGCTTGGCGGAGCGTACTAGTATGGCTTGCCCGTGGGGAAGGTCGTCGTGTTGTCACCCTTTTTTTTGCCGATTTTCCCTTCCCGAGTTTTCCTTTTTAGAAGATTTTCCATCCGCATTATGTTACATACTACAAACAACCAAGCCTTACAGATGCGAGAAGCAGCTAGATTCGTCCTAATCGTCCCAATTTCTTCACCCCGCAGTTAGGCGTGCCCGATCCGGGTGCAATGCCAAGATGGGTGACCTCTTGAGAAGTCCTCGTTTTCTACCCTTTTTTTGGTCAATTTTTATTCACACCTTTTCCTTTCGAGAATATCCCTTATTATTATTTATTTTTTAGTTTTACAGATGTGGGCGACGAACCGTCTGGGTTCAGCCCGGTGCGCATCACCCGTCGCTCTTCTGCAGGGGATGAGGTGAAGGAAGGGCATCTCTATAAGAACATAAGGTGCGCATCATCTGGCGGGTGCGATCATACCAGTACTAATGCACCGGATCCCATCAGAACTCCGCAGCTAGGCGTGCTTGGGCGGGAGTAGTACTAGGATGGGTGGCTCTTGGGAAGTCTTCGTGTTGCACCCCTTTGTTGCCGATTTTCCTTCACGGGTTTTCTTTTTAGAAGATTTTCAATTCGCATTTGTTTACAGCCGTATAGATGCGAGCGAAACGGCTGGATTGGGCCCTTTTTAATTCACCCCGCAGTTAAGCGTGCCCGGTCTGGTGCAATGCCAGGATAGGTGATCTCCCGGGAAGTTCTCATTTTTCACCCTTTTTTTGGCCGATTTTTCTTCACACCTTTTTCTTTCTACAATATCTCTCATTATTATTTATTTATTACCTTTATGGATGCGCGCGACGAATCGTCTGGATTCGGCCCGGTGCGGTTCATCCGTCGCGCTTCTACGGGGATGAGGTGAAGGAAGGGTATCTCTTAAGAACATAAGGTGCCCATCTTCTGGCTGGTGCGATCATACCACACACTATCACCCGGATCTCAATCAGAACTAACGCAGCTAAGCGTGCTTGGCGTAGAATACTGGGATGGAGCCCCCTTGAAGTCCTCGTGGGTGGCACCTTTTTTGTTGTCGATTTTCCTTCACGAGTTTTTTTTTTTAGAAGATTTTTAAAATCGCATTTGTTTACGAAAATCCTTACGGATGTGACGAAGCGGTTGGAATTCAGCCCCGTTTTACTTCACCGCAGTTAAGCATGCCGATCGGGCAATGCTAGGATAGGTGACCTCCCAAGGAAATCCCGTTTTTCACACCCTTTTTTTTGCTGATTTTCCTTCACGGGTTTTCTTTTTAGAAGATTTTCCATCCGCATTTGTTTATAGCCTTATGGATGCGAGTCAAGCGGCTGGATTCAGCCCGGTTTAGTTCACCCCATAGTTAAGCGTGCCCAATCGGTGCAATGCCAGGATGGGTGACCTCCCGGGAAGTCCTCGTTTTCTACCATTTTTTTGGCCGATTTTTATTCACACATTTTTCTTTCTAGAATATCTATCATTATTATTTATTTTTTAGCTTTACGAATGCGGGCAACAAATCGTCTGGGTTTGGCCCGGTGCGCTTCACCCGTCGCGCTTCTGCGGGGGATGGGGTAAAGGAAGGGTGTCTCTATAAGAATATGAGGTGTGCATCATCTGGCGGGTACGATCATACCAGCCTTAACGTACCAGATCCCATCAGAACTCTGCAGCTAAGCTTGCTTGGGCGGGAGCAGTAGTAGGAAGGGTGACCCCCTGGGAAGTCTTCTGTTGCACCCTTTTTTTACCGATTTTCCTTCACGGGTTTTCTTTTTAGAAGATTTTTCATCCGCATTTGTTTACAGCCTGACGGATGCGAGCGAAGTGGCTGGATTCGACCCGATTTACTTCACTCCGAGTTACAGCCATGTCGTCGGGTGCAATGCCAGGATGGGTGACCTCCCGGGAAGTCATCGTTTCTACCATTTTTTTTGGCCGTCCGATTTTATTAACACATTTTTTTTCAGAATATCATCATTATTATGATTTATTTGTTTAGCTTTTACGATGCGGGCAACAAATCGTTATGGGTTGGCCCGGTGCGATTCAACGTCGCGCTTCTGAGGGGCGATGGGGTAAAGGAAGGATAAGGGTGTGTCTCTTATAAGAAATATGAGGTGTGCATCATCGGCGGGTCCGATCATACCAGCAACGTACCAGATCACATCAGAAACTCTGCCAAAAGGGGGGCCTAAGCTGCTGGGCGGGGAGCAGTAGTAGGAAGGGTGACCCCCTGGGAGGGGAAGTCTTCTGTTGCACCTTTTTTACACGAATTTTCATTCACGGGTTTTCTTTTTAGAAGATTTTCATCAGCATTGTTTACAGCCTGCGGATGCGAGCGATAGTGCGCTGGATTCGACCCGATTTACTCAATCCAATAGTTAAGCATGTCGGTTCGGGTTGCAATGCCAGGATGGTGACCTTGGGAATCCTCGTTTTTCACCCTTTTTTTGGCCGATTTTAATTCACACCTTTTTCTTCCTAGAATATCTCTCATTATTATTTATTTTTTATCTTTACGAATGTGAGCGATGAATCGTCTGGGTTTGGCCCGGTGCGCTTCACCTGTCGCGCTTCTGCGAGGGATGGGGTAAAGGAAGGGTCTCTCTATTAGAATATAAGTTGCGCATCTTCTGTCGGGTGCGATCATACCAGCAGTAACGCACTAGATCCCATCAGAACTCCGCAGCTAAGCGTGCTTGAGCGGGAGCAGTAGTAGGAAGGGTGACCCCCTGGGAAGTCCTCGTGTTGCACCCATTTTTTGCCGATTTTCCTTCACGGGTTTTCTTTTTAGAAGATTTTCCATCCGCATTTGTTTATAGCCTTACGGATGCAAGCGAAGCGGCTGGATTCGACCCAATTTACTTCACCCCGCAGTTAAGTGTGCCTGGTCAGGTGCAATGCCAGGATGGGTGACCTCCTAGGAAGTCCTCGTTTTTCACCCTTTTTTTGACTGATTTTTATTCACACCTTTTTCTTTCTAGAATATCTTCCTGTATTATTTATTTTTTAACTTTACGGATGCGGGTGACGAATCGCCTGTGTTCGGCCCGGTGCGCTTCACCCGTCGCGCTTCTGTAGGGGATGAGGTGAAAGAAGGGTATCTTCCATAAGAAATATAAGGTGCGCATCTTCTCTGTCTTTTCTGGCGGGTGCGATCCATAACACACTAATGCACCGGATCCCATTAAACTCCGCAGCTAGCGTGCTTTGGGCGGAGCAGTACTAGATGATGGGTGACCCTCTAGAAGTCTTCCTGTTGCAACCCATTTTTTGCCGTTTTTCCTTCACATTTCTTTTTCTTTTTAGAAGATTTTCATCATCCGGCCTTTCTTTCCCTCCTTCCTTATGCGAGCGCAGCGACTGGATTGGGCCCGATTTAGTTCACCCCACAATTAAGCGTGCCCGGTCGGGTGCAATGCCAGGATGGGTGACCTCCCGGGAAGTCCTCGTTTTTCATCATTTTTTGGCCGATTTTTATTCACACCTTTTTCTTTGTAGAATATCTCTCATTATTATTTATTTTTTAGCTTTACGAATACAGGTGACGAATCGTCTGGGTTTGGCCCGGTGCGCTTCACCCGTCGCGCTTCTACGGGGGATGGGGTGAAGGAAGGGTGTCTCTATAAGAACTTAAGGTGCGCATTTTCTGGCGAATGCGATCATACCAGCACTAATGCACCGTATCCCATTAGAACTCTATAGCTAAGCGTGCTTGGGCGGGAGCAGTACTCCTTGGGATGTCCTCGTGTTGCACCCATTTTTTGCCCATTTTCCTTCAACACATTCAATCAAACACGGGTTTTCTTTTAGAAGATTTTTATCCGCATTGTTTAACACGCCTTACGGCTCGAGCGAAGCGGTATGGATTCGGCCCGGTTTAGTTACGCCCATAGTTAAGCGTGCCCGGTCAGGTGCAATGCAGGATGGTGGACCTCCTGGAAATTCCTCGTTTTCCACCAATTGTTTTGGCCGATTTTTTTTATTCACACCAGTTTCTTTCTAGAATATCTATCATTATTATTTATTTTTTAGCTTTACGAATACGGGCAACGAATCGTTTGGGTTTGGCCCAGTGCGCTTCACCCATCGCGGTTCTGCGGGGGATGGGGTAAAGGAAGGATGTCTCTAATAAGAATATGAGGTGCCATCTTTCTGGCTGGTTACGATTATAACTCAGCACGAACGCAAACCACGAAACCATCAGAACTCCTCATCTAAAGCGTTCTTGGGGTCCGGGAGCAGTAGTAGAAGGGTGACCCCTTGGAAGTCCTCGTGTTAGACCCCTTTTTTTGCCGATTTCCTTCAACCTTCATCACATTCGACGGCTTTTCTTTTTAAAAAGATTTTTCCACCGCGTTTATTTAAAGCCTTACGAATGGCGAAGCGGCTGGATTCGACCCAGTTTACTTCATCCCGCAGTTAAGCGTGCCCGGTCGGGTGCAATGCCAGGATGGGTGACCTCTCGGGAAGACCTCATTTTCCACCCTTTTTTTGGCCAAATTTTCTTCACACCTTTTTCTTTCTAGAATATCTCTCATTATTATTTATTTTTTAGCTTTACGGATGCGGGCGACGAATCGTCTGGATTCGGCCTTGTGCGCTTCACCCGTCGCGCATCTATAGGGAATGAGGTGAAGGAAGGGTATCACTATAAGAACATAAGGTGCGCATCATCCGAAGGATGCGATCATAGCAGCACTAATGCATCGGGGATCCATCATAACTCCGCAGGACAGCGTGCTTGGGGCGGGAGCAGTTACTAGGATGGCTTGACCCTTGGAAATACGTTGAGTGCACCCCTTTTTGCAATTCCTTCACAAGTTTCTTTAATAGAAGATTTTTCATGCGCATTTGTTTACAGGGCTTACGGATGCGACCGAATCGTTGGATTCGAACCCATTTAATTCACTCCCGCAGTTAAGCCATGTCCGGTCAGGTGAATCCAGGGATGGGTGACCCTCTTGGGAAGTCCTCGTTTTCCCTCCATTTTTTTGGCCGAATTTTTATTCATACCTTTTTCCTTTTCTAGAATATCTCTCCATTATGAGTTATTTTTAGCTTTAATCAGATGCGGTGCGAATCGTCTGGTTTGGGCCTTGTGTCCTTCAACCCGTTCGCGCTTCTGCGGGGGATGAGGTGAAGGAAGGGTATCTCTATAAGAACATAAGGTGCGCATCATTCGGCGGGTGCGCATCATAGCAGCACTAATGCATCGGATCCCATCAGAACTCTGCAGCTAAGCGTGCTTGGGCAAGAGTAGTACTAGGATGGGTGACCCCCTGGGAAGTCCTCGTGTTGCACCCTTTTTTTACCGATTTTCCTTCACGGGTTTTCTTTTTAGAAGATTTTCCATCCGTATTTGTTTACAGCCTTACGGATGCGAGCGAAGCGGCTGGATTCCACCCAACTTACTTCACCCCACAGTTAAGCGTGCCCGGTCGAGTGCAATGCTAGGGTGGGTGACCTCCCGGGAAGTCCTCGTTTTTCACCCTTTTTTTAGCCGATTTTTAGTTCACACCTTTTTCTTTCTAGAATATCTCTCTATATTATTTATTTTTTAGCTTTACGGATGCGGGCGACGAATCGTCTTGGTTCGGCCCGGTGCGCTTCACCCGTCGCGCTTCTGCGGGGGATGAGGTGAAGGTAGGGTATCTCTATAAGAATATAAGGTGCACATCTTCTGGCGGGTGCGATTATACCAGCACTAATGCACCGGATCCCATCAGAACTCCGCAGCTAAGCGTGCTTAGGCGGGAGCAGTACTAGGATGGCTGACCCCTGGAAGTATTCGTGTTGCACCCCATTTTTTGCAATTTCCTTCACAAGTTTTCTTTTTAGAAAATTTTCCATCCGCATTTGTTTACAGTCTTACGGATGCGAGCGAAACGGCTGGATTCGACCCGGTTTTACTTCACCCCGCACTTAAGCGTGCCCGATCGGGTGCAATGCCAGGATGGGTGACCTCCCGGGAAGTCCTCATTTTCTACCCTTTTTTTGGCCAAATTTTCTTCACACCTTTTTCTTTCTAGAATATCTCTCATTATTATTTATTTTTTAATTTTACGGGTGCGGGCGACGAATCGTATGGATTCGGCCCGGTGCGATTCACCCGTCGTGCTTCTGTAGGGGATGAGATGAATGAAGGGTATCTCTATAAGAACATAAGGTACGCAATGCAGTTGTATAACTCAAAAAAAATGTTTTGAATTACTCTAAAAATCCAGGATTTATGGGCTTAGCCTTCTCATGTTTTTACGTTAGTCTTTCTTTTTTCAATATCGACAGAACAATTTTTTTTTAATTTTATTTTCTTTTTATTTTTTTCAATATGGAAGAAAAAAAATAAAAAACTTGTTCAAAAACTAGAAATATTCACTATAAATATAAAAAAAATCGATCCAACCCAACGGGCATTGCTACCGCGCGGTTGGACTGTGCAACCCAACGGCTCAGTAACTCAGCCAGTGATTTCGAACCATTATGAACCATAGAGCCCAATCCGAGGGGGTTGGACTGACCAGCCCAATGGGCCCCCATCATAGTAATGTATATGCACTATTACTACTTTCGAGTCTTGGAGACATAGATAACACAACACGATCAGCCGCGCCGGGGTCAGATCTGACATCGGCACTGAGAATTCGTACGAGCGAGAGTACGGCAACATAGCCGTTGGGTTTCGATTCCATGGAAGAACCAAAGGTTCAAGATGCGAATAATGATCCTCAAAGCACAGACGAAAAGCTCAATCCGATTTCTTCTTCTTCTTCTTCTTCTTCTTCTTCTTCCAATTCAACTGAACAACTGCAACAACCAGAGTCCGTTGAAGATGAAGAAGAGTTGAAGAGACTGCTGGTGCCGGACGTGCGCGATCTTCCTCTGATTCCTCCCTCCGCCGTTGAATCCAACTTCGTTCCCTACTTCGCCCCAGGTTTCTTCTTCTTCTTTTTACCTGACTTCAATTGATCACTATAAAGGAAAAAACAAACAAAAAAACTATAAAGAATTCTCAAACCCCTAATTCTGACTCGTTTGATGGCTATGAACTATGAAGATGTACTTGTCAGAAAAGAAAATCTAGGATTATGAAGTGCTAAAAGATAATCTCAATCTTACATCACTTAATTATTTGGGGATTGGTTCAGTTGAGTTTCTCATTATTTGGTAACAATGCACTAACACTGGATACATGATTTTGCCTTATCTTTGCCGACTTTCTTTTTTTCCCCGATACTTCGCCCCAGGTTTCTTCTTCTTCACTTTTTTCCCTGACGTCAATTAATTCCCAGAATAAAAACTAGAAAAAAAATCTTAAAACCCTAAGGTTGTGTTTGGATTAAGGATTTGGTGTGGGAAAAGGAAATGGAAATAGTAAAGGTGGATGACCTAATGGTCCCAAACGTTGGATTGTCTAACTTTTTTATTTTCATTTCCTTTTCCTTTTCCCTCACCAAATCCTTGATCCAAAACACAGCCTAATTCTGTCTTGTTTGATAGTTATGAAGATGCATATCATTGGAAAAAAAGAAAATCTTGGATTATGAACTGCTGAAAGCCAATTTCAATCTTACAATTTAATAATGTGGAGATTGGTTGAATTGTGTTTTTCATTATTTGACAACACAATGCACGGACACTGGAGACATGCTTTTGCCTTATCTTTGCTGTTCAATCAATAAGAAGAATGTACCCCTTGTTAGATTTGTACTCATCTCTCCTTTGTCTTTGTGTGCCATCAGACTTCATTAAACCAGGACATGATCAGTATGTTTATCGTCATGCCAATGGGTACGTTTCCAATATATCTTTTTAACTACGTATGCCTGTAGAATATATACATAAATACATATGTCTGCGTGCTTATATATTTTTCTCTTATGTGGTGAAAAAAAGGTTATGCGTGATCGGCTTGGCACTGGCACACCTGGCATTTAAAGATGATGGAGGAGTTACAGCTGGTGATTTCAATTGTAGGGGGAAAACAGATCGAAGGGGGATTAAGGTTGAATGGAAAGCGCAAGAAGGTAACCTTTGTTTCTGATAGGGGGGCCTTAACAATTGGAGAATCAATGACTGAAAAACAGAGAATCTTGCGACTTACTAATGTACTTTCTACTATTAGTTCAAAGAGTGTTTAAGTGGTGATATCAAGTCTGCATCTTGAAAGTGTACTGCATAGATCACAAGATTTTAAGTATTACAATGTACACAAGGAAAGAGTCATTGCTATTGGGAAATTAAAACTTTGAAGTCATTACTGTATTAAAAAACATACTCGAGGCTTGCATCGTGGCCCGTCATCCGTACAACGTCACAATGCATTCGAATTTGTCCATCACTATCCAAAGGCGTGTGCCTTGTCTATTGGGTACTCGCCCTAGGTGCGCTTTTTGCGTTTTTATGCGTCTCATATGAGGTGTATGCCCTATTGTTTAAGCTAAAAGAATTTAGAAACATGGATAGGTTATAACAAACCAACATAATTTCTTTTTTTCAAATTTCTTACTCTATAATTCGTCTCTCTCTATAAATATTGGGTTTGATTTTTAATTGTGTGTTTCTTTGATATGTTTCATTATAGCCATCGGTATGAGGCTACAAATTTGAACTTGCAACTATACTAGTGTAGAGGTCCTAGAGGATGGACATGCATTGCTTTTCCTGGCACCTTCCGTTAAGAAAAATAAATAGGTAGTTTCAAACTTTATCTTAATAATTTAAAAAGCAATCTAGTCAGTGATAAAATGTCAACTAAGTATTTGAAAAGGGACCTTGAAGCTTGTGTTTGGATCATGAATTTGTGGAGGAATTTATGGAGGGAAAGAAAAAGTTAAAAGGAAAAGACAAAGAAGTAAAGAAATTAAATTTTTATTATGTACTTTCCCTCTCATTTTTCTTTCCCTTGATAGACTCATTTGCAAATCTATGATCCAAACACGGCCTAAGAATATTCAAAGTTCTTATAAGGTGTTTTGATGTACAACAATTATAGGATAACAAATGGAAATCTCAAATATAGGTGAACAAAAAATTCTAGCAATTCAAGCAAATACCCTGAATTGCATTTAGTGCTGCCCCTGGTACTTTTTCTAGATGATGTGTAATAATTGAAGTCAAAGCTGATACTTCCTTTACATTTCTACTGTGTGCTTCTGGAAAAGTTGTTTCGTAGAAAAGTAAGATATGTCCTTGTGCAGAATGCGCAACATTTTGAGTCCAACACAGCTTTGTGTAAAGTTTGCACCAAAGATACTTCGTACATTGTCAGGTTTAATTTTGCTTCTCATTGCCTTCTTTCATTCGAGGTCTTTTATTATGTCTCATACTCTCATATCTGTTAGTTTTTGAGGCTAAAGGGGTGGGTTTTTCTCAGGTGCTGTGTAAAAGGCTCTCTACTCGAAGTGAATGATAGGCTAATCACGCAACCGGGATTGCTTAATTCAGCAGTACGTGTAATACTTACATTCTGATATATATTTATGTATGTATGATCATACCAATTGTGGAGCTATGTCACACCCAAATATGTGATAATACTATGTAATTGTATCTCCTCCTGTCTGTCCTTTGAATCTCGTCATTTTTTTCTATAATTCCTACTCATTACTATGTTTTAGATTTCCCTTTAAAATGTGTCTTTTATTTTTTCAGGATTTTATTGAATGTGTGATAAGAGAGGGGAAAACTACTTTCTTGTCTTGTCATAAGACAGAAGAGAATCAGTTTGGATTATTGGTAGTAACTTTTATATCCAGAAAGAAGAGAATAATTTTCAAATGGTTGAACATCACTTTTACATCCAGATTGGACCTTAGTAAGTTGGTAGCATGTACAAACCAATATTGTCAACAAAGGCCATTCTGTTCGCTGTCTGTAGTTCACCTGACCATTATTCGTCTTTCAGTTTCTTCTGATGAAGACTGCCAAGCATAGTAGAAAGCGTCAATTCAAGTTCACTTTTTGTTATTTCATGATTATAGCCAAGTATAGATAAGCATTCAATCGTGTTTCTTTCTCTCCCCATTATTCATGGCACTGAATAATTTTGGGTATTTCAATGTCCTTGGTACATGAATTTAATGTTTTAATCATTAAGAAAAAAAAAGGAATGCTTAAGATTCAGGGAAATTCCATCTACATGCTTAGGGTTCTGAATTTTTATCCATTGTCTGCTTTTTTTGCCAACCCTCCAACTCGTTTCTTGGCCCCAACACCCCCCACTCACCCCAAAAATAAAACCATTAATTGTTTTATTTTTTTGTGTGTGTGTAAGTTGAAGTGTTTTTGTGTTGACGGTAGTAAAACATGTCAGATGGTGCACAGGATGACCGGATGAGAGATGATGCAGTCCCTCTGAGTGAGAATAGCAGGAGAGAGAGAGAGAGAGAGGGGGGGGGGGGGGGGGGGGGGGGGGGGAATGGTGCGAATTCCATGTGTGTTAGCGTCTCCTAATGGGACATTTATTGTACTGGATGTGACAACTATAGCAAACCATTAGGTGCTCATGGGCTTCTTTGGAAGGGAACAAGCCTACTTGATGTGATCGAAGGAAGCTATCATGTACACTTGATCCAAAGAAACAAAGTTTCTAGGTTCTGCCCTTTAATGCAAATATAGAGACTTAAGGTGTCACTTGAGCTTGATTCTCAGGGGACAATCAAGTGTCTCCTTGCGTCTCTTGAATGAGCTGACGACCAAAATCATAAAGTGCTTTTGTCACACCCACCCACACCCACCCACCCGCGGCGACATATATTGTGTCGGATCACCAAGGAAAAGGTTGTAGTTTGCCTAGGCATCCACATTTCTCAACTTTTGGCTACCGTGTGGCGAGGCCTAATGAGGTGTAAATGTGTATTAGTGCTGAAGACATCACATACCTACCTGTTGGAGAGCTTAATATGCATCATTTGTTCCATTTGCCAACAACTTAAACTTTAGGAACTAGTGGTATGCGAACATGGTATCAGTGCTCAGGTAGGAGCATTCAAGTCTCTCTGATTGCATTCACTTGCTTTTGCTTCTCTATATGGATGGATGTTTGAACCTCTTGGTGCAAGATGGGGTTGCAGGTGAGGGAGGGTCTGGAGAGCTTGATATGGATTGTTGGCCCATTTCCTAACATGAGGGTGCTGGAGAGCTTGATATGCGCTTTTAGTGCCTATGGTCTATATGCTGTTTCAGAGTCTTATGACTCACAAGTCACAATTTCAGTTCAAACGAAATAAAAATGTAAGGCTAGTCTTGTATGGCCATGATTTATCAGAGTTATAATTGTATTTGTGATGTGCAAATTAACTTTTCTGGCTTATTGAATTATAAACTGCCTTGGTTATCTTATACAAGTTTTACACGTATCCTATTCATTTGCCTTTTGGGGTTGTATTCCAGGCAGAAAGAGAAGGATATATTGCAATAATCATGCCAAAACCGGCAGATTGGCTCAAGGCTAAATCTTTATTATTGGGTGTTGATGAGTACAAGAAATTGAGAGAACTGTTTTGACCCATTTGAAGGATTGCCTGAGAATACCATTTCAAATCATTTAATCAGGTAAATATTGTTGCTTCTTTTGTTACATATAGAACAAACTTGTTGGAGATTTTCCACAGTTTTGGTATTCTCGATCAATTTCACGCAATAAATTGATTTTTCCCCTTACTGGATTATCAGTTGTATTTAAAGCTTGGAATTCGTATCTCTATGTTTTCAAGTGCTAGCAAGTGAACGACTTTAAAAATGTATGAATTCTTGAAGTGAATGTAATTTTGCATGAGGGCAGCAGGTGCTACAAGTTAATATATATTTGCCTTGTATTGCAGTATTGTCAAAGAGATCCATTTGGACTATAATTATTTTTCCTCGTCAGATGTTGATTTTCATTGACTCGCATCTAGTTTGCAGTTTATTTGCGCAATGGGTGTGACTGATAGGCAGCAAAACTATGCCTGATTGTCCAAAATCTTCAACAGTCGAGAATCAGCAGGAAAGCTGACAATTTCAACAGCCAACGGCAAATTTTCAGAGTTTTACTTTGATAAATTGGGTCAGAAATGGTGTCAAACTCTGTTTTGAAATGTACCAATGAGTTTTACATCTGATGCTACATTTGGATCTCGAAGGAAAAGGAAATGCAAAAAAATACTCCGTATGTTTTTTCGTAAACAATTTCATTTGTCATTCATTCTTATGTATGTTCTCTTGTCAAATCCTAGATCGAACTATGGCTTAAATGTCAAGTGGAGATCCATTGGTCATGTGTGGTATGTTAAGCTGACAACTAGTTTACTGTGCTCGTCTTTTGATCAAGTAGCTCAAATAATATATTATATATATATATATATATATATATATATATATATATATATATATATAAAGGAAGAAAGAAAGAAAGCTAGCTAAAGAGTTAATAAGTCTAAACAAGGAAAATGAATGCAACTATGAAATTAAAAAAACAATTATCTTACCATTGTCCCGAAGAGGAAAACAAAGAAGGTACTATTATGAATTTAGTCGCATAAAGATTAGAAAATTCAACTGCATACGAGGACTTACAACATTATTGTCAATAATCAGCCACCTTTATCCAAAGATAAAACAATAATTTTTATAGGCAAATTATATGATTTCGCTTGAGTTTTTTTAAAAATACAAAACACATTTCATATGATTTTTAAAATGTCAGTAATATCTCTCATGAAACTATTATTAAGATTCTCTTATCATAATTTTAGCCTCCAACAATGTTAAAGCTTGAAGCAAAAATGACAAAATGCCCCCTCTCTCTCTCTCTCCTCTTCCCAAATTTATTTTCACATCATCGGGCTTGACCGGACTGTTATTCTCAGTTTCTCACCTTTTCTTGTTCGGAACTGGCTATCTACTTGCGGCTTGCCTGCAATAGATAAGAATAACCATAAATCGAGTAAGATATGAAAGCGAGCGAAGTAATAAGACAACAAGCCCTGCCCATTGCCCCTACTTTTTGTCATCTCTATATATCTTCCTACCGCGTTAACATAATTCAATGACAAAGAGATTAAAAAAATGCGTACTAATACAAATTCAATAACATGAAAATGAAGAAATCCAATGAAAATAAGACTATTTACAAGACCATTATCAATGATTAACCACCTTCATCCAAAGAAACAACAATGTCTTTTCATCTATGTTCCTGCTGGAGCATCATGATTTCTTGCATAACTAGCGTTCTCGATCTGTTTATAGTTAGGAAACACAAATAAATATGCTCCTCAAGCTCTTCCAGCTGCTCCAGAAAGAACACTTGATGGGTCCGAAACTCTTTCACCACCTCCATCAACACATCGCTCCCCTTTCCCCCTAACACACATATCGGCAGGCCTACTATATTTCTATCTCCTCTTGTCAGCCTCCCTCACAAGTCGACTCATTGTGTCAAACTCGTTGATTCAGTAACAAACACCCCCTTCGCTGATGCAACCCGAGCTGTGAACCGAAGCCTCTCAAGAAATGTCCATTTAGCCCTCTCGTGAATTAACCTTAATCTCTTCTTGGCTAACCTAGCAAACAAGCAAGCCATGGGGTTGCCAAAATCCCAACCACGCTAGAAAACTGCTAGGACTTAGCAATGCAAGGATTATACGGTCATAATAATACCACAAGATAAACCTCTAAAAATTTCTTACAGAATCCTCATCTTCGCTCTCCTCCTAACCCTCTTGAACTTCATCGTTAATCTGTGAAACAAAAAGCCATGGCTATCATGTATATCATGAAACTGTGTCGGGCTGATTATTAGGAGTGGGTTGTTTAGGGTTGCAAACGAGGCGAGCTCTTGGAATAGAGGATGGGATTGAGTATTTGTGGAGAGACTGGTTACCCTATTGATTATCCGGTAATTGGCACGAGCTTGGTGGATGCTCCCTAGAAGCAATTCACACGTATTGCACGCTTCAAAGCTAGTTTTGAAGTAATCGATGAGGAGGTGGTGAAGATTGGCCCCTTCCATCGCTTCGGCTAGGGTTTCTTGCCTCGGTTCGAGCAGGTAATCGGAGAGAATGGGAAGAGGAAAGGAAGGGAATTCTTTTGATGATGAGGGCCAGTCGTGATGACTCAATTACTTTTCTTCCACGCTGATTATCAACTTAGCCAAACATTTTGCGAGTGTTTGGTGCCTTAGGATGTCTGATACTCTCATTGAAAATTAACTTGTGGCCAAGCCAATCCAACGAAGTTTCACAACTCTTGCAAGCATAACACAACACACAAAAAACTATCAAATATGAGGTGCGAATTAATAATTTAATTTTACAATTCTGTCTCTTTCTTAAATTTGATCAGATTGTGATAATAAGCAGAATCTGAAACAGCAACATCAAGGAGAGAGAAGCTGAGGCTTTTTTTTTTTTTTAATTCCATAAATTCATATATCAAAAACAAGAAAACTAATGAAATGGTTTGATGAAGAGGGGGTTGGGTGAGAAACCAGAAAATAAAAATTCGAGAAACCTTATTGTTCTATAATAGACTATGAAAGGTTTAATGGGCCAAGAAATATTTTTAGTATTCAAAATAAATTGTTTAGATATCTCATGTAAATAAATAAATCTGAATTAGTCATTTTAAATTATGAAAAAAAAAAATTATTTCAAAATTTGAAACTGTAGCAATGCTGAATAAATTTACATAGAGAAAAATCAGTAGGGTGATTTTATGAGAGAGACAGAGGAAATTGGACTAACCTGTTCTTGTGAAGGGCGATTTGAACTTGAAACAAGCCATGGATATTTCACATCGTCGACCCAAGAGATGGCCCATGAATATGATTTTTTTTATTTTTTTTGGAAGTAGATTATGAAAGCGATCAAACTTAGAAACTTTTGCTCTAATTTATAGCATTCCCAGAGAGAGAGAGAGAAGCTAATTAAAGAGGAAAACAACAAGAAGACAGTTGGAAATTAACACGCCTCACACGTTTGTATTTTTAACGTGCAACTGCTTTTCAGAATTAGGAAATAAATGGAGTACTATTTTACCAGGATTTAATTTTGAAAAAAAATAAATCATTACTCTATGTTGCCAATTTCGATATTATAATCATAGTGGAAGGTGTTTTGTGTTAAAATAAAAGCCAACAAAATATAACATCATTATGTTGAAAAATCATGTACAAATTTTATGTTTTTATATGTATATCATTGCTTTTAATCCATTTGCAGTTATTGATGGATAATAACCACAACAATTAATATTATATACTGATAAAAATTACCTAAAAAAAAGTATATTTATGAATTATACTTATCTATTTTAAGTCAGTGTAATATTTTTTTTAACAAAAATGTTTAATTCTACCCTGCATCTATCTTTCTAGTTAATTTCTAGGATAAACATTGGAAAATGCTATGGGTACCCCATTTTGGGTACCCAAATGCACACCCATAAGAGACAGACACAAGAGAAATGGGCCTCACACACCCCAAGTGTGTAGACCCCACCCCAAGTGTGTGAAACTCACTTCTTTTGTGTCTATCTCTCTCATGGGTGTGCATTTGGGGTACCCATAGCACTACCCATAAACATTCTAGGTAGGTATCATTTTTGTAATAAGGGCATTTTTTTAATTACTTCAATTCATTAAGCATATTTTTTTTAGCAAAAGAAATATTACACCGACTTTAAATCTGTCATACATCCATCTTTCTAGGTAACATAAACATTCTAGGTAGGTAGACATGAAGTTTGGAATGAATGAAAGAAGTAGTTCTTGCAGGATATGAACCAAGAAGGTTGAATGTACATTGGTGCGACAAAAACAAAATTTGCTATCATCAAACTAGGTGTTACCACTCAATTGAAAAGGATTTGGATAGATGTTGAGGCGTAAAATTGATTGTGGGACTAAACAAAAGAGATTTATCAATTGAGTCAACGAGGAGTCTAGATAGTGCCCCATTCTCACGTTTGCACCTCATTTCATCATATGGATCATGCAAAGGTGAGGGGGGAGCTGGCTTCACATATGATACTTTATCATTGAATAGGCACATTTATGGCATATGGAACAAGCTTATCTATAATAAGTTCATGAACAGACCGTCACACCAACATTGGCAAAAGATAAGTTTGACGGAGACCCATTGCACAAAATGTGGTGTGACAAAAACAATCGAGCCGATTCATAAGAAAAGTTAAAAATTACGGTTGAAAAAATATTAACAAATAGTATTACTACAATTTTGGACCACCAGTCTGGGCAAAGATTTCAATATATGGGGTCACTGTCATTTTGTGATAGAGACTGGACGCTACAAAAGCGTTTAGTTTTTGTCGAGTCCTCAATTTTGCAATGACCACGCCTCATTCAGGGGTTATCATTGGCTGATGTCTCACAAGTGTTTCATTGATTGGGTGGTATTGAAAATAAAGTGTCGAGACTATCACAGTGGATACTGCTAAAGTATAATGAACTGTTGAGATTTTGAAGATAGTTTTGCTTTGAAAAAGAAGTTACTTTGGATGGAAAAATCTTTCATGTCCGTTGTGTGCCGCACATAGTCAATCTTTGGTGCAAGAGGCTTGGAGAAATTAGTGTAGTGTTGATGTATTCGGGAAGGTGTATAAAGTACTTTTCGCTGGCATCAGAAGCACGCCTGAACCAATTTAGTGAGATAACGGAAGCAGTTGGGATTGCTTCAAAAACGGTTGATATTAGATGGTCCAACACGTTGGAAATCAACCTATATGATGTTGTCTACTTGCTTTGGAATTTAAGCTGTATTCGTAGATACCAAAGAAAGGATTTGGGCTGTGTTTATGTGGACTAGCCTTGAAGAGTTGGGTGAATGGTGGAGTGTTGAAAGTAAAAAAAAAAAACAAAAAGAAAAAAAAAAAAAAAAAAAACCCCCCCCCCACCCCCCCCCCCAAAAAAAAACAAAAAACAAAACTGGAAAGTGTGTCAAGTTTTGGCAATTTCAATGAGAGTAACCCAAAATTATTTCTGGAAGGATACCCAACTTCATTGTTTCTCAATGAAGGTCTGGGAATGATGGAAAGAGAATTTTGGATGCTAGTCAGTGGATGAAAACGATACATTCGAGCAATGGCTTTAAAGATGAAGAAAAATTGACAAATTTTGGGCGGCGGCAATTTGTGATGGCTCTAGGGGCCGTGAGTGTTGGACCAGGTCATGGCAAAATGATGCGTCATGAGTTTTGTTTTCCAGAGATCTATCATACGGAAGCTGAAGCTATAAAAAAACATTGCTGGTGCGTGGGCTTTATACCGAGCTTTACTAGGAGTATGTGTCGTAAACATTCAGTTAATAGTGAAGGAAGTTTGCAGCTCAAAACCACGAGAAACATGTTCTTCTAGTACAATTCTAATGAAAAATTTATGTCACTGAAGATCCAAATTTGAATCTTTTGTTGAAAAAAACTGATACCATGCAACCTATGAAGTTGACTTGGACATTACTTGGAAGAAAGTGTTGCATATGTAATGAAGTGTAAGTCACAGTTTGATACATTAGAGTGGGAGAATAAATAATCTAAAGTATCGCATATTATCGAAGATGGCATGTGAAAGTTTTGTCAATTCCATCACTCAGTGGCTTCAGATCCACGTGTCGGCCGGGTGGTTAGAGTTATTGATCCTTATAGGATGCTTCAATGTTCTACGGAACTGCTTTTTATGCGAATCGCAAAAAGGATCTGAAGGGAGTATCAATATTTGCAATTATAGTTTTTTTAAATTAATTACCATTACTTGAAAGTAAAATTATATTACCAAGTTCTACATTTTTATAGGCCGAGGGAGACCTCATTCAAGGGATGGCTTACTTGATGATATTTTTTGAGGTTTATTTTGTTTTTTTTAAAATGTTTATAAATAGAATAAAAAAGAAACTTGTAGGGTAAAACAATGCCTGTGTCATTTTTTTCATTGCAACGTATTTTTTATATGCTATTTAACCACTGCTGGTGTCATCTGTTTCAAGTTAAAGAAGGACATTGCTTTCGTGCTGCTTTCTGTTAAAGCTGGTCATGACTCGAGGACTCAAGTTTCCATTTGTGTAGCAGAGAAGTCTCTCTAAGCATTTGAAAAGAAACTTTTTTTAGCTTCACAGAAGCCTTGTGTTGTAATTTTGTGATACATGCAGATTGGTTAACCGTTTGATGGTCTTGAACTTTAAGCACTTCATTAGTCCTATGTGGTGTTAGACTTCATAAATTATGTTATCATTTTCTTTTGGTGTTTATGTTCTTCTTTGGGAATGATTGGTGAACAATTTTATAGAAGTGTTTTTGTTGTTCTCCTTTGAAAATGCTTGGTGATTTTGTGATATGTTATGCTTGTAGGTTCAATTTGTATTTAAGAAATTTGAGATCGATTTTCGAGTCGAGCTTGGCTCGTTTATGATTTATAATCGAGCTTAGTCGAGCCGGAGCTCGAGCTTCAAAGGATTTTAGAGACGAGCCGAGCTCGAGCTGTCTTTAGGCTTCGATCGAGCTCGAGCCGAGCTCGAGCCTTAACAAGTTTCAAACGAGCGCGAGGCCTAAATAAAACAGTGCCAAACTCGACTTACTCGGCCGTTTTGCAGCCAGATATAGGTTAGCATTTATGTAAAAGCGAGTTTTTTCAATTACTTCAAATAATTGAGTTGAGTTTGTGTTTGTGAAGTCACGT
>CM018908.1:2060000-2062500 GCA_009663005.1 Actinidia chinensis | reverse complement strand
GTTTACAATATGAACGTTTTGAATTATTAAAATAGACTAAAACATGGTCTAAAATACTTAAACTACAAAAGTACAGCCCAAGATTAGACTTCAGATAAACTTGATCCTTTTTGTTTGAGTGATGTTTTTTACATTTCACTTTTTACAAAATGCATTCGACGTTTTTATCTTTATTATGTAATGTTATAATATTGCCCCTAATTTTTCAATTATCAAAATTGCATCTCCTCGTACCTTTGGACTTTTTTCCTTCTTCTTCTCTTGGAAGGGTTAGTTTAGGTATTTATTCAAAATTTACATAATAAAGACAAAAAATAAATACATTTAATAAATAAAAAAAGGAGTGTAAAAAGAATTTTCCTTTGATTTTTTTTATTATGTGAAATTACTAAAATATCATTTTATATAGTAAAAAACATTTGAGAAAAAAATAAAATTTTAAAAAATATAAACATAAGGGCCTTTTTTTTGTAATTTCATCTAATAAATAAAAAAAATACATTTTTTCAAAAAGAAAAAATGTGAAAACCATCACGAGAATGTGATTTTTTTTCCAACACAACTCAAAACGACGTGTTTTTTTTATTTTTAAAGGAAAATTCGTCCGTTTCCATCCCTAAATCGAAATTTAAATTCAAATTCTGCGAGGGTTTGATCGTGCTTTCCGAAATAACGGTCCTTTCCAGTTTCCATTGCCTATAAATAATCCCAAATCACTCCCAAGCCCAAGACAACACGCTCTCACAGAGAGAGAGAGAGGAACGACCGAAGAGAGATGGCCGGTTGATCAACGGATCCGAGATCAATGTCCACATTGTCTTTAGCTTCTCAGTAATTCCGTAACACATTCTCTCATTGATTTCACTTTCGATTTGTTTCGATTAGTTACAATTCTATGTTCTTTAATTGTATGTTTCTTTGGGTGTGGGTTTTCCATGTTTTAGTCCTTATAAGTTTTTACAAACTCAACTATCTTTTCTTTTGCTTTTGAATTTTATCTGGATCTTCAATTTTAAATGTTAGAACATATTTTAGGTTGAGATTATTTTCTCTGTTTTTTTTTATTGGATTGTGGGTTTTCTATGTTTTAGTCCTTATAAGTTTTTACAAACTCAACTATCTTTTCCTTTTGCTTTTGAATTTTATCGTGGATCTTCAATTTTATGTTAGATAACATATTTTAGAGTGAGATTATTTTCTCTGTTTTTTTTATTGGATTTCTTGTTTTTGGCATTCATGTATGTGTTTAGTATGTTTTCAGTACAATTATATGTTGTTGTTTCTGATTTTGATTTTTGTAAATTAAAACTGATTTGGATTTGTGTAAATTAAAATTGAGTTTGATTTTATGTTCTAATTGGTTTTTGTTGTCTTGGGCTTCTACTAAGTTTTTATGAATTCATGTTTTTTCGATTGCACATTCTATTATTGATTTTTGAATTTTGTTTCGATTCAATAATTAATTTTTCTTCCTGCCATTGATTGAGGTTATGTGGTTTTTCTTTGATTTAGGGTTCTCGTTAAGTTTTTATACACGCATCTTTTTTTTTTTCTTGTTCTTGTTCTTATGAATTTTATTTTTTAGTTGTTTCATGTTCTTCATTTGTTGGGATCTTCAATTTCATTAGAGAACCACATATTTTGGAATGAGTATATTTTTTGTTTTTTCTGTGAATTCTTGTTTTTGGCTTCTAGATGTGTTTACTGTATTTTTAGTGAAATTATATGTGCTTGTTCCTTTTGATTTTGATTTTTTATAAATTGAAACAGTTTTGTTTTAGATTTCGATTTCCTTTTTGATTTCGATTTATGTGCTTGTTCCTTTTGATTTTGATTTTTTATAAATTGAAACAATTTTGTTTTAGCTTTCGATTTCCTTTTTGATTTCGATTTCGATTTCCTTTTTGATTTCAATTTATTTTATATTAATTAAAATTTTTTGCTCTTTAATTGTATGTTTGTGTCTGTTTTCTAATTTTTTTAGATTTCTCATTAATTTTTTATGAACTCAAATATTTTCCTTTTCTTTTTTCTTTGAATTTTAATTCAGTCGTTTCATGTTATTCATTTGTTGGCGTTTCTTATTTCGATTTTTGTAAATTTAAACAGTTTTTTATTGATATTCCAGTTGATTTTTGCTTTGGATTTGGATTTTCATTTTGATTTTGACTTCGGTTTTGATTAATTAGAATTCTTTTGTTATTTAATTATATATTTGTGTCGGTTTTCTATATTTTAGAGTTCCTTCTTAAGTGAACTCATATTTCTTTCTCTTTTTCTTTTTTAATAGTTTCTGTTCTTCATTTGAAACAAGTTTATTTTTTTCTTTTTTCTTGGATGTTTTGTTTTTGGCATGTGTAATTAGTTTTTTTTTGTGTGTGTGGATTTTGATTTTTTATAAATTAAAACTGATTTTGATTGAATATTCAAGTTGGTTTTCGTTTTCTTGGATTTTTTGTACGTTTTTAAGAATTTATCTTTTTTCGATTGTACATTTTGT
>CM018908.1:2010000-2012500 GCA_009663005.1 Actinidia chinensis | reverse complement strand
ATAAGAAGGTATCAACCTCCCTAAAGTTCGTTCGAAGGATCCTAAACACTCCGAATTGAATCGTCTCGGGAAGGGCTTTCTCGCCGAGCTTGATCATGGGGAGTTTTCGTCGGACTCACCCACGTCGCTTGAGGAGCTCGAGCGTCTCCTCTCGGACGATTGTCGCCCCCCCGTCCTCGCGTCCTAGATTCTGGAGAGCCAAGGATACTCGACTAAAACGACTTCAACGAGTCCAGCAGCACGGGTACTGAGAAGCGTCCCGACTTTTAACAGAGGAGCTCCCTCAATCCTCCTCGAGACCTTCATCTCGTCGCAATACAGTCGAGGCAGATTATTACAGTGCTTATCTGCTGCAAAAACAACAGCTTTAGAGCCCCCGAGCATTATCAGAATACAAAAACGCGGGTACGAAAGGGAAAAACGACCGTCCTGGATCCCCCACACGTCCTCGGGAAGCTCTTGGGGCACCCACCGAGACGTTCTTGCGGGCAATATCTCCCCATTCATCGCCGGAGACGAAGAAGAACTTCTCTTCCACCGCCTTGACGTTGCTGGGGTACCCTCCGAGCAGAACCTTTTTGTTCCTCGCTTAAAATTAACCCGCCTTGGTCCGGTTTTAGGATTGCAACTGGGCTTAAAATGTTCCTAAACCTCGGACAGAGAGAGATAATCTTTGTAGACCCCCACAACGCCATAGAGCAAGTAATGCTTGCCTCCACTTCTGGGCACGAGCCTGGTGCCGGGCAATTTAATAAAATTGGGGTGTGTGCGTTAGCCTAATGGTTTTATGGAGAGGAACTAAGCCGCAGGGAAACGCGGCCTGTAAAAGGCTACCTCGCCCAGGCGGGTAGAGGTGATTGTCTCCCTTCGTCGGAAGCCTCGCCCTCACCTCGGAGGAAACGAGTAGGTTTTCCCTAAGAGCGTTCAGCTCCTCATGTTCATGATATTCGTTTTTCTCTCTACTGAGGGTGATGATGGCGATCAAAAAGGTTTCTCCTCGGGTGAACCTCTAACGGGCGAGGAGGAGATTGATCTACCGTCGCGGCCATATGGAGGAGGCCTTGTCCTAAGTGAATCAGATATCCACGCGGGTAACGAATCTAAGTAAGTCGCCCGATCAGTACACCAGAATTACCGGGACATAAACTACGAAGACAAGGAGAAGAGTGATACTAGAGGTGGATGACGCTGGTCGATTCACGAGTAGGGCGAGGAGGAATTGAATTCTAGAGTTCGAGAGAGTAACGACGAGACAAAAAAAATTGCTATGGAAAGGGGGACCCCTTATATATAGAGGGCACCGGGGTCCAGTCATTCATGCAATGATTACCTGGAGCCGTTCCGTCTCCCGAGGAAATAATCGTGTTCCTCCCTCCTCCTCCCTCCAAACAACCCCATTAAATGCGCCGCCTCACAACGCCTACGGTGTGAACCACCTCCGCAATTCCCGCCTGAATCGCCATTTAAAAGCTGCGCACCTAGCTATTCGCGCCGCCGTGTCAGCATTCATGCGCCAGCTTCACATTCCGTTTTAGGAGCGCACTGTCATTGTTTTGGAATTAACCCATAATTATCATTCTTTACTGAAAATCCCTCAATCCCTTCGGCAATTTCGAGTAAGGGGGCGCTCTGTATGGGATAAAATCTCCACCGACCATGCCAACACAGTCTGCCATCTCATAGCTGGTCTCCCGTGGTCTCCCCAAAAGTAATCTCCGACCCTCTTAACCGAGGTAAAATGAGTCCAACGTTCAACATGGAACATCCCCAGTTCCTCCAAGCTATCTCCATTGAGCTCGTGCCCAGGGCCAAATTGCTATCTCCTCCTTCGCCCTTGGGCGAAGTAGTAGACTTTGACCAATCTCCACCAACCTTTCAGAATCTTGTCTATACTTGTAAACTATCCATTGCGAGATCTTTCTCCATCACGGCACCAACAATACGGGATACCCGCCAGATTGGCAGTCTCGCCCACTTATGTCTCCTAATCTCCGAATATCTTTTCCTACTCATCCTTCCGAGGATCTCGCCGTGATCCATGGGCACTGCCCATTACTCACTTACTTACTCCTCCTATAAAGGCCGCTCCCCCCCATGAAACAAAGGTACGCTCAACCACTCCCACAATTCTTGTGACCGACCCGACCCTCCCGGGGGGGCCGTTAATTATTACCTAATTCTCTGTATTTTTCCTCAAATACAAATCAGAGCACTATTGTCTTCAAATATTCAATAGTCTCCAAATGTTTATTTTTTACATGTCCTCCAAATATATTAATAAGACAAAAAGATCAAAAATCTTTAAGTCTTTCCTCGACCCTCTCGTACATCTGAACTCACTTCCCACGTCCTCCTGAAAAATCATTTTAACAGGAAGTATACAATACGACGGAAATTAGCTCAACGAATCAATAATGGCTCAACACCAAATGTCAGAGTAGCACACGAATCCTATTTTCATCAAAGACCTCATACAGGTCTTTCCTATAACATTACTAGT
>CM018908.1:1940000-1945000 GCA_009663005.1 Actinidia chinensis | reverse complement strand
CAGGTGGTCGTGTTTGCCTCTTCTCTTGCCCTCCGCATGCCAGGAGCATTCTCCATGACCTAGACTTTCCATATGGCCTCGGGCCAGATTCCGCCGAGCTTGAATTGGTTAAAGCTCAAAAGCAAGCAGTTAAGGAGAGAATCGGTGGCCGAGCTCGCGAGGACGGATCAAAAGCCCAGCTCGAGGTGGATGATCTGAAGGCCACCGTGCGGAACTTACCAAATAAACTGGCGAAGGCCAAGGAGCTAGCCATCGAGGACTTCAAAGCATCGGGAGGAATTCAAGGCCAGAGGGTTCCAGACTCTGCTACAACATACTTTAGTATGAAATTAAAATGAGGGATTTGAGTTCTGCCAAGCGGCAACTCCTCCATCAATTCCCCAACATCGGCGGCGACGTGGCGAACATGGCGATGGACCCACGCTTCGCCGAGGAAGAAGAAGGCGATTGGTGAAAGAAGGAGAGATCCGTTTGCAGGAGTTGGTCCTGATGTATAAATTTTCTTTTTTTTAAATATGTAATTTTTGTCCAGATGAATGAAAAATCTTGGTCCCCGTTCTTTTATTTGACTGAACGATGTTGGCGACTTCAATAATGGGCGATCTCATTTTGTTTGGACTGGCGATCATAATTTAGGCGATCATTAGAATGGACGACATAGATAGGGACGCATAGGTATCATCCTGCCAAAGGATTGCGATCATAAATTGGCCGACATTCAACAATGGCGATAGTAATCTTGATATTAAACGATGATATAAATCATAAGCGAATATGCCAACAGTTTTAAATCAGAAAATTATTAGGGCGAGACTGGATTGTAATGCCGTTTATTTGATAGTATTTTTTCAAATTACCTCCGCATCAGGGATGTAAAAGTGCCTGTCCGTTTAGGTTTCTAACCCAAACAGTCCCTGGCATAGAAACTTTGATAACTTGTAAGGGCCTTCCATGTGGGCCGAGCTTTCCTGCGCTGGATCTATTGTGGAAGGGTTACCCTTCGCAAGAACCAGGTCGCAAGGAGGAAAGAGCGGTGCTTACTCTTTCGTTGGTATTTGGCGATCCGATTTTGGTAAGCTTGCTTGGCGTAATTCGGCGCTTTCCCTTTTTTCATCGAGGAGATCAAGGTTGAGCCTGAGTCGGCCCTCGTTGCCATTTTTGCGAAGTGTACGTTCTGAAGCTTGGCATCCCTATTTCCACTGGTATGGACGATTCAATTCCGAAGAACAGGAGTATGAGTACTTGAGAAATCCGGGACTAGTAGGTATGATAAGACTAGAGTATGCTTGGTACAGTCTTACGACAGTCGCTTTTTGATCTTTCTAACCTTGCTTCCAAATCCTGAGGAGGTACGATTAGTTAATTCAACCTGTCCGTACCTGAGGATGATCGGGCGAAGAAAACTGATGAGAGATGGCGAGATCTGAGCAGAATAACATAACCTGTGTTGTCGAACTGGGCCCTTTTTGCGTTGTCCGAGATGAAACCTTTGGGATTCCGAATTAATACAAGATGTTCCATATGAAATCTTGGGTATTTTTCTCAGTAATTTTTGGCGAGAGGTTGAGCTTTATCATGTGGTAAAATCGTCTATGGACGACGATCAAAAACGTTCTTGCAATGGAGCTCGTGGTAGGGGACCCAAATTGTTATTCTCCATTGGCGAATGGCCAGGCTTGACATCGGTTACCATCTCAGTGGGGGGGAGATGCTGACGGGAGCAAAGATCTGACATTGGTCGCATTTCTTTACCTACGAGCCCCATCCGTTCCATGGTCGGCACAAAAAATATTCCTGGCGAATTATTTTCTGTGCTAACGACTAGACCGGGAGTGGTTCCCGCAGATGCCTTCAAGTATTCTTTAGGACGTACTCTGCTTCTTCTGGTCGGAGACCATTTCAAGAGGGACCCCGAGAAAGACCTGTTGTATAATTTCCCGTTGGAATATGCAAAATCTGGCGGATCTGAATGGAGACGGCGAGTTTGAGTTTTTCCTTTGGTACGATACAGTCTGGAGATAGGCAATAATTTCGTCATTCCATTCGGACTTTTCTTCCGCTTGAGGACCTGATTGGCGATTCCAAGGCTGGGATGAGCTAAAAATCCAGAGTTATGCACTGTCAGAAAATAAACTCAAAGTGACGCCAGATTAGCCAATGGCATCTGCCTTTTATTATCTTCTCGGAAATCTGGTGAATTTAAACTCCATTGATCTTTGCGGACACGACTTTACCTCGCCCAAAAAGCTATCATTCTGGTCCTTGGCGAGGATAGTCTCCTTGACGTGGTTTACCACCAGTTGTGAGTCACTGAATACATTCCAAAAATTGTGCTCCCAACTCTGTTGCTACTCTTAGTCCGGCGGGAGGGGATCGTACTCGGCCTCATTATTGCGTGGCTTTCAACCCAATTATTATGGCGTACACTCCATCTGTTCGCCTGATGGAGCTCGTATTGAAGAGCCCTGCACCGCAGCCGTGCGGGGTGGAAGAGCCATCAACAAATAATATCCAGTGGACGAGGTCTTTTTTGGGGTTGGTTCTTTAGAAATGTCCGCCAAGAGGAGTCGTATCTGGTTGTGGAGGCTTCATAGGTGGATTCGACAATAAAATCAGCAGGGCCGGCGGTTTTATTGCCGTCCCGTGGCTTGTACTAATTGTGGCACGCACTTAGCTCGATGGACCATTGCAGGAGGCGACCCGACGTGTCCGGTCGTTGGGATATGCTTTAGTGGATGATCTGTAACATATGATGGAATGGACCGAAGTAATGACGAAGTTTTCTTGCGGCGATCATTAGAGGTAGGGATCTTTTCGATCCTCGGATATCTTGCATCTGCACAATTTAAAGTTTTTGCTAACGTAATATTGTTCTGAATTTTACCTTTTCTCGGATTACTAAGCACTTATTGCGGTGGGCGAGGCCAAATAAATACACGTAGAGAGCTTTGTCGCGGTGGGGACCGAAAGTAAAGGCGGGACCCGAGATACTCTCAGCTGTGGAACGCATTTCAGATTCTTCACTCATTGAAAGGCCTGGCTCTTTTCAGTATTTTGAAGAACGAGACGCACTTGTCTGCAGATTGGAGACGAAGCGGTCAGGCGGCTACTCGCCCGGTCAGTGCTGCACTTCTCGGATATTTCTGGCAGATCTCATTGCGATTAGGGCCTGGATTTGATCCAGAGTTTACCTCAATTCCGCTTGGTGACCAGGAGATCCAGGAACTTCCAAGAAGGACACTCCAAAGATGCATTTAGAGGGATCAAAATCATTCTGGCCGCCCGCCGTAGGTCGAATGTTTCTTTAGGTGGGCGATGTGGTTGTGTGCTTAGGAGACTCTAACAACATATCATCTATGTAAACTTCCATAGTTTTCCACTTTGTGCATGGAACATCTTGGTGACCAGTCTATTATACTTGCCCACGGCGTTCGTTAAACCAACGCATGACTTTGTAGCACAATATAGCCACGTTCGTGTCCAAAGAAGTTTCTCAATGTCAGGAGGATAAATTTTGATCTGATGATAACCCGAGGGGGGGGGGGGGGGGGGGGGGGAGACATCCATAAAGCTCAAAAGCTCATGCTTGGAGGGTGGCTTCGACTATCGATCGATTTTAGGCACAAAAGGAAAACTGCTTTCGGGCAAGCCTTGTTGAGGTCGGTGAAGGTCTACGCACACCCCTCCACTTCCCCCCTTTTTTTGGGTGACGAATGACATTGGCGAGCCCATCCGGATAGTGGGCTTCTCGCGACAACATTAGCTTTTGAAAGTTGATTGTCTTCAATGATCTCTCAGGCATTCAGGGGCGAACTTCCTCGTTTTCTGGCGGACTGGGGAATATAGGCTCGGTGAACAGCTTATGCAGGGCGACTTCTGGGTCGATGCCAGGGATGTCGCCTCTGTGACCAGTGAACACGTCAGAATTCTTTTTTCAAGAAATCTATTAAGGGCATACGCAATCATCGGGGAGCTCTGTTCCGATCATGACTGGACGAATCTGATAGGTGGGTGAATGGCGATTGGACGACTTCTTCGAGAGGTTTGGATTCTCGGTTTCTCTGGGTCTTGTAGGGATAAGTGTTCTATTTCCTCTTTCAATATACCCGTGTCATCGCCCGCCTTATGTGATTGCTATTGGAGGAATGAATGGAAGTCTAACCTTCAGGCTGAGATAAAACCAGTGCCTAGCACTTTCTGATCGCCATTACTTCGCCTACTCCAGTAAAGGGGGGGAATTTCATCTTAGGTGGTAGGTAAGAAGGATCGCCTGATTCCTCCCAGAGTAGGTCGCCCCAAGAGGGCGTTAATAAGGTGAGGGGCAATCTACCACAATAAAATCATGCCATACGGTGGTTGGTGTGGTTCGCCTCCCAGGGTATTGTAAGTTGATCCACCCAAAGCGTGAGTGTATTCCTCCAAATCGATCAGGGGGGTATGGAAAGGATGCAACTTGTCCGGCCCAATTTTTATTTTTTTAAACACTGAGATGACAAGATATCCGCCGAGCTCCCATGGTCGGATCAAGATCCTCTGGACGTTGAATTGGCGATGACGGCCGAGACAACCAAGGCATCGTCGTGGGTAGTGCCACGCTCCAAATCATCATTGCGAAAAAGTGATGGGGTGTTGGGCAACAATGACTGGTGGGAGAGGTGTGTAGACGTCCTCGTCAGCCGGTATATGGGCATTCTGGCATGCCTTTTAATGGATGGAAGTCGAATAAACCGCCCGATCCAAAAACTCCGTGATTGTTGTATATCGCCGCAGTGGGTTGTTTTGCCGTATCTTCTTTGGGAGTGGGGCGGTGGGCGAATTAGCGACATATTTCCTCAGGTAACCCCTTTATGAGGTCAGCAATCGGCTCTTTAGTTGAAAACAGTCTCAGGTATTATGTCCGTGATCCGGGGAATTCACAATATTGTTCATGTTCCTCGTTTGGGGGTCAGTTTTTTTTTTGTTTTGGAATCTCCAGGCCCACATTTGACGATTCCCATACT
>CM018908.1:1770000-1772500 GCA_009663005.1 Actinidia chinensis | reverse complement strand
TAAACTTTTTCTTTTTCCACCCTCTTGAATATTTATATATTCAACAAAACCCTAAATCTAATTTCTATCCAGTTGCCTTTTTATTTGGGTGTAAATTCGTAACAAAATAATTATATTTTTATGAAACAAAGATAAATTTTTGGGGCTTGTTTGGATTAGCTTTTAATAGATTTTTAGATGCTTTGATTTTTTTATTTTTTTACCCTTAATGAACCTTTTTCCATCGTTGAATCAAGTTTTAATATTTTTTCAGCACCTCTTGGTAAGATAAATTCGAAAATATATTTTTTTATTTAAATTTTAAAAAAATACTCCACAAATTTGTTACTTTTATCTTCAGTTAATTACTTTCCCAAATTTGAACAAAAAAATTATATTTTCAAATTTTTCTCTTCAAGAGCAACCGAAAAAGTATCAAAATTTGATTAAACAGTAAAAAAACTCATTAAAAATAAAAAAAACAAAGCAAGTAAAAAATCTCAATAAAATAAAAGAAAATAATCCCAAAGAAGACCTTGATTTTTAATAGCATCACCCTAAATTGATAACTGTACAGTCATTTTGACTGTAAAATGGTGGCAATCATTGGGAGAGTGTGAGGCTTGGGTGTGGCATTGCAAGTGATGGGTAATTGGGCATAGGGAAATAAGGTCATTTTTTTGGATAATTAAATAAGGTTATTTTTGTCTTTTAAAAACTGCGTCTAAAAGGTATGGAGGTCTTCGTAATAACTAAAGGGCTATATTGGACATTTGCACCAAGTCAATGGCTGACTTCAACAATTACCATTATCGTCAACAACGATCAACTAACGAAGCGGTGTATTTGATATTAAACTATGAATCATAATGGAGTGCAATAATATTTCAAATAAAGTAGCGGATGTCAGTGTACTTATCAAATATCTGAAGGAAGGTGATTGTAATTTATCCTATTTATAATTCTACAAACATTTCAAACAATTTTTATCATAAAATAGAGTAATATCATATATTTTCAACAAAATTAACAAAAATAATTTTACTTGTCATATTACATACAATCACAAAACTAAATTGGAGACGTAACTATACTATATTCACCAAAGCCAAGTAAAAGGTAAACACATTTACAATTGTCCACGACTATATAAATTTGGATAATTTTAATTTGACCCCAGTATTTATCCCCAAAACTTTTATATAATATAATAGATATCCCCAAGGATTTTCATAATCCAACGGGGTCATTTACTCACTGGTGAAGCTTTGGCTACGCCAATGCCGAGGGTCTAGTCCACCTCAAAGTTTGTTGCATCATATGTCTAACTCGTGAACACGCCCTAATTGCAACCCTACGTATTGTTTCATGTATAGTCGAGGATGAGTTGTTCTACGTATGCAAAAACTAAATGTATGACCAAATTACTTTGGGTACACACCAAAATTAAATCTGCATGTTATATTTATTTTCTAAGTATTTCTTTTTGTATTTTAATAGAATTTCTAAATTTTAAATTTCAGCTGCCAGGCCAGTGTGGCCCATTTAAGTGTGAAGGCGTGGGTTCGAGCACTAATTGGGCTGGGCTTCAGAGTCGTCAACGACTGACCAAGTGGGTCACAGGCCCCCACCAATCTTGGGCTTCGTATGATCATGTGTTAGAAAACATAAACACCAAAATAGCCATTTTTTTAGGAAACTCCATCGTCAGGTATCACCAAATTATTAATCCATGTAATAAACTCCATCATCATAAGAGAGATTGGGAGCCACAAGATGCATGAATTTCGTATGTAGCGTAATAAATCTAATTCCATATTAATAATTACAAATTAAATAACGTTACATCAGATAATAAATAAAAATGATCAGAACAGATGGTAAGCATATCATTATTAATATGAATTACTACCTAAAATGAGCTTACTATTCCACTTCCAAACAAAGGGTGAGGCTTCTCCGCAATCCAAGTATTTTGGACCATATTTTGTGTCCATTTTGATGATATAAAACATTTGTATTGTAAACTTCATAAAGACCTTTAATATTATAAAAAGTTACGTTGATCGGATATAAATTAATGGTCGATCAATATTAACTTATAAAATAGTAATGAACGGATACCGTTTTGTATCTGTTCAACGTAATTTTTTACAATATTAATATTCATGACAAAATCTACAATATAATGATTTAGATCATCAAAATGAACCCCAAAAAACTCAAGATACTTGGGCTTTACAGTGCATTCCAAAACTTTAACTTTCAAATAAGCTATATCGCCAAACAAAACCCTATTTAACTGAAAATACAACATCAAGATACAAAGAAACAAAAAATATATTGAAATCACTTGAGAGTTTCTTGAATCGGCGTTCATAAAAGTCCTAAAATTCCCAAAATGCCCCCATGGCCAAATTTTGTAACCCATGAGTTGGGTGAAAATTAAAGGTGTTAAATGAATAGTCTCCATCACACCCAATTTGTCGGCGGATTGTTAATCCATCTGGTTCACTCAAAA
>CM018908.1:1257500-1260000 GCA_009663005.1 Actinidia chinensis | reverse complement strand
GAAGTCAAGCCACCGACACCTCCCTCCCACCACCTCCATTGTCACTGCCAAATCCTATAACCTTTTCTTCTCCATCAATTAATGAAGCGGTTGGCTGAGGAAGAAGGGGATGGTGGCTGGAAAAGTTTTCAATGGCTAAGTGGTGGGATTTGAGTGGCAAGTGAGTGTTTCAATGGTTCTGGATTGTGTATGTGTAGCTGAGTCAGAGTGGACCACATTTATGGTGTATTTAGTGGATGAATGGTGATCTAGAACCAAACAAAAAAAATATATACAATTTTTTTTTTTTTCATTTCTTACCCTATGTTCCAAACTTAGCCTTGAAGTAAGGGTTCATCTCACCTCCACTCCTCTAAACTTCTTACATCGGTCCTACTCTCGAGCTAACATTGATAATCAGAACTGATCATATCGTAACTCGTATATTAAAGGTCATTCATGTAAAAAATTAACTTTATTAAAAATTTATAAACACCAAAGAAATCGTATATTTTATTAAAATAAATTGACGGTTTAAGTTTATAGTTATAATAACCGTTCATTTTATAAAATAAAATACAATTTATTACTATGTTTATAAATATCCAATAAAGTTAATTTTTTGTATATATAACTTACACAATAAGGGCCGTTTGGAGGAGGATATGGGAGGATGGATTAAATTTTAACTTTGTTTGGATATTTTTTAAGAATGGGTGGATAAGGGTGGAGGGGATAAGAAGGAAAATATATAGGGAGAAACAAAATATCAATATTTAGATATTAAACAATATAGATTTTATTTCGATATAATATTATATATATATATAGATATAAATTAAATTTTGTTTCTCTTTATATATTTTTTTTTCTTGTAACCCACCCCCTTATCTCGGAAACTTTAGCTCAGGGGTCTAGGCCACCCAAAAATTCTCCACATCTATCCACCGACTTCGCATAAATTATCCGGGGCGATAAATTATCCGCCCCCATATCCTATAGCCAAACGATCAAGGGAAAGAAATGATCCGGTGGATTAAAATTATCCCCGACTAAACGGTAGCCAACGGTTGCCTAAGAGCTAACGTTAAACCGTCAGAAATTTTTAATTTTAAAATATAAACTACAAAGTAGGACCCACATCAGATTTTGAAACGTATAAAGGATAGGAGTATGGAGATAAATAAGGTCGTGAGTCACGTGACCGGTATTTGAATGGCGACTGATTTTTCGTGGGAAAAAACAAGATAAACACATCCAAACAGGGACCCCACGTGGCACCATCGCCCACCTGAAGGAATTCCTCACCGGGTGCGTATGCCAACGCGTCATACAATGACAAATCGTGTCCGTACCCAAAACAAACCAAAAAAAAAGGGTAAATTCCACTGGCACCCCTTTCATTTATCTAGATCAGCTGTCCCCTTATTTTAGCAAGCGAGTCAATTCGTTTCTAAATATACTACCTTTTTCTGCAACCTTCTATGACATGATCCGCCGACTAACAATGCTGTAGACTCCGATGGTAATACTTAAGTCAAATTTTTTTAAGTTTGCTATTAAGAGCCAAAAATTTTTGATTTTGTATTTTGTGGTTTACTTTAGCTAAAACTAAGCAAAAAGCAAAATCAGGAAAAATAACAAAGCCAAATATGATTGGCTTTTTTGTATTTAAGCCAAAAAAATTAAAAAAAAAAAACTGAAAAAAAACTGATGTCAAACGGAGCCTGAGTCAATTCAATATTAACTATAATACATTTTTCTAAAATCACTATGACACTGCTTGATTCAATTCAATATTAACTATAATGCCATTTCTTGAAACCACTATGACAAGACTTGCAGCTAATATTACTTGATTCTTTTCTAAAATCACTATGACAAGACTTGTCAGCTAACATTATCTGATTCAATTCAATATTAACTACAATATCTTTTTCTGAAACCAATATGACAAGACATATCGTCTAACATTGCCTGATTCAATTCAATATTAACTATAATACCTTTTTTAGGAGAGTGATTTTTACACTCATTTTTTCAAAAGAATTTTTTTTTATTGTCTTTACTGGGTGAAATTATCCAAACACACTTGTATTTATATTCTATATTACTTTCACTTTTACTTTTATAAAATTTACCCAGAAAAAAACGATATCCCATATAAAAATGTAATCTCACGTGAATGAAGGGGTGCCAGTATAATTTGCCCAGAAAAAAACGATAAAATCCCGTATGGCCGTTTATGCGTATACGCGTTTAAAACGCATAGGATAGTGGCATTCCCGTAGTTATCGGCAAACATCGGTAGATTTTAGTAAAACTAGTGTTGGCTATAAATTAAGGTCCGGGGGCAAATCGAATCCGCATTCTCTCATATCGCAACAAATCACTATTTCAGAGTTGTGTTTTCGTTTTCGTTTTCGATTTCTTTGTTTCGAATTTTGAAGTGAGATCAAAATGGCATCAGCTGAGACACAAGTAATCGGCTGCCACACCGTAGACGATTGGAACGACCAGC
>CM018908.1:1182500-1185000 GCA_009663005.1 Actinidia chinensis | reverse complement strand
GTCCCTCATGGTCGCAATAAAAGACTTAAAGTGCGAACTCTGGATTTGCCCTCCGCCATCATCTGCGGATCTCTTCTGACCTTTACTCCTGACCTCTGTGACCTCCGTCTTGAGACCTCTTCTCTGGCCTCTTCTCTGGACTTCTCCTGTGGCGCTCTGGAAACGCACTCGTTTGTTCCGCCACTGTAGTCCCTATCTGAAGCTGCAACACAGCCTTCTCATAAAGGACTTTATTCTGAGATTGTACTTCTCACGGTAATCTCCTCCAATTTGGTCCACAACCATGAGCACTCGTCTCATCGTGCTACATGTGGAAACTCCTGTGTTCAATGCATTATCTGATCTGTAAACACTCGTCCATCGTGATACATGATGAACACTCGTGTCCAAGGCATTTTCTGATCTGACCAAACATCTGCCTGTTCATCTCATTCCTCACCTTGGTTTTCTGGGGCGTAATCGATCTGAAAGCTTGATCAGGGCTTCAACTTACTCCGCCTTCTACTTCTCCAAAATGGAAGCAAATTTCTGAAAACGACCTCTGGATGAATCCGGCAGCCGAGAAAACTCAGAAGGGCTTTCTGGCAAAAATTCAGACACTTTGGGACACAAATTGATGCAAATCAGACTTCAGGGACTAAATTAAAATTTCAATTTTTCCAGGGACCTAATTGCAATTTCCAAAACTCAGGGGCTAAATTGCAATTCCCAAATCAGGACACAAATTGAAAATTCAGAAAGTCCCAGGGACTAAAAGTGTAATTTTCCACTTTTCGGCAACGGTCAAAGGTTTGACCGGTCAACGGTCAACGGCTGGGTGACTGGTTCCAAACGGCTCGGCGGGTCAACGCAGTTCAACGGGCTGACAACGGTCAAACGGCTCCGGGTTGATCGGTCAAGCGGCTCGGGTCAACGGTCAGCGACTCCTGGTTGACCGGAATCGGCGCGGATCGGCCAGTCCGGCGCGGGTGGGCGCGGCTCGGCTCGGCGCGGGTGGTTGGCGCGTGACCTCGGATCGGCTGGGGCGAGTGGCGGCGAGTGCTGCGAGTGCCGCACTCCCCAGCTGTGAAGGGCGACGTGAGGAGCGGGGGGGACTGGGCTGAGACTTGCGCCACTCCCCAGCTGTGAAGGGCCGTGAGAGCGGCGTGGGGACTGGGCTGAGACTGCGCCACTCCCCAAGGTGTGGCGGCGCCGTGCGGGGCGATTGGGGCGCGCGTGGGCGCGCGTTGGACCTTTTCTTGGCCGTGCGGGCGCGTGGTAAACTTTACGGGCGCGTGGGGGAGCGTGGCGCATTGTTTTCCAGTCGTCTTCCTTGCCTGGAGCGCGTTGGGGCGCGTAGGATCTGAAGCGCCGAACTTCAAGGCGGAGAGTGAGGGCTCGTTTGGAGTCCGATTTTGACTCCGTTTGGTGCGGAGCTTCGTTCGGCGAGACGAATCTGGTGGTATGCTCAACGCCATTTTTGGCACTTCGGAATTGTCAGAATTCGAAATCGGCTTCCGTTCGCCGCCGAAATCGCTCCATACTCTCCGGTGACTTGAACTTGGCTCTGATACCAATTGTGTGCCCAAGGACCTAGCCACCAGTTCACGTCTGACCAAATCACCACACATATTGAGACAAAATATACGTAGTGCGGCCAATCTGCCTACATCACGGAGAGTTACAATAATTCACATCACAGAATGAATTACATGAGTACAATAGGGAGGAGCTCATTCTCCACTCAACCTCTCAGCACCTCTCATCTCTCACCCTCTCCACTGTCTCTCTCAGATCTCACAGCTACATTCTAGCCCACTCTCAGTCAGATCTCTCGGTGCTCTCGGTGCTATCACTAGCACCATAGACTCCCCCAGCCCTCTGCACACAGCATTCGGCTGTGTGCCCCATCAATTCCCCAGAGTTACATCTTTTTCCCCGCTCTTCTGCCTCTTCTCTGCTCTCCTTATATAAGAGGAGATGTGCCTCAATCTTTGACAATCTCAGACAGCTTCTTCTATCCTGCCATTCTTTTCTTCCGCCTCTGCCTCTCTTTCTTCCTCAGCTCAAATGGAGACTTCGTCTCTGACCAAGTTACCAAATGGAGGCTCATCAGAAGAAGGATGAATGAAGACTTTGGCATTTGGCAGGGGCTTGGGCTTGGGCTTGGTTGGGACTTTAATTGGGTGGACCCAACAATATATAATATAAAAAAGTTACCATGAAATTGGGATATCGTTAATACCGAAAAAAAAAAAAACATGTGCTTTTGGATGAATCCCAAAACCAACGTCGCTCAAAGAAATTGAAAAATATACCTTCTTCTTAGTGGTGCAACTCTTGCCCCTGCCGCTGCGATAAGTGCGGAGCCCACAAAAACAGTGTCGAGAACACCAGAGAAAATGAGATTCGAAGTGATACCCAAAAACACTTACACATCACGGACTCCCTGTACACTGCATCTCTCTCCACTTCTCCGCAGTCCTCGATACTCCATAGGAGACTCATTAGAAAGCCTCCA
>CM018908.1:1092500-1095000 GCA_009663005.1 Actinidia chinensis | reverse complement strand
GCTAATGGATCAGACCCACTTTATACATAACTCATCCCCTTTAAAAACTTGTGTGGCCAGGGCCAATTTAAGAGTCCATACTTGGCTTTATATTTCTACTAAAAAACCCCCCCCCCTTTTCTTTCTTTTTCCAATGTGGGACACCTTGTCATCCATATTTTTTCTGCAATTGAAGCCTTCTTTTAGAAACAATTTCTCATTCAAATTAACATTGGTTTTTTGACAAATGAATACACTAAATTCATCTACCATTTAAAAGGAGAACATGATCTATCAGTGTTCATGTTAATTTAGTTACTGAACTTAATTAAATATAGTCCCAAAGTGTGTCACACACACTATTAAAACCAAACTTCTACAATCCCCAATGAATAGAAATTGATCGTGTACTGAAATGTCTTCCCTAAGAGAGGAGAGAAATGAGATTACCGCATCAGGAAGGTAGCTTTCGGCCTGAACCTTTCCTTAGTGACATGCTATCGGATTTTACTCGCCAAACAGTGGAAACATGAACGCCCTTGAACTGTCCCCGCTTTGAGTGTAACCCAGCATATATGCACACGATCACCCTCCAACACTTTTTGGGGTTCTGCTCATGGGTGTGTTCATTTTGGCCTTGAACAACACCTGGTTTTCTTGTGCTCTAGAGAATTCAGCCCAAAATTCTCATAGGAACGGCCCCAAATCCACACTCACATAGGTGACCTCTTGTTAAGAGTATTCTGCAATACCCCACTTAAATATTAAGGATACAAGTGTCATTAAAAGTTATACTTAGCCTAATGTCATAAGACAACACGTTGTTACTTCATAGGAAACTAGGTAGTCCCCAAAAACGATTTTTACCCTTTTCTACCACATGTGTTTTATACCCTGAGTACACCATATTGGTTGTCCCTTTTTGAACCTAGATCTTGGATCTCCGTCAACAGGTGGATTCCACTATGGCACTATTTGACAGAGGCGTTAGTTCCATTCCCCGCGAATGATTTATAAACTGCTCTCTAGATAAACCTTGGTAACGGATCCGCAATGTTATCCTTAGATTTAACAATCTATAGAAATAACACCATTAGAGAGAGGTTGTTTAATGGATATTGTGTCTACGACGAATATGTATAGACTTAATATTATACAAATTACTTTGTGCCCTGCAATGCTGATTGACTATCACAAGGTATATACACAGCAGGCAACAGGTTTTGACCAATTGGAATATCCTCTAAAAATTGTTAATCCATTCAGCCTCTTCTCCGGCTTTTTTTAGAGGCAATAAACTCTGCTTCCATAGTAGATCTGGCACTTGCATGTTTGTTAGAGGATTTCAGGATACTGCAGCCGCCTCTAAATATGGTAAAGGACATAACACACTGGTGGATTTAGAGTCTTTAGAGTTCTGAGATCCAATTTGCATACAATATCCTAAGTACTGCAGGATACCAGAAGAAAATAATTTATATGTTTTGTGTATATCTTAAATACCTAAAACTGGAAGTCTGCCTTCCAAGATTATCTCCAGAATACTTAGTAAATTACTCATTTACTAACCGCATAAGCAAATCAGGTTCTTGTAAATTCATTAAGTACATTAGACGCCTTAATCCTTGAGTATAATAATTGTGATATTGTTATCTCCAGTATTCTTTGTTAGATGTAGTTACACTATCGGGAAGAGTGTGCTTTTCCATCCCATCCTTGTCAAATACTCTAAAAGTTTATTCACGTAATTTTTGTGAGTGACAAGAATATCTCTTCAGGTGTTCTTCGTTTTAAGACTCCCAGAATTACATCTGACAACCACCAAGATCTTTCATGTCAATTTTGACAGTGAAAAGATGTTTAGTAGATAAGATCATGTAATTATTACTTTCAATAATTAATATCTCATTATATACAAACAAACAATGACTACCCTTTTCAGTAATTTTTGACATACACGCATTTGTCACATTCATTGATTTTGAAATTCATTTGAAAATCATGACATTGTCCAAATTTTTCGTGCATTGTTTAGGTGCTTGTTTGAATCCATACAGGGATTTACAAGTTTACACACCTTGTTCCCATTTCCACGAGCTTGAAAAACCCTTCAGTTGCTCTATGTAAAATTTCTTCATTCCAATTCCCTATTAGGAAGGCTGTCTTACATCCATTTGATGAATTTCCAATTTGGTTATAGCAGCAAATGCTATTATAATTATAATGGATATAATCTTGTAACAGGAGAGTAAGTATCAAAATAATCGAGTCCTTCTTTTGCTACGCCTTTTACTACAAGTCTCGCCTTATAATTATCTATAGACCCATCAGCTTTTAACTTACCTTTTAAAAATTCACTTATATCAGTGGTTATTTCAGGAGAAGATCCACAATTCTCAAGTATGATTTTGGGAGAATGATGCTATGTACTATTTATCGCTTTTCCATTGAGGTGCCTCTTTGGACAAGACATCGCTTCTTTAAAGTTTTGCGCTCACTTTCCAAAGATAAGTTATGAAAT
>CM018908.1:1077500-1080000 GCA_009663005.1 Actinidia chinensis | reverse complement strand
GGTTGCCCAATTAACTTGGGCTACAAACTATTTTGGATCAGGCCCAACCCACAAGAAAGATCTAATTATCCCTTTTACTTCTTTGGCATTCAAATATTAACTACGATGTTTTGCAATTTGCTTTCGACCTATTTATTATGGTGTTAGTTATAAATTATTATAATATTTATTTTTTTGAAAAATCTAATTTTTTAAGGAGTTAAAAGATACTTCAATTTGAAAATTCTAATTTTCAAAAATTATTTTTTAACAATTTAAAAATATCTTAAAGTGAAAAGTAGAGATGGCAATTTTCGCGAATAAATTGGGTCCCCACCCCGTCCCGACCCTAATAGGGTGGGTTTGGGGTAGGGATAAACAGGTTTGGGTCGGGTTATGGGAAAGAAATCGTAACAGCCGGTTCGGGTTTATCCACTAAACCTCCGAACCCACCTGTGATCAAAAAAAAAATATATATAAATAGGACCAAATTATCATCTCTATTTTTTAATTATAACCATAATATCCTTACTTACTCTCTCTCTTCTATCTATATATATCCTTTATAAAAATATATATATAATTATAAGAATAGTGGATGAGTGGATGAGTGGATACCAGCCACATCAATTCAAAAGAATAGGAGCCAAAAAAAGAATTATGATTTTTTGATAGTTGAATTTTCAAAGAGTACAAATATTTTAGAACATCCAAAAAAAAAAATAGACAAACAAAATGAGAATGAATAAGGTAAAGTAATCACACTTGAATAACCTAAAGTTTATCTATTCTTTTGTTAGCATAAAAGGCGATAATAATACAGTTTTTTTTAACTTAATTTTGTATTTAAGGGGCTTTTTTTAATACTTTTTTTTTATTTTTTACTTTTCATGTTTCTTTATTTAAGATGAACCCAAAAAATGATCAAAAAAATTGTAAAAAATATTAAAAATAAAATTAGGCAAATTAAAAACGTTTATTCCAAACAGGTCAGTGTCCAAACTTTCTGCGGCCTGTGTTCACAAGAGATACCAAACAAGTCAAGTCCTTTGTGAAACTATTTATTGGTAGGAAACAGACCCAAATCCTCAGCCACTCAAAACAGAAAGAACTTGCGGGGTCCCACTTAATAACTTCTCCTACATCGCTCTCGCTCTCGTATGGTTGGGCGTCAGTGGGTGATTGTTCCCGAAAACGATACAAAACGACACATTTTTCTTAAATATATAAAACATATACCATCTTAAAACTTTCGAATCTTTTGTCACTTGTCACTATTAGATCATTCATGTCATTCTTGTTAAATTTGAATTAAATTATAATTTAAAATTTAAAAATTTTATTTTAACACTCACATTATTAGATTCTATATTCTAACTCTATTTATTTTACTTTTTTATTATTCATTTTCAACGGTCGTAATTTTAATACAATCATATTATTCTAACGGAGGTATTATTTTAAAAAAATATATTTTTTTAAAACAATTATATATTTACGACGCTATACTTTTTTTCAATAATTATTTTTTGCCCTTCCAATAGTGTAAAAAGATATTTCGATAAAAGCGTAAGGGTGCAAAATATAATTTACTCTTTTATAAAGTGTCAACAGAACAAAAAAGATGTATATAAAAAATAAATACCCAATGAATCGTTCCTACTCCTTTTTTACTAAGAACTACTGCAAAAAAGTAAATTTATAGGTTATTTTAGCTAGCTTAATGTGGACAATTTTTAGCGGTTTCACTCGCTACATTAGCCACAAAGGTGATTTCGCTAGCTTGATGTGAATGCTCTTAGACTATGTTTAGATAAGATATTTAGAGAACAAAAAATAAAAAAAATAATAAATTCAACCATTCAAATTTAATATTTTTTCTCCTAAAATTTTCATCCAAATGCAAGTTTAATGAATCCAATGTTTTTTTTTTCAGTGTTACTAAACCAGTAGGCAGGACAATTTCATTTTAGAGACCGCCCTCGAGGGGAGGTTAGTGTAATTTATCATAAATAGTAAGGTTTCAACAACTTTAGGCAGGACAATTCTTTTAAAAAAATTATTAATCTCTTTTTATAAAAGAAATTGATAACAAAATTTATTTTTTAAGTACGTTTAGATTAGGAGCACTTAAAAATTAAAATACTTAGATCAATTTTTTTTAAAAAAAATATTGATAATAAAATTCTATTTATTTAAGTGGGTGTATTGAGAAAAATATTGAAAGCTCTAAATCAAAGGACAAGTTTATTATTTTTGCACAAAAACAAATTTTAGAAAAAATTTTGACATTAATTTTAAAAATAAGATAGATCAGTGTTATTTTTTAAATCACGGGATATCAGCAAAATTATTTTTGTGCCAAAATTGAAAACAACTTTGATTTTTCCAATTTTTTTCATATGATCATTAATTGTTTTGGATCTGTAACTCACACAAGATACAAGAGTTGTGTTAAAATAACATTAAAACAATCGAATATTACTATCAAAAAATAGCAAAATAGCACTGTTGTAAGCCA
>CM018908.1:1060000-1062500 GCA_009663005.1 Actinidia chinensis | reverse complement strand
TATTGGTTTCCTTGACAAGGAACAGATTCATTCTCATATTTGGAACCATGAGCTCATTACTTATATATAACCCTTTGAATTAATTTATTTTGCAGAGGAAAATAATATCAGTATCTAATTCAATAACTGAAGAAGCAGTGGTAGGGATCTTATGCAAGAACTTCCCAGACAGCCTAGGAATTGCTGATCTGGGCTGCTCATCAGAGCCCAACACCCTAACGGTGATCTCTGAAATAATAGATATTGTGCATGCCACTAGCTTTCGCCTGGGCCGCCCTATACCAGAATTCAGGGTGTCTCTGAATGATCTTCCGAGCAATGACTTCAACGAAGTGTTTAAGTCATTGCCGGAGTTCTACAACAAGTTGAAGAGAGAGAATGGGGATGGTTTCAACCGGTGCTTTATCTCTGGCGTGCCGGGCTCTTTCTATGGTAGGCTCTTTCCAAATAAGAGCCTGCACTTTGTGCACTCTTCTTCCAGGCTCCAGTGGCTCTCTCAGGTTCGTTTTCGTTTTTTGTTTTTGTTTGGCATGCACTTTGTTATGATTCGAAATTTCCATTCATAGATGCCCGAACTAACATTAATTTTTTTCATTCGAACGAATATCGAGTTTTGAGGGGTTACCAAATTTGGACCTTTCATTAGCAAAAGTGATGATGCGACACAATCTTGTGCTCGGGACAAACCTCTTCCATTTGAAGAAAAATCAAACAGAAAAAACAAATCACGTCACTAAGAATGCTACAAACACAAAATCATCCAAAAAATAAACGTACGTATGATTTAAATTCATTTTAGGTGTGAGACCCATCAAGAGATGACGGCAAAATTTTCTTTACATGATTTGATTTGCATTAAATTTTTTTGGACATATCGTCACAATTTTGTCATCTGATAAGACTACGCACTGTCCTAACCCTCAACTATTCGTCATTCATATAATAAAATTTGAATCTTTGGGACAAAAATGGTAATAGTCAAATAGGGCGGGCCCCTTTGTTTTAAATGATCGGAAGTAGGACTCCTATGTATTAGTAACAAAGTTATCCGCAATAAAGTTGTTGAAACCTTACTATTTATGGTAAATTACACTAAACACCCCTCGAGGGAGGTCTCTAATTGACATTGTCCTGCCTACAGGTCTAGTAGAAAATATATAGCAGATTTTCCCCTTCCGCACAAACTATGTTAACAACGATGTTAATTTCTTGCCACATCACCAATGATGGGACGGGGGTAGGGGGGATCGCATGCCCAAAATTTTTTAAAAAAATCACTAATTATACTATAAATTTTAATATAATTCAGAAATTATATAAATTAGCACTCTTAATTTTTTTAAAGATAATTTTAAAATTATAGAGGTTAGCTCCCCGTAATAAGAATTCTGGATCCGTCCCTGCATATCACCATTTCACGAAAAAAAAATACTCCCTCTGTCCCCATTGGTTTGAAAGAGAGAGAGAAGAGTAAAGACAGAGAAGAAGGGAAAAAAAGATAGAAAAAGAAAAGAAAAGAAAAAGGAGTGTCTAAGGGTAAAAACGTAAAAAGACCACTTTTGTTACCCGAGTTTCACTTACAAGTCTTTTAAGAGAGTTTACTGTCATTTCAGAAATCTCAAGGGTTTCTAAAATAGTCAGATACAGTAGGTCATTGTAATTTACTAACCCCCCAAAAAACCTTTAGGTTTCCTAATTTTGGCTTTTGTTCTAATTACTATTCGTTAATTTAGGCTTTTGTTCTAATTTCTCAGCACAATATTTACTACACCGAAAAAAAAAACATTGGATTCATTAAAGTTGCATTTGGATGAAAAATTCTGGAGGAAAAATATTAAATTTAAACGATTCTAAATATGTTACCAAGTACAGCCTAAGAACATCCACATCAAACTAGCGAAACCATTTTAACGAGTGAAACCACTAAAATTAATCACATTAAACTCGGTAAAATAACCTATAAATTTACTTTTGCAATAATTCTTAGTAAAAAATAATTGGGAACTATTCATTACATATTTATTTTTTATATATCTCTTTTTCATTCTCTTGACCCTTTATAAAAGAATAAATTTTATTTTGCACCCTTAAGCTTTTATTGAAATATCTTTTTACACTATTGAAAGGTCAAGAAAATAGTTTTTAAAAAAAATATGATTGTCGTAAAAAATACCTCCATTAGAATAATATGATCGTATTAAAATTTTGACCGTTAAAATTAAAAAATAAATAAATAATATTCTAATAAAATAGAGATAGATCAAATGTATTATGTATAACTTTTATAAATGGTAAGTGATTTTCGCACTCTCATTTTTTATTTTTGCACTCCAAAATAGAAGTGTAGAAATTAATACTATTATGGTATTGATTTCTACACTCTTATTTTAAAATATAAAAATAAAAAAATGAAATGCAAAAATTAATTACCCTTATAAATTTAATAAAGACGTAGTGTCGTGCTACGGGGACACAGTTGTGCCCACTTAAAGAGAAGTTA
>CM018908.1:1047500-1050000 GCA_009663005.1 Actinidia chinensis | reverse complement strand
TAAAGAGTTTGACCCCTTACGTGTAGTCTCTTCCCGAGTTCACATCATTGATTCAAACCATTCATGTATAAGACTCTCATTAAGAATGTCATTTATGAAAAAATTCTAATTGATCATACGTTACTAAATAGTATTTGTTTGGATAGCAAATGTGATTTTAAGAATAAATCGTTCATTTATTTTAAGACAAGAATATGTGACATCCGATCATTTTATTTTTTTGCATGAATGATCTTGTCAATAAATTTTACAAGATGAACCATTCGTGGATCTATAAAAAATTAATTTTATAGTAAAATTTATCTTCTAAACTTTAGAAAAGGGTGGGTTTTTTCTACTTTCAATAAACTGACTTATTAAGTAAGGGTAGCAGTCCTCCCGCATTTTAAAATTTGAATTGCACCCTCGTATTTTGAGAGATTTCTTGATGCAGCCGGTTGTGGTTGGTTTGCTACTGCCTATATTAATTGCATCAAATTTTTAAATATTGTGAGAACCCGTGTTAGACAATTGACATTCGAATATAAAAATAAGATAGGTGTTAATATGTGTAATATATAACCATATGAAGCTCTTATGAATAACATTTCTTAAGACGTTATAAACACCATTTTAATTGGAAATATTATTAAGTTAATTTAAAATATAAATATTTATCTTATATTTTATACTGTACTTAAACTAATAAATTAGATGAATCTAACACTTAATTAATGTATATACACACTAGACAATTGTATTAGAGTGCATGTAACATGGCCCACTTCATCTGGTATGCACCACGCACACCAAAGTTGATGCCAGGCATGGATATTCTGTCTTGTACCGTGGGAATGGCAAATCAGACTGACTTTCGATGTGAAAAAAAATAAAAATTGTTAGATCACTCTAGGAGAGGACGTTCCAATTGTGAGCCCCTAGTAGGGGGCAGTTGGCCTGTCCAATTTTTCAAGTTTGGGGAGGGGAATAGGGGGGGGAAGAGGGGGGTAGAGGGGGGGGGGGTGGGAAAGGGGGGGTGAGGGGTGAGGGAGGGGGAGGTAAGACGGTATGTGGGGGAGACTCTCCTCCCCCTGTCCCACTTCACATACTATCTACATAACCAACGGTTAAACATCCTCTAACGTGGAAGTTCCTTTGAGTATTTTTAGAGTGATCAAAACGTTGCCATTTTGTTTATCAAAATGATATCGTTTTGATAAAAAAAAATTTGCTCAAAAAGGCATCGTTTTGATTTTGATAAAAAAAAATTGTTTCCCTCTCTCTCCCCCCTCCACAGAACAGAACATAGTTTGCAGTCGTCCTATGCAAACTCTCCTCTCTCTCCTAGAAGCTCCATTTACCACCAACGCCTCCCTCCAGTCCGCTGCCGCCTGTAACATATCCACCGCCAGCATCTCCTCCACCCCTCCCGTAGCGCTGACCGTTTCTCCACCTCCGCCGGCGACTCCAATCTTAACTCATTTCCAATAATTGTAGTTGCAAGTTCCGATAATGGAGTACCCTATTTCAAAATTTAAGGAGTTAGCCACAAATAACAAGATCATGTACTGTATTTCAATCTCAACTCATTTGCACTTCAAAAATCCGAACCCAAATAATAAATACTCAATCTAATTTCAATTCTAAAGCACTGAAACATGCAGAGAGACGAGACAACAAATCACAAAAACACACAAAATAGATCAAAATCGACTAATGAGGATAACATAAACCAGCAAAAATGAAGATACGCAATAACTCGGCGGCGGAGGCAGAGAAATGAGTTGAGATTGGAGTCGCCGGCGGAGGCGGAGAAACTAACGGCTCTACAGGCGGGGGCAGAGAAGATGCTGGCGGTGGAGATGTCGCAGGCGACGGCCAACTAGAAAGAGGCGGTGGTAGATTGAGCTGAGAGAGAGAGAGGAGGGTTCGCATAGGACGATTGCAAGTTGTGTTCTGTTCTGTTCTTTGAGAGAGAAGAGAGGAGGAAAATAAAAATATTCAGTAAAATCAAAACGACGTCGTTTTGATTACTCCAATGACTTCCACTTCAAAGTATCTTAACCCATAACCAACTCCTCTTATTCTAATTTTTTTGGTCAAATGCCTCCCAAAGTCACCCAACACCATAATTGGAATCATCTACAGGTTCGCACAGTGATAGTGTCCTGGTTTAGGGTTTAATTTTTATCCTTATGCTATTAATTTCTGTATTGGACCAGTTTATACGGGACTATAGTACTACTTTAAATGGGTCTCCAACTTATGAATGATAGTTTCGTTCCTGAATTAATCGATCCAATGAACCGAAACCAAGTCATAAAAAAAAAACATAATTTGACACCAACATCGAATTTTTAATATTATCAATGCAAGGTAGTCAAAATTTATTATTTAGGACATACATTTTTAATTCAGAATACTTTGCTAATAAAATATTTTGGGCATGTAGAAACAATAATTGACAGGGCAATTATAAGGGTACTGTTTGATTGTCGTGACCCTACTTATTCTAGTAAGC
>CM018908.1:992500-995000 GCA_009663005.1 Actinidia chinensis | reverse complement strand
ACTACCTATTAATTTGTTGTGTGCAGCTAACATGAGCAAGGTGAAGCATCTCTTAGACTTGCCCAACGCCGGCACATACCTGAGCTTGTGGAAGGCTGATCTGACTGAAGAAGGAAGCTTTGATGATGCAATTCATGGATGTGCTGGTGTCTTCCATGTTGCCACTCCTATGGAATTTATTTCTGTCATGGATCCAGAGGTACGAATCGTTTCAAATACATATATTTAAAAGATTCCATTGAAATTGTTTGTTTGAAAAGTTCCATAGGTTACTCTCTCGACTGGAAATATATATGTCCTTGTTTAGTAGCACAATGATTTTAGTCAGGAAACTGTTATTATCAAGGTAAAAAAATATAAAAGTTTATAGAGAACTAATTTGTGTCACCACTTTCTTATAGATATTTATGATTAATTGCTTGATTGGAAACAATGAATAGAAAATAGTGAATGAAATTATCATGAATTGTACCATGTGTTAGTACATTGAATTGAAATTGGATTGACTTGGATAATTTGTTTTGAAAATAATCCGTCCATTTTATTGAAAATTAATGCAATAAATAATGTGGCTAAGAGTATCGGACAGGTCCCATTTTTCATGACTAATTAATACAGAGAGTCTAAAAAATTAACAAATCATTTCATTGAATGGGGCTTGTGGCAGGCCAATGTACCACGACTAGACAGTTCCATAGTGCTTGCTTGTATGTTGTGTGCAGTTTCCGGATACAATTCCAAGACATGAAGTTTCCATAGTAGATCTATGCCACCGCAAGGACTCACTAACTGTGAAAGAAATGTGTCGAGAGTTGTGTTCAGAAAATGTGCAGATTGCTTTAATATATGTGGTTCATTGTTGTGCCTAATATTGATCATGACAAGCATTTATTTGTTGAGAATGAATCGTGTTGGTGGGCAGAGTGAAGTGATTAAACCAACAGTGAATGGGGCTTTAAACATTATGAGGTCATGCTCCAAGGCCAAAACCGTCAAGAGGGTCATCTACACTTCAACCACAGGAACCATTGTCATCCAACAACACCCCCAATCTGAATATGATGAGAGTTTCTGGACTGATGTAGACTTCTGCAAGGCTCAAAAAATGACTGGATGGGTAAGTATACACACGTGTGGGCGTGCGCGCGCGCACACGCATTTATTGTGTTACCTAAATTTTCAAACCGTTATCTATTGAATTGTTAGAGGAGTTACTTTATTATTTATATTCTTAACATATTCAACGATTTTCACGTTCAATTTTGTGTTTTGAGATCAACAAATTGACAGAATGATCATATCAAGGGAGAAATTAAGCGATGAGCTGGCATTCATTTTTTTTTCTTTTTTAGATGTACTTTGTGGCGAAAACAATGGCCGAGAAAGCTGCGTGGGAATTTGCTAAAGAGAATGATCTTGATCTCGTCACCATTCAACCATCTATTGTGTTAGGGCCGTTTATCACGCCTTCAAGGCCCACAAGCATTGAAATATCCATTGCCTTAATCACTAGTACGTACAATTCCAACCCTAGCATGAGTTATCATCCATTTTTTCCAAGTTGTACAATTCCAACCCTAGCTTTGGAAATTCACACTTAACCAATGATTTATGATATGAAGGAAATGAAGCTTTTTATCCTATGCTTACCCAAGCTCGTGCGGTGCACTTGGATGATTTATGTAACGCTCACATTTACCTGCTCGAGTATCCACAAGCCAGTGGAAGATACATATGTTCGTCTCACTGTTTCACCATATTTGATATCGCGAAATGGCTGAGCCAAAAATACCCAGAGTGCGATATACCAACCAAGTACGGTGAAATTAAGGAAAGACGATACTAATAACTTTGATAATTACTTAGAAACACAACCTCTAACTTCTTTTTTCTGATTTTTTGTTTAGTTGAGGGTGTGTGATGAATCATGCCCTATCCCCTTGCCTCGACAGAAACTGGTGGACTTGGGATTCAAATTTAAATACAACTCAGATGAGTGCCATGTGGGGGTTTTGTTCACTGAAGCTATTGAATCATGCAGACAAAAGGGGTTGATGCCATTATAGGGGTTGATGCCATTATAGAGTCCAGGCGCAGGCAAGGACAGGAAGCTAATCGCAAGGGCTTGAAATAAAGAAAGGAAAAAAATGCAAATTAGGGAAAATCGATAGTATGTGTGTATCATAAAATGTTACGATCGATTATAGTGAATGTTACAAGAGTGTGCATAATAAAAATAATTATGAATATTTTTACGTATCATTTTAGTAAATGTTAGTTGCAACCTCTTGCGGTAACAAACAGTTGTGTTTTTGTTTTTGGATTACAATGTATTGTGATGAATGAATATTTTATCTGAATGCATCATAAAAACTATTTTCTGGAATATGCACCGTAGCCGCTCCCTTCAAAACATAGTTAAATAAGCTGCTAATATGTAGAACTAAAATTAAAACTGTCTTTTAATTTGCAACTATAATTGTATATTACATGTAACCAT
>CM018908.1:962500-965000 GCA_009663005.1 Actinidia chinensis | reverse complement strand
CGATCGAGGAAAAAAATATTTTTTTTGATATCAGAGTATATTTTTTGGTATCAGAGTATATATTTTTTTTGGTATCATAGTGCGCAGTGAAAGCATGTATTTTATTTCAAAAACTTTTGTAATTGACATAACATAAGACCTTTCAAATTTCGAAAACGAAATTTTTATAAAGTGGGAATAATGTAATACCCCCACAGCCTTAATTATTTTTTCTTAGCATAGTAAGAAAAAAAATATATAAATACATCGGTTAGATTTCTGCAATTTTCAAAATTTTTAAGATGACAGAAATTATATCCGAATAAAGTTTTTTGATAAACTGAACAATAATTGAAATATGAATCCTATTTTGGGACACATGTCAATCATATGTCATTTATTTTTGACTCACAGGCCACCTCATGGGGGGACTCACCCATCCATGGCCGCTTGTGTTTTATGTCTTCTTTGAAAGGAAAAAATCTATAAATGAGAGAGAGAGAGTAGAAGAAAGAAAGAAAGAAAATAGTGAGGGAGAGAGAGATAGAATGGATGGAGAGAGAAAGAAAGATAGAAATGAAAAATAGGAGATGAGAAATTATATGGTCTAGTCAGTTATAATTATGAGAGTTAGGATGTGAAATCAACGGTGAGATGATATTTGATCAAGATAAAAATTTAGTATATTATTTTTGACTGAGAGATCAGAATATCTTATGGTCTCGATTTCAATTTGAGGTAAGCAGTAGTATACAATATACTTTCTAAACTCCAGAGTGATTTTTTAAAAATATCTGATTTTGTATTCTTCTTGAGTCTGTTGAAATTCATGATATTTTATTGAAATCATGATCTGTGTGATATTATTGTATGATAGCTAAATGCTATGGAATTGATTAATACATTATTTGAATGGATCTGCCAATAACTCTAGTAAAAACCGAAAAAGTCAAAAGAGTTAGGAGACGTGGGTAATACCGATCACTAGTAATGTACCAGAAGAAACCGAGTATGAGATATTTCACGATTTGATGATTCATTAAGTTCTTCTAGATTTGTTATTGAGCTATTATTGAATTGACTATATTTTCGTCATATTGTATACTTATTTTTCAGGTTGACGTGGGAGTTTGGATAGTACAAGATGGGTTGGGTGAAAGACTTGAAAATTTTATATTTTTTATTATTTTGTATTAATTATTTTTGGAGACATTGTAAAAATAAACATTTAGAGACTATTGAATATATGAAAAAAATAACGCTCTAATTTGTATGTAAAAAAATACGACGATTATTAATTAATTAACGACCAGAGAGGATCCGGTCGTTACACCAACAATCTCCACCCCCACCAATTGTCGCCAAACTTGTCTCTGCAACATGTGACAAGTTTGCGGCAATAGCAGCCTATGTGTCAGAGTGGCTGTTGAAGGGGTCAACTAGGAGAGGATGGTGGTGTAGGGGTGGGATGTGGTGGTTGTGCTGGCCAGTAACAGAGGTGACTAGTGGTGAAATCTAAGCTCACAGTTTGAAATTTGATAGGTTTGATAGTGAGGTTATGGGAATAAGAGTATCTCCAACAACCTTTCTTTTTACGGGTGTTATAGCAACTGTGGTGAGTTACTATTCACTTAAGGGTCGTCATGGGCCGGGCTTGGGCCGGCTCAGGTCCATCTTGATCGGGTTGGGCCGGATTTGGACCAGGCTTGATGGACTTTGATTGGTCAACGGGTCGGACTGAGCCGGTCCATAGACAAAAAATATGAGGCCCAAGTCTAGCCCATGGGCCTAGACCTATGGGCTTGAGACTGGGCCTATGGGCCGGGCTTGGGCTTGGGCTTGGGCCTAGGGGCCGGGCATGGGCCTAGGGGCCTACGGGCTTTAAATAAATTTTTGATTATATTATCCGCTAAACCGCCACAATCGCAACATAATTATGACATCAATACCGTTTACTTTATTTGTATTTCTATTGTAATCACTCTCGCCAATTTTAAAATCTATCGGATAATGAAAAGTCATTTTATCTGGAATAATATTCATTTATTCATTATTAATCGATAATTTTGCTCTTCGATCAAGTACGATAACGATAATAAATCACGTTATTTTTTTTCATTGAGAATATAATCACTCCTACTTAAAATCTAGACAGTTCTAATTTAAAAAAAAATTACTATAATGCTGTTAAGTCATTCATATATCGGATATTATTGCTTAGATGAACCGAAAGTAATTCCGATCAAGTTGTTTTCCCCGACATGTCGCCATTATTTTTGAAAAAAATTATAGAAATGATAAGACATGAAATCGTAATATTTTAGATCGAATATTCAAAAAAGCGAGTCTGCATTTACCTTTCAAATCAATATACATCGAATTTACTTGGTTTTGAACAACCTATTGTGTATAGGATGATGTACGTAGCCAAATAATCTCAACACAATATAACGATCAAATCTTTCACTTTGTTTTTTCTCTGCGGTTTAATTACTATCACAAATTTTAAAAATCTACGGGT
>CM018908.1:905000-907500 GCA_009663005.1 Actinidia chinensis | reverse complement strand
AACTGATAAAAAGAGAAACACTTAGTGATGTCGAAAATTTTATTGTTGACAATTGCAAAGGTGAAAAACAATACAAAAAAGAAAAACAAAAAAAAAAAAAAAGAAAAAAAAAAAAAAAATTACCAAAAAATGGTCAAATTGCAATCCATAGTAAACTTCACAAAATACAATGCCTAAATTTCTAAGGAAAACAACAACAACTCAATACTACATAGAATTACCCAAGACTAATTGTATGACTGCAGATCCCCCTATCTCAAATGGACAAGTTTTGAGGCTAACCTAGCTTTCTGTATAATCCCTTCACCCTCTCTACACAATCTTCACCTAAATCAGTATTTCTCTTCAACCACTTGAAAAAAAAAACCTGTTGTTTGTCCACAATCATCATTCCTCAACAACCAATTTTGGCATCCTTATCATTCTTTTTAAGAAGCTTTGTTCAGTGAGAATACTGATAAAAAAAAATACTTATTCTTCTTTACCCTGGGAAGGTTAGAACTTGGAAAACAACAAAAAATAAACTGTGACCATAATAGTAACCAGATCACGCCTTCTCGTTTTTAATTTTCTGAATTGTGAATTCAAGCTGACCCAAATAACAATAATTTCTCTCTGTGGTGAAATTGTGAAATTCAGGCTTGCACCGCTTCAAGTCAAGGCACAAATTAACCTGTAATTAACATAGAACACAAGAAATCATCCATTGAAATATGCTTAAGTGTGAAGGAAGTTAAGAAATACAAGAAATGGCATCGTTCTGTTTGCTAGAGACACAACAATAAGTAACTAAGGGTTTAAAGCTTGGAGCAAAAAATCAATCTAGGACATGTTGTAAGCAAATTGACGAAACCATGAGTACCTCCAAGTAATTGGTTTCAATGCATGTGCTGCAGCAATATAAATTGCAGATTGGGGTTATATACACTCATTAGGTAAAACTTCTTTTGCATTGAGTGATCCGCCAATTCTTGAAGTGTCCTCTCTAATCCATACTGAAAATGTGTACAATAATACAAGATCAAGCTCTATTTCATGTTTCCAATGAAGTAATGCTCCTATGCGACATTAGATTGAGCCATGAAAGTCAAAAGATAAAGCTACGAGAACGTCCCCAGGTTGTAATTGTAACTTTATTGCTGGCACGAACTGTCATTATAACACAAATGAAAGGTATCAAGCATAGAGAACCTTCAACTTATTTGCACAATGGAGTACCTTAAGTTACTCCATCACCTATTTATTCAAATCTACTCAGTAACCTTATGTCCAAATTACTTTTCTAACCTTACTAATTGCAACTGTGACAATAATGTAACCAAATCATCCTTCCTCCGGTTTTAATTTTCCTGATTGTGAAATTCCCCTGACCTGACCCAAATAACCAATTTTCTCTCTGTTGTGAAATTGTGGAAATTCAGCTGGCACAGCTTCAAGGCACTAGAAATTTCACCTGTAATTACACATAGAACACAAGAAATCCCTCATTGAAATATGCTTAAGTGTGAAGGAAGTTAAGACATACAAGAAATGGCATCCTTATTTTTGCTAGAGACACCAAGAAGTACTAAGGGTTTAAGAGCTGCGCAAAAAATAAATCTAGGGACAAATGTTGTAAAGCAATTGACTGAAACAACTGAGTTACCTACAAAGAGTAAGTTGGTTTCAATGCATGTGTCTGCAAGCAATATAAATTGCAGATTGTTTTATATACTCATTAGGTAAACTTCTTTTGGGCATTGAGTGATCCGCCAATTCTTGAAGTGGTCCTCTACTAATCCATACTGAAATGGGAAATCATAACAAGTCAAGCTCTATTTCATGTTTCCAATGAAGTAATGCTCCTATGCGACATATTATATGACATGAAAGTCAAAAAAGATAAGCTACAGAACAGTCCCCAGGTTGTAAATTTTAACTGTATTGCTTTGCTTGCACGAAACTTGGCATTCTAACACACAAATGAAGTAATCAAAAGCGTAGAACATTCAACTATTTGCAAATGGAGTAACCGTTCATTTACTCCCTCACGCTATTTATTCAAATCTACTCAAGTAACCTTATTACCAAATTAACTTTTCTACCTTACTAATTGCAAACCTGTGACAATAATACTCCACAAAAATAGGATTCCAGTAAAAGGAACATCCTAAAATCCCTTGTAAAAATAGAAATAATCCCGGTACATCAAAGTTCTACTAAAAGCCAAATTCTAGGAATAAAATCCATTGTTTCAGAATAGAATGCTGCAATAACTTTATATGTTAGGATCAACCTGATATGTAGTTGTTGTACATAGGTATTGAAAAAAAAGAACTTGAGCATACAGTTCCCTATGTAAAATTGCTCCACCTGAGTCAAGCTCAAATCACCCATCAAAATTTTGATAGTACTCGCAATAGGGTGCTTGTTGCTATGTAAATCATCACAATAACATGAGGAATACAAAAGATCCACCTTATGCTAATTCACTGAGTTTGAAAGGAAACCAATTTTTTGT
>CM018908.1:802500-805000 GCA_009663005.1 Actinidia chinensis | reverse complement strand
AGAGGTCCCCACAAAATGCAAAACTATTCACAGTGGTCGATGGAATCCTATCTTGTGGACCCAAATTCATCTTATCCATTCAACACGAATCCCACAAAATATTCATGAAGGATTTAGACGATCCTCTAGCATAATCGCGGTGGCGCGTGTGTACTTTACACCCCCCAAAACCAAATCCCACGGTTTACGTATATGATTTATGTTGAAGTATTTAACAGCCGTTTGGCGGGTGGTCGGAGATAGATGATTTGGTGGATTTGGAATGAGGGTGAATTTGAGAGCGGATGTAAGTCGAGGGGATGAATTAAAAAGGGAGGACCCACCTTTTAAGAATGGTGGATTTTGTCGTTTGGAGGTGTGGATGTGTTTTGGAGAAAGGATTTAAAATGTGGATAGGATGAAAATAAGATGTAAAAGATAAAATACCGCCTACTTCATTAATTAGTTGTTAACAGAAATGAAATAATTTCGTTTTTTATTAAGTAGGTAATAATATTATACTATTTAGGATTTTTTAAAATAAACTATTCACTTTAATATATTAATATATAGTTAGAATATATAATTCTATTTTTTGGGGGTGTTAAATTATCCAAAAAAATATATAATTTAGAAATAAATATATAATTCTATAATTTAGAAATTAATATAAATCCAAAAAAAATCTAATTATATAATTCTATAATTATGTATATAATTCTAATTTATAATTTTGGCGTAAATTATCCTATTTTTTTTCTTTCGTACACTTTACTCAAAAATTGTACTTTAATACAAACGTACTCTTAGCATCGTAATTTTTTGTGTATGGACTTAATGTGGTGATTTTTGTGTTAAATGTAGTTCTTTTTTGCATTAAACCAAATGTTGAGGGGAGGACTGTGTATTTACCCATAGTCCTTCTTCCCCAATTTTGAGTCTTCTTCCAAGAACCCACAAAATCGGGAAATCAAAACAACAAAATCAAACATCCCCAAATCGGATAATTCAACTACAACCCAACAACAAAAACTACAAAACAACACCAAATTCAAAAAACAAACAAAGCCTAAATAGGGAAAGAAAGGGACGAGCGACAGACAAAGGGGAACGAGGCACACAATAATTTTGATTTGCTCCACGCCGAGCATCGCGTGCGACGGACAGGGGTAACCCCCTGTCCGTCCTATGTCCGGCTAATGATGGATTGGAGGCATCCAACAAGAAATCAGCGGAGAGAAATAGTATCCAAACCGTAGAAGAAGGACGAGACGAGAGCGAACAAATCCGGAGCCTAGCAAATCCGGGAGCACTACTCTTGCCGCCAAACAGGGTGTCAAGGTTTCCATCTATTACAAATCATCATGGAAATTCATTAAAAAAATTTGATACCATGACTTTATGATTTATTTATCTTTCTATACAAACAATATAATCATTGTGATTCCGAAAAACGAATCCTTTTAGTTTTTATTAATGATTTATACATTAAAACAATATAAAATGAACGGTTCAAATTATTAAAATGGGTCTCGTGATGGGTTTCGTAGAGCAAATTTGATTATGACTCACTTTTGTTACGCAATTGAGAAAGAAGTAGTTACTTATAATGCATATATTTATTGTAATTCATTTATTAGTGTATTATAAAGATAATTAAAGCCACCTAATCATTTTTTCCTTTGAATGGATTCCTAAACAATTAATGAAGGAGAAGATCAGGGAATGGATCTAGCCTCTGTATGAACGATGCATGTTTCAAAGTTAATTATCGGAGTACTTGAATAGGTACTATGCATATTAATTACATTTTTTTTTGTTTCCTAGTAATTGTAGCTATAAATTTGACTGATGAACTTGCATTTGTTGAAAGATTTTAATTTAACTAAAAATATATTTCAATCTCAGGAGGAAATATCCTACTTTATTTCGAATGAGTTTAGACGAGCATAGCCAATGAATTATCGTTTCGTAGCAAGTTCCGTCAGTATCTTCGCGCTAAAACTTGGTCGATGAGCTTATCTCAGCGAAAATGCCCAAGAATCATTCAGAGTTAGAGTATAACGCATATGGCAAGTTTTCCTTTGCCACCAGCACACTTGATTTTTTCTCTCTAAAACCATTGTCAAGACCTTGCTCTTACTCTCTTCTCTTTTTGGGGAGTCACTAACTTGACCGTCAAATAATCTTCCCCGAAATAGCTCCAGGAGATCATTCTCAATATTTTTGTCTTTTAAGCCCGCCGTACAAAGTCCTACTACTAGAATTCAATTATTGACCACCACACCACTATTTTCTATTTTTTATCATCCCCACTACCCATACTTTGCAGTTGCTCCTCCTCCACTTCTTAGCAATTATTGCTGGAATTGAATCGAGTGATTTTATCTTGTCCCCTTTCTTCACAATTTTTTTCAAGACGAGTAGGTGAATTGTTGGTGGGACTAGATGGTCTAGGTCCGGGCACAAGAGAAGTTGGTCTAATTTTATAACATTAATTAATTTTATCACGTAATCTAAG
>CM018908.1:572500-575000 GCA_009663005.1 Actinidia chinensis | reverse complement strand
ATGACAACCCGGCGACGGTGCTTGCCTTAGCTCAGCCAGAACCGGTACTTAGTATTTATCCCCTCACAATTAATTTGCATTTTTCATGAAGTGGGTCCATTAATATTTGGATTACAAAACCATATCCCTCTCTATTTCATAATCTAGACCAATCTACAATCTTTTTTTTAATGTCAATTTGATCATCAAATATACCTAACATATCATAACCTGACACAATACAAGTAAGTCTTATCCATTTCCAACATATTGATAAATTCGAACAACAAATATCAACTATTCTCGTTACATAAAACAATGTTCTTATGACGTTAAGTTAAATTTTAAATCACGAAAATATATAAATTTCATGCGGATTGAGATCTCCATCCACTCATTTATTGAATCATGTTTCGAGATGTTCACGTGATCTTATATGTATCTAAAAATGCGTTAATATACAGACAAATGTAAAAACAAATGATATTCGTAATTATCTACATTATAATTAATTAGGCAACTGTAATATTGGTCACATCACACAAGCTTTACAGGAGGAAGGCCCCACGATGTGGGCTCAAACATGATTATGCAAGGAAAAATATTTTCTTGTTACTTTAGAAGAAAGCATAGTGCAAACACCAAATCCATGATTAGGAATGTGACACACAACCTAACAAAATGCATATACAATGGAAATGAGCCAAACCCTAATTGGCAAAAGTTTATTTTTGGTTTGATTAAAATTAGAATAAATTAGTAGGTGATATTAAGAATTTTTATTTTTTGTTTGGTTAACCATGAAAGATGTAATTTCATGTCACTTTATTTTTCATTCCTCTAATAAACTCGAGATCCTAAACATGCAATTCTCTTTTTCTTTTTGGTAAATAAACCGATTGCTCTTTCATTTGTGTTGATGTTAGGGATAAATTGTATTTGTCGGTGGAACTTCTCCGTTCTTTAAAAAAGTCGAATTGAAAAAGTAAAAAAAATTTAACAATAAATGAAAAAATTTACTAAAAACAAATTCTTTATACGAAAGTCAAACTGATCAAGTAAAACATTTAAACCAATAAATAAAAAAAATCACTTAAAAACAAAAATAATCTATCTAAAATACTAGCATTATCTCAAATGGGGCCCTAATGTGACCCAACTTCCAACTTGTGAATGTACCTTTTTAGGCATGAATTGATATATCCCTTGAACCATGAGTGGAGCTATTATAGGACATAAGTGAGGTTAATTGACTCCGTTGAAAAAAAAATTACACTACTATCACTAATATAATTTATCATATATATAATTTTAACCTCAAAAAAATTAGTAATTTATTATAAATTTTATAATTTTGACTCTATTGAACATAAGTTCAGATAATTTTAATCCCGCTGAACTTAAGTTATGGCTCCGCACCTTCCTTGAACTAACACTTTATAAACTTGACTTTTGTTACATGATATTATTACCGATGACCCACTCTTTTGGAAGATTCCTATTTAGACCCTTTTGCTTAATTAACCTTTAACACGATGTTTAAGTTGTATTTCTCTTTTATATGTACAAAATAAATTGCTTAGATTTTTAACAAGGAATCAACTTTATTGTTAATTGTGGCTTTGTTTGCAAGTCAGATTAAATTTAGAGCTTATTTAAAGGTCAATATCGTCATATCGACCAGTTCATAAAAGGTAAGCTTATAATTAGTTTTAATTAAGATAGCGTTCACCTATCATACTCCTCCTTTATTTGCGATTTGTAAAAAATAACACACTAATGTAGCAATATATTTACTAGGTCAATTTTGTTGGCTTATATTTGAGAGGGTGAATATTACCCACTTATATTCGATTATTTTTACATTAGATTCGAATATTTTAAAGATAAATCTAATCATAGAGAGGGACAATAGGTGATAGAATTGTTATGTTGGGACTTGGGAGCTAATTAACTTAGTTACTTGATTTTTATTTTTTTTCCAGTATTTAGCAACGTTTTTGATTTTTCATTATAATATTATTTTTTTTTCAATTCATCTTAACTAAAAAATCAAGAAATATAATAATCTTAATCAAATTCGAGAAAAAATCTACTAAATGCAGAAAAATCTAGCTTATTTTTGCATGAAGTAAGATTTTTTTATTTTTTCCAAATCATATTAAAATTTTAACATCATTAAATTTCTCTTGTTAAGAAACACCGAAAAAATATACAAACAGTGAAAAAAAATATTAAAAAATATAACGAAACTAAAATAGCCATCTTTTAGGCTGTTTTTGGATCAATGACTTGGTGAAGGAAAAGAAAAAAAAAACAAAAACAAAGATTCAACAGTCTCGATAAACGTTTATATCTCAACTTTTTTCTCTACACTTTTTATTTTTATTTTATTTTTTTAAATAATTAATTCAAATACAGCATAAGTGTAGTGCAAACTCATACCCTTTTGAACGCAACTCCCTCACATTGCGTCTCTATCATGAAAATTGACATCATGCATGACAATTGACACTTTTAG
>CM018908.1:370000-375000 GCA_009663005.1 Actinidia chinensis | reverse complement strand
GCGGAAGCGAAAACAGATAAAATTTATTTTTTTCGAAGTCAATAAAATTTAATATTAAATTCATTCATTTGAAAAACATGCCCATAACGGTTAGAGAGACTGTACCTGCTCTCAAACATTCATACAAACTTACCAAGATTACAGATCAAAAGGCCTTGGATATTGTAGTCCGGCATACTACCGATTCAATATTCTTATTTACATGAGATTAGTTCTAGCAATTCACTCCATTGGTTTTCTTTTATCACCTGAAATATGTCAAAAATAATATTTCTAAGCCCACCATTGCTTAGCGTATAACCATAATCTCTACATAGGTTTTAATATACATATCAAAACATAAAAATACCATAGTAGTAGATGCATATAAACTAAATGAGGTGAAGAAAGATAAAACATGTTAATCTTCGCAATCACTTAGTTCAAAAATTCATGCTTTTGTACTTGTATTTGATATATCCGAGCTGAGTCAACATTACTTCTTGAAAACATAAATTATGCACTAAACTCAGTACTTAGGACAAGCTATACATGATTCACCCCCCTTGAGCGGGTAATGCCGGCGAGTTAACCTTTGCAAAAAGGTAGAAGCTTGATGGTTCATAGGCATATTTACATACAAAAATATTTCAAAATATTAATTCTATTCCATGGATTTGATTTGTATAGCATACATAATCATGCATATATAATATCATAAAAAATAATTTACTCTATTTTAGAGAGTAGGGTTACTTTACACTACCTTAGATAGTAGGTTACTTATTTCAAATTAAAAATCGACACCCTTATTGAGATCGGTCATCTGACATTAACTAAATCCATCTCGAGCGGACTCCTCTCACTAGTGATTTCAATGTCCTATCACCTATGACATGGTAAACCACACTATATAATTTGCTTTTATCACAATATTGGTGGTGTTTGTAGCTTGTTTGGGCAAGAAAAAGAGAACTTTGGAGATAGTCCCCCCTCTCTCTCTTTCGTCTAACAGCTCTCTCTCCTCTCCTCTCTGCGCTCTCACTCTCACAATTTCTTTCTTTCTCTCTTCTCCTCTCCTCCTGCCTGCTCTCTCTCCCCACATTTTCGTCTCTTCTTTCTATAACATATATATATACAACAATAGTTATATATCTAAAACCTAATCATACGTAAACATCATTGATTTTTTTCTTTTTTGGCCAACTACTCTCCCCTATTTCTTTACACACCCGTACACACACACCACACACACACACACACACAATATATATATATATTATATTTATTCCTTTTTTTCTTTCTTTTTCTTTCTTTACATAGAAAATAAAATTTCCTTTTTTTTTTTCTTCTCATCCGTGCTCTTTCTTTCTGCTCTTTCTAGACTACAAATGTTTTTATCAAATTACCTTCAAATCCTTCAACTTAAATTCCGCTTTAATTTTTTATTTTTTATCCCAAAGTTATTGGAGCTTTCAATTTAACCCCAAAATAATTTTAAAATCTATAATCATATTTTTGTAAAAATTCTTAAGATTCTACTTAATACTTGGAACATAACATATATTTTTCATATTTCATGCATATCATATATCTTACTTAGAAGAAATATTTTAATTTTTGGGATTTTAACATTCTTCCCTCCTTACAAAAGTTTGTCCTCAAACTTTAGAATGTACTTTACATTTCGAAGAGAAAATGATAGGCAGTCTCGCATTTCAGTTTCTCTCTCCCATGTCAACTCTTCCGTTGGTGATCCGCCATAGGACGCGACAGCGGAAGTACCTTATGCGAAGGATTGGTGTTCACTGACCTTACTAACAATCTCCTCATATTTCTACGGCTGGGTGTACATGACATAGACTTGTCGAATCATACTTTTTCAACATTGAAACTTGAAAAACATTGTAACGCTTGCCAATTCCCGGTGGTTAGAGCAAGGCGATAGGCACTGGGCCAATCTTCTCTAGATTTCAACGGTCCGCTGTAACGTGGATTTAGTTCCTTGCATTCCAAACGAATGATACCCTAGAGGGAATACCTTCAAAAATACATGATCTCCTACAAGAATTCATTCTTCCTACGCTTGTCGGCGTAACCTTTTGACGACTCTGGCGGTACGAATTCGTTGGTTGTATCCAAGCAATCTTTTCTGGGTCTCTTGTACCATTTGAGAACCTAGGAGTCTTCCATCTCCAACTGTCAGTTTAGTCAAATTGGGGATCGACATCTTCTTCCATACAATGGGCTTCAAATGAGGTCCATTTGGAATGCTACCTTGATAACTGTTGTTGTAAGCCTATCTACGAACAGTAAATCTCTTTCCCACCCTCCTTTGAAGTCCTAACGGCAATAGCTGTAATAAATCTTCTAGTATCGAATCACTCTCTACGATTGTCCGTTGTCTGAGGGTGAAAAGCAGTGCTAAAATTCAATTGAGTTCCCATAGCTGCTTGCAAACTTTTCCAAAAACTGTGAGGTGGATGGAACCTCGCGGTAGCGATCGGATACGCTAAAAACCCCCCAAATTTTTTTAGGCATTGCCATGAAGACGAACGATTTTCCTTTATGTACAAATTGGCAAGTTATCCAAAATATGCGTGATCTTCATGCTAAGGAAATGTGTGACTTGGTAAACGGTCGACAAAAAACCCAAATGATATCGTGTCCCTTTATCGAACGCGGGTAAACCTACAAACAAATCCATCGTAATTTGTGTTCCACTTGCATTCTGGGATGGGAGAGAAGTCAGGTATTCCTCCTGGTCGTTGGTGTTCCGCTCTTTCATCTTTGACAGTGAATGCACGTGCAACATACCTTGCCAACGTTTTTATCATGCATTGGCCACCAAAACATTTTCCTCAAATAGTGGTACATGTGGTGCATCCGGGGTGAATAGAAAAATTTCGGAACTGATGGGCTTGACTCTGAAAATTGTTGCTTGATTCTGTGAATGGTGGTACACACAATCTGTCCTTCAATTCTCAAACGCCATCAACAAAAAAAATCATTGGTCGTTCCTTGCTCCACTTCGTCACGGAGTTTCCTCAAAACGATTATCCGCCATGGGCGGCTGCGATTGATCGTCTCAATGATGTGGGCTCCCCGTAGCGCGAATAGAATACATTTTCCTTGTGAGACACGATCTCTAATCAAGTTTCTTAATCTTCTAGTAGTATTGGTTGTGTTGTGATCCTGTATGCCAATGTCGAAAGATTTTCAACTGCGTGCACTGCCCAAACATTTGCTTTACCAGGGTGGTAAAGAATTGTAATGGTCGTAGGCCTTCATAAGTTCTAACCACGTCGCTGGCGGCATATTGAGCTCTTTTTTGGGTTGTAAATGTACTTGAGACTTTTGTAGCGGTTGTATAAATCCACATGAGCTCACCATACAAATCATGACTCAAGATTGAGGGCCAAAAATCACTGCTGCAAGTCCAAATCGTGGGTTGGGTAGTTCTTTTCAAAGGCTTTAGTTGGCATGAGGCATAAACAATCACTTTCCCGTTTACATCAGAAAACATCCAAGTCCCTTAAGTGACGCATCGCTAAAAATTAAGCAAGCCACCCTCCTCCCGTTGTAGAGTCACGAATAGGAGCCGATTATTAACTATTGCTTAAATCTGAAAATTGTCCTACAATTACATCCCACTGTAAGTCACGTGCTTTCGGGTCAACCTTGCATTGGTGTCGATAGTAGTGAAAAGTTTTGCACAAATAATCTGTAATAACCGGCGATCCAAAAGCTTGTGATCTTTGTAGCATTATTGGTCGTGGCCAATTCTACAACGGCTTCAATTTTTGTAGGTCGACAGAACAGAAATTTCCTCCTTTCAAATTATATGTCCCAAAAGGCAATACTCAAAGCCAAAACTCGCACGTTTTGAACTTTGCCAAAAGTTTCTCCACCCTTAAGTTTGTAAAGCTATCGTAGATGTCGCTCATGGTCCTCAGTATTCTTGAAATATAATGAGAAATGTCGTCAATAAAGACTATAAGGAATTATCGAAGGTAAGACTTGAATATACGATCATTAGATCCATGAAAGCTGCGGGGGCGGGGGCATGGGAATCCAAATGAAACACTAAGAATTCATAGTGTCCATAGCGTGTATGGAATGCACTTCTTTGGTATGATCCTCGGCATGAGCATCAATTGGGATATCCACTGACCGAAGATCGCTATCTTGGAAATACTTGAGCACTTGTAAAGTTGGTCAAATAAATACGTTGACTCAGGGGTAAGCTATTGTTCTTTTTTTAGGTGACTAGAGTTTAATTCTCTATAATCGATGCACCAATCTCCATGGAGCCGTCTTTCCTTTTTCACAAACAAAACGGGGGGGCACCCCAGGGGGAAGTACTTGGTCGGATAAAACCCGTATCAACAACTCTTGAAAGTGAAGCTTAAATTCTTTCAATTCGATAGGGTCATATGATATGGCGCTTCGAAAATTGGATGGTGCTCGCGAAACTAAGTCTATGGTAATTCCAAATTCCTATGGGAGGAAAACTAAACAAGATCATTGGAAATACGTTCTAAAAATGCACTTTCACAAAATAGGATATCAGATGGGTTGATCTCTTGGTGTCACAATCTAGATAGGATGCAAGGTAACCTTGACATCCTTTCTAAGCAACCTTCGTGCATACAGGTAAGAGATGAGGTAGGGTGGTGGGACAACACCTTCTCTCTCAAATGATAATTTGGTTGCATAGCAATTTGCAAAATTTACTTTTGTTCACACAATCGATGGTGGCTAATGTTTGAACTAACCAATCCATCCCCAAAAATAACATCAAAGTTTTGGATGTCTAAGGGAATTAGATTCCACATGTAGAAAAAACATCATGAACCTAATTTCAACATCCCTAAAGATATGGCACCCAATCATGGAGTTCTCAAGACGAAGTGGAATATGTAAGGTAATTAAAGGTTTCGAGGGTGGTGACAATTTAGTGGCAAAAGATGAGGAGCGACAAAGGAGTGAGTAGAACCCGAATTATCAATATATGAGCA
>CM018908.1:345000-347500 GCA_009663005.1 Actinidia chinensis | reverse complement strand
AGTTCTTTGAGAGAAATGTTCACCTCACATAGCAAACCCTTATCATTAGTGCCAAGCAAAATATCATCCATCATATAGCACAAGAAACAAATCTTGCTCCCACTAACCTTTGGTATATACACTGATCCATAGTTTTCTTCAAAAACCCAAATGAAGAATGACTTCATGGAATTTCAAATACCATTGAAGGAGGCTTATTTCAATTCCATATATGGATTTGTTAAGCTTGCAAACCAAGTTTGTCACCATCATAGGGAGAATCATTCTGGTTGTTTTTCATATAAACCACTTCCTCTAGATACCATTGAGGAATGCGTTTTCACATCCATTTGATGTAAATCAAAGTCAAAAGGGCTACCAAGGCCATAATTACACGAAGAGAATCTTGCTTAGATACAGGAGAAAATGTCTCGTGAGTCGATTCCCTTCTCTCTGAGTGAACCCTTGGCAAACGCGTCTTGCCTTATGTCTATCAATTTGCCTGTGAGTCTTTCTTGTTTTAAAGGACTCATTACATCCAATGGCTTTTTACACCATTAGGCAACTCAACGAGATCCATACTCGGTTAGATGCCATAGAATCCATCTCATCTTTTATGGCTTGCACCAAAGTTCGATTCCTTAGAATAATGGCTTGTGAAAACGTTCAGGATCATTTCGGCTCCAATGTATAGTCTTGATTCTTGAGATAACTTCTATCACTGGAAATTGCTGATTTCTAATCCTATTAGATTCCTTAATGTTGTATACATTTATGAGGAACTTGTTGTTCAACGGTGTTCAACATTTATTGTTGTTCCTCATTAAAACTGATCTAACTGGATGATATCAGCTGCTTGTGGAACTTCAATAGTTGGTGTCTAACACCCGTTCGAACTGAGGGATGTAAATGGCCAATCAATCATCACTTGAACTAGGGGTGGAGCTCATGATAATCCTTTTCAGGCCAAACTTGTCCTGGAAACTGACCCACTCCACTTAATTAAGTCATTCTCAAGAAATTTTGCATTTCTTGATCCACAATCCTAGTACTATGAGATGGACAATAGAAGTATACCCTTTTGGACTTTTTCAGCATATCCCAAAAAATGAAATACCCACTAATGGTCCTTGGGTCTTAATCTTCTCTTGTGGGTTGTAACTCTCACTTCAGACGGGGATCCCCAAAACACGTATATGCCTCAAACTCGGTTTACAATCTTTGAAAAACTCAAAAGGTGTCTTGGGGAACAACCTTGGTTGGAACCGGGTTAATATATACGAGCGTCTTAGAGCTTCAGTCCACAAGGATCACCCCCGGGGAGTTTTCGAGTACTCCGCATAACTTCTAACCATGTCCATTAAAGTTCGATTCTTCTTTCTGCCCCAACCATTCGATTCTGGCGAACCAGCATAGTGTATGGGCAACAATCCATGTTCTTGAAGAAACTCGCCAAATGGACCAGGGCTTTGTCCACTCTCTGTGTATCTACCATAGTATTCTCACCTCTATCTGATCTCATGATCTAATATGCTTTCCACATGAGTCTCCACTTCAGCCTTAAAACTTTAAAGGATCCAACGCTTCGTCTTGGAACGAAGTAAGGAGAGATACATTATATCTTTGACTAACGTCTATGAAGGTGATGAAATATTTCGGGACCATTTGCGTCCATGTTTGGACAACAATATCTGTATGTATGATTCCATATGTTTGTGCTCCTCTTTGCACCCCTTTTTTAGACTTGTAGTTGCCTTAACCTTTATGCAATTCACACAAGTCTCAAAATCCGCAAAATCCAAAGACTAAGTACCCCTTTTTTACCAATCTTTTAATTCTCTCAATGGGATATGTCCCAATCTCCGGTGTGCCACAACATAGGAGGATTCCTCATTCACAACACATCGTTGATGCCAGTAGAGTAGTAACAGCATAGAATTAAGCAACATCATTTTGAATTTGAGTAGAGAAAAGACATCAGACAATGTACCATAACCAAAACTTCAGATTTAGGTAGATAATAGATAAACTAAAACCAGAATCCGAAAAATAAAGGAAAGAAACCATAGGTACAAGTCTTGAAACTGAAATCAAATCCTAGAGAAATTGGACCAAAAGGTCTTTTCTAAATTCAAAAATAAAAATACTGCTTAGAACTAAAATGCCTGTGCCAATAGCTTCCACATGTGAACTCATCTGCCTCTGGATAGATGTATTGTTCACTTCCCACTGCCTCCTCAGGTTTTGCATACCCTGTGTAGGAATTGAAACTGGTATTGTTGTAGAACCCGAATCAATTCCACCTGTGTTATGATTAAACATTAACCATATTAGATTCATAACATACAAAATGAAGAATTGATACCTTCTTTGTCGAGGCAGCTTTTAAATTTGGAGCAATCTTATTCATGTGCCCTTTTCTTCTTACAGAGAAGCACTTTTTGATCCTTCTTTATGCTTCTGGCGTGCAAAAATCTTGCCCTTTATTTGGCTTGATCCTTTTTAATTCTTGCTTGAATAG
>CM018908.1:207500-210000 GCA_009663005.1 Actinidia chinensis | reverse complement strand
TCGTTTCGGCGGACTCGCGCCTTGTCGTAGTGCCATCAAGCTGTCCTCTCTCCTATGATCTGTCTCTCATGCGAAATCCTACAGCGGTTTGACACCCTTCTGTTGGCCAGGACTTCTACACGTATCCCAAAAGCATCTCCTTGCGCTCCTATTCCACTGTGGATCCTCAAGGTTACATCCATCAGGTACTCTCTGCCGCTTGCTTGCGTGCCTCTGTGCAACGGTTGGCTTCCTTCTCCATTCATTTGCTAATACCACTGGACCTATGTCGGACAGCAACTCTCTGTCTGGACACTCTCCCTCAGTCGGATAGCCTTCCAGTTTCCTATCATCAGCTTCTCCTGTTTCCCTTAGAAACTCTGAGTGTTCCTCCACGAGCTTCAAAAGCTTCATCGATTCAACTCCTGCATCTCAATGAAACATGCCTACCCCGGTCACCTTCATGGATCTCCCGCTTGCCATGCGGAACTGGACGTCTTTTGCCAAACAATTCGCTCGTAGCCATCCGACCAGTCGCCTCGCATGCTAATGTGTAGAGAACACCTCTCTGTCTCTGCACAAGTGGTAAGTAATTCCTGAATCAGAAATCCAATATGACTCTTCACTCTGCCGATGCTGTAGGAGAACATCACCTCAACAGCCATCATTGTGTTGTTGCTGCTCTGAAGACTGATCTGGGCTGTTCCTTGGACAATTCTTCTTGTCCTCCTGGTCGCAATAAAAAGACTAATGCGACCTCGGATTCTGCCCTCCGCCAAATAATCTGCCGATATCTCTTCCTGACCTCTCTCTTTCCTGACCTCTGTGACCTTCCGTCTTTGAGACCTCTTCTCTGGCCTCTTCTTGACCTCTTCCTGTGGCGATCTGGAACTCGCTCGTTTGTTCCGCCACTTGTAGTCCCTCTTGAAGCTTCCAACACAAAGCCTCTTCTCAATAAGATTTTTTGTTCTAAGATGTCTTCTCCCCGGGTACATCTCCTCCAATTTGGTCCACAACCCATGAGCACTCGTTCATCGTGCTACATGTTGGAACACCCCTGTTTCAATGCATTGTCTTATCTGCAACACTCGTCTCATCGTGCTACATGATTGAAACACATCGTTTGTCCAATGATTGTCTGATCTGCCCAATCATTCCTGTTTCATCTCATTCCTCATCCTTGGTTTTCTGGGGCGTAATCGCATCTGAAAGCATGACAGGGCTCTCAAATTACTCCGCCTTCTTACTTCTCCAAATGGAAGCAAAATCTTTAAAAAACAGACCTCGCGGATGAATCCAGAATGCCGAGAAAACTCAGAGGAAGGGCTTTTTTTTTGTCAAAATCAGACACTGTTGGGAACTCAAATTGAATAAATCAGAACTTCAGGGACTAAATTGCAATTTCCAAAACTTCAGCGGATTAATCTGTAATTAACAGAAAGTACAGGGACTGGAAAGTGTAATTTATGTTGTGGTCAACGGTTGACGGCCAACTGCTGGGGTCAACCTCGGTCAACGGCTGGTCAACGCCAACTTGGCTCGGTCAAAGGGGCGTCAATGCTCTTGGTCAACCGGTCGGCTCGGCTCGTGATCAAAGGAATCAGTAAAGACGGCAAAGGGCTCGGGGTCGTTGACGGTCAATGGCTCGGACAGGCTCCGGTCACGGCTGGGTTGACGTCAACGGCTGGTGGTTGAACTGGTTAATGAGTTGTAATGGCGCCCATTTAAAATCTTCCATTCCAAACCAAACAATATCATTGACCTAACATCATCATTGCCTTTACCTTCTCTTTTTCCTTTTTTCTTTCCTTTGTATATTTTCAATGATGATGTTTCATGGCAATGTGGCAGATACGTCTTAGGCGCGTGCGGGGCGCGGGGGCGCGTGGAGGACGGCATCGTTCTCTCTCTGGGCGCGCGTGGGGTTTGGGGTGCGTGGATCTGAAACGCCGAAATTCTGGCGGCGCGTGAGGGCTCGTACGGCGTGTTCATTTTGACGCGGTTTTTGGTGTTGGAGTTTCGTCTCGACGAGACGAATCTGGTGGTATGCTAAACGCCATTTTTGAGCACTCGGATTTGATCATTCAAAATCGGCTTCCGTTCGCCGCGAAAAATAGTTCCGGTACCTCCGTGACTCGAACTTGGGCTTTGATACCAATTGTTGTGCCCAAGGACTAGCCACCAGTCACAATTAACCATATCACCACACACATTTTTTTTTGGGAGACGCAGATATACGTGGTTCGGCCAAAAAAATATGACTACATCCACGGAGAGGAAAAAATAATTCACTATCACAGAATTAAATACAATGAGTAAATGGAGGAGCTCATCTCCCCCTCACCTCTCGCAACTCTTCATCTCTCACATCTCAATGTCTCTCTCAGCATCTCACAGCTACAATTCTAGCCCACCTCTGTCAGATCTTCAGGCTTAGTGCTCTTCAATAGCACCAATAGCACCCCCCAAGATACACAACCCTCTCTCCCGCCATCTCTGCACACAGCAAAAAAACTGCTGT
>CM018908.1:125000-130000 GCA_009663005.1 Actinidia chinensis | reverse complement strand
CGAACAACTCTGTGCTTGAATAAAATTCTTTTTTTGTATCTCGTTTGTGTTCCAATCTTGTTTGGGAGAATTTTGTTTATTCCCGGTACAAATTGACTAACTCATGGTGCTAAGTTCTGTTGACTCTTCCTTGTATTACTGCTATGTGTATCCAAACCGCACTATTGAGAAAGAGCTCGGTGCTCGCGTGGAGCTCAGCTAGCCCTTCTTAAAATTTTTGCTAAGTAAACTAAAATTTCGTGAGACAAAGTTTGAAACTCGCATAGAGCTCAACTAGCTCTTCCCAAATTTTTTTAGGGTAAATTGAAATTTCGTGGGACAGAACTCGGAACTCGCATAGAGCTCGACTAGCTCTTCCCAAAAAAATTTCAAGTACACTGGAGTTTTCGTGGAGCAGAACTCGGAATTCTCATAGAGTTCGGCTAACTCTACCCTGAATTTTGCTAATATATCTAGGCAAAACTGATGGAATGAGTTTGGGGTCTGCTTTGAGCTCGACTAACTCTCCCCAAGTTCTGCTAAGTATACTTTGCCAAAATTTAAATCTCAAAGGATAGAGCTCGGGACTTGCTTTGAGTTTGGCTAGCTCTTCCTTATAATAATTCGTTTGGACCGTTTAAGACATGCCTTAATGAATAGAAAACTTGTAAAAGTGTCTCTGATATATAAATTCAAGCTTGGTTGAGAAATTACATTTCAGTGGTAGTATTTTCTTAAGTTGCTGGAATTCCAAGGTTTCAAAACTTATTTGCCCTCGGAATCTTTGAGGTAGTAAGCACCCTTATCGGTGAGCTTGACTATCTTGTAGGTTTTTTTCCAATTTGGACCAAACTTCCCGTCCGTCGGGTTCTTAGTGTTTCTGACAACCTTCCTCAAAAAGAGTTCCCCAACCAAAAGCTATCTATGAACTTTCTGGTTGTATGTTTTGGCTAACTACTTTTGGTAGTCAGCCATCCATATCAGTGCATTTTTTCTTCTTTCGTCAGTGAGGTTGAGGTCCTGAACTAAGATTTCTTCATTGTGAGTGGCGGCGTATGCTTCAGTCGAAATTGTGGGAAAACCGACCTTCACTGAGATTACAGCTTTGAATTCGAAGGCCAAAAAGTGGGGCTTTTCGTTTGTTGCTTTCTGTTGTGTAGTTCGATAGGCCCACAAAACGTTTGGCAGTTCCTCGACCTATTTGCCCTTGTTTTTCTCAAGCCTCTTGATCCCATTCATGATTGTCTTGTTGGTGGCCTCGGCTTGCTCGTTGCATTACGGGTAACTCGGCGTTGAATTATAGAATTCGATCTTTAGTTGTTCCAACAGGTTCTTCATCTTTTTGCCTACGAACTGGGTTTGTTGTTCGACACAAAGGCCCTAGGGATGCCAAACTTGGACAAAATATTTCTGCAAATGAACCTGATCATGTCCATTTACCTGATTTAGGCCAGTGGTTCAGCTTTCACCCACTTTGTGAAGTAATCCGTTGTTGCTAGCAAAAATTTCTTGTTTTCCAAAACTCGAGGCATGACCACCCCCATCCCCACCCCCGATGTACATCCCCCATTAGGCAAAGGGCCATGGACTGGTAAGAGGGGTCAAGACCCTTGTTGGCTAATGAATTAGGGGGAAAAAGAGATGGCATTTGGCACACTTGCAGATGTACACTTAGGCGTCTTTCTACATGTATGGCCACCAATATCCCTGGGTCAGAGCTCGGTGAGCCAATGATTTTTCGCCTGAGTGTAATCCGCCCACGCCTTTGCGGATCTTGAAAAATACATTTTCGACTAAACTCGGGTGGACGCACAATAGGTATGGGCCCAGGTATGATCTTTTGTACAAGTCCCTAGAGGGGGAGATCCAGAATTGCACTCCCTTTATCCTGAGTTTGTGTGCCTCTCTTTTGTCTTCTGGTAGCTTGTTGTGTCGCATGAAACTTACAATCGTGTCCATCCAGCTCGAGCCTAGCTCAATATTGAATAAAATAGATTCCTGTGGTATTTCTAGACTGGGGGCCAAGATTAAATCGACTGCAATGATTTGACCTGTTTCACCCTAAAAAATTGATGCTAAACTTGCCAGTGCATTTGCATGGGAATTTAAGTCTCTCCCACTTGTTTGATCTTACTACTCTGAATTTGGTGAGGAGGCTTCTTGCTACTGCCAAGTATTTAGACATTTTGGCCCTCTGAACTTTAAACTTTCCCGTGACTTGGTTGACCACCAGTTTTAAGTCACTGAATATGGAGCTCGGATACCTTTAGCTTGCTAGTGACTGGAGTCCTGCAATGAAGGCTTCGTACTTGGCTTCGTTGTTTGTCATTGGAAAATTGAGTCTAAGGCAATATTTGAAAATTGCCTCTTTCGGGCTTTTCAATACCATTCCTGCCCCTGCACCCAGGCTATGTCTCGCTCCATCGATAAATATCTTCCAAGTTGTGGCTGGATCAACCTAGGGTGGTTCTAAAATAACGTATGGAACCCCATGAATATTTGCAATTTGGGGCGGTTCTTGAATTACCTCTGGATCCTCAGGTGCTAACTGAATTCGAAATGATCCTGTCTCTGAGCTCTCCTCCCCTCTGTGTGCAGACACAAGACAGGCTTACTTTGGACTCACAGTCCAGGGGGAGAACATTGTTACAAAATTGGCCAGGACCTGTCCTTTCATTGCTGTCCTTGATAGAAATTTTATGTCAGATTGTCCAAGCTTGATGGCCCATTTAGAAAGTCGATCAGACAAATCTGCCTTTGACAAAATATTTTTTAGCAAAAACTCTATATATACAGCGATGGGATGTGCTTGAAAATAATGCATTAGTTTTCGTAAAGTTAAAATCAAAGCCAAAACAAGCTTCTCCAATGGTAGGTACCTTATTTGGCAATCCGTAAATGTCTCGATAACAAAGTAGATCGAGTACTGCTCTCCGCCTACCTCCTTAGAAGTACAAAGCTAGTGACATGTTCGGAAACAACGAGATAAACGTAGAACAACTCTCCCTCATCCAGTGTGGAAAGAAGTGGTGGTTTCATTAAGTAATTATTGAATTGTTGGAGTGCGAGCTCGCACTCCTTATCCTATGATTTTTTTTTGTATTTTTGCCAAAGAGTTTGAAAAATAGGTGGCATTTATCTAAAGACTTACTAATAAATCTGTTTAATGTTGTTGCCATCCCGGTCAGTTTTTGAACCTCTTTCGTTGTTCTTGGACTGACAAGGTTGTTGATCGCAGTAATTTGCTTTGAGTTTGCCTCAATCCCTCATTTCGTTACCAAGTGTCTCAAGAATTTTCTAGAGCTTACCTCGAAGGAATATTTGGCCGCATTCAGTTTTAGCTTGTGTCTTTATAGTATTCTGAATACCTCGGTCAGATCCCTGATGTGGTCTAGCTTCTCTTTGCTTTTCACCACTATATCATCAATATAAGCATCCATGATTTTACCTAGAATTAGCTCAAACATTTTTGTGATCATCCTTTGATATGTGGTGCCAGAATTTTTGAGTCCAAATGGCATGACCTTGTAACAGAACACGGCTTAGGGTGTGATGAATGCAGTCTTTTCCAAGTCGGGCTAGTACATTGATATTTGGTAGTAAACTCTGTATGCATCCAGGAAGCTCATACGGGTATGACCCGAAGTAGAGTCCACCAATTGATCGATCTTTGGAAAGAAAAAACACTCTTTAGGATAAGCTCGGTTCAAGCTTGTAAAGTCAATGCAAACTCTCCACTTGCCAATCTTCTTCTTTACCACGACTATATTTGACAACCAGCTCGAGTAAAGAACTTTAGTTATGGCACTTGCCTCCTTCAGTTTCTCCACCTCTTTAATGACAGCATCCACATGCTTGGCTGTGGATCTCCTTCTCTTCTATTTCTCTAGTCAGGCATCAGATAAGACATTTAACTCATGTCTGATGAAATTTGGATCAACCTAGGACATCTCGTATGGTATCCATGCGAAGACCTCAATGTTAGCTTTAAGGAATTGGATGAGCTCGGTTTTCTCTCGTTTTCCCAGGTTTGCATAGATTAGAAAGAAACAATTCGAGCTTGGCTTATCCAATTCATAGCGCATCAAGTTTTCCACGACTTTAGCCTCAGGGTCCCTCCCGACGTTTTCCAGGACATTTCTTTCTTCCTTGATCAGTTGCACCTCTTTCATGGCTGTTTTAGTGGAGATCATAGCGAGGTAGCATTGTTTGGCCGTTACCTAATCTCCGTAAAGGGTTTCCTCACCTCGGGGGTGGTGGCCATTCATTTCATCTTGTATAACCAGTCTCGTCCAATAATTGTGTTATACAGGGACGGAATGCCCACGACACGAACTCTATCACAAGCTCTTGGGAATCAACTTGGACTTTTAGGGTCACGGTTCCCAAGGGGCCAGCAAGACTGAGCGTTGAACCTAACCAGAGGGACTCGAGCTATTTTCAAGTTTGACTATGTAAATTTAAGCTGTTTAAACAAGTTGTAATACATCACCTCAACACTGCTTCTTGCATCCACCAAGATCCTCCTTATGTAGTAGTTGTTCATTCTGAGTTGAATCACTAGGGGATCCGTGTAAGGGTGTTGCACCCTTTCTAAGTCGACTTTGGTGAACGTGATACTTCCTGATTCAGACGTAGTTTGCCTCAGCCTCTTAACCAGTGATTGGACCGAGAGAATCTTGTGTATTTGTCTTATCATTCGGATCTCTCCCCAGATCTTATTCTCAAGATCTGGCTGATTTGGGCCAACTATCATATGAATAATGCCCAAGAGAAGATCCTCCTCTTCTTTCGTGGTTTTGTCTACTTCATCTTCGCCTCGGTCAAACCTTGGGTTAGGTCTGGCCTCGGCCTTTTTTGCTCGAGTCTTTTCCTCATCAACGTACTCGTTCAGGTGTCCATCTCGGACCAGTTGGTCCAAGAAAACCTTCAGGGCTCGGTAATTCTCTATTTTATGTTCTTTTTCCCCGTGGAAGGAATATCTCCAACTTTGTTTGCGTCTTTTAGAATTTCATCCAATA
>CM018908.1:60000-62500 GCA_009663005.1 Actinidia chinensis | reverse complement strand
AAATAATAATAAAAAGTAAAAAATAAAAAAAATAGAAAAGTACATAAAGAAAAAAAATTAAAAAATAACAAAAAGCGAAAGGAATTTATTTTTTGTTAAATAAAATTAATCAAGGGTATGAAAAGAAAAAAATAATATTAAAATATAAAATGAATAAAATAAAATAAATGCTATATAAAAAATAAAAAATAATAATAAAAACAAGGAATTTATGTTTATTATTAAAAATATGAATTATAAGGGTATTTAAAAAAATTATAATAAAAATAAAAGAAATAAAAATAAAATGGTGTTGCAAAGAGAGAGAGGAGAGATAGGGGAGAGAAAGAGAGCGAGAAGGATGAGAGAGTCGAGATAGGGCATTTGGTCATTTTCATAAGGAAAAAAAAAGGGAGAAGAAAAGAAAAAGTAGCCGGTTGTCAGGCGGGGGTTGTCCGAAATTTTTAAAAACATCAGGGGAGGTCATAGTAATTATTTTTCAAAATGTCAGAGATGCTTTGTGTATTAAAGAAACCTCAGGGGATTTTCAGTTGTAATTCTCCCTAAAAAAAAATATAAAATGGGTGGATGTGAAAGTGACAGGGAGGAAAGAGAGAGGGGAGAGTTATGATGGAGGAGATAAGTAAAAGTGATAGGAGGAGAGAGAGATTGAAAAAAAAAAAAAAGAAAAAAGGTTTGGGAGTTAATTTTTTTTTTTTTTTTTTTTGTTTTTTTTTTTTTTTTTTTTTTTTTTAGGGGGCGGGAAGACACAAATATTTGAGGTGAAATCTGAGCCGTTTGGATCAAGTTAATTGTTTCAGCCGTAGATAGCGAGAGATAAATTTTGGATTCAAACGTAGTTGTGGTTTTGTATTATAGATAGAAGTTGGATGGGGAAGATGCAGACTGCCAGAGTTACTTTGATGTGAATTGCCGGAAACAAGCACGGGTGGTCTTGTTTTAACTGCCTCAGACGAAAATAATCAAATAATGAGACTTTGGTACAATAATTGCCCTAATCCAACTTGTCCTGAAATACAGGCGGTAAATGGTAACACTCTTTAGCTGGAATTCAGTTAAAACAATAATGACAGATACTTGAAACTGACAATTGATGTCCTTTTTTTCCAATGGACACCTAGGAAACCACCACCTAAAAACGGTCAAAAACATTGTATAACAAATATATAGAATGATCCACTCCATGAATGATCTCATGCCTTTGTTTATGGTTGAAGTTTCTAGTTGCCGTAAAGCCAACAACATGACAAAGCAGATCTTTTCTGAGACACAAATAGATTTTTCCCAAGTAATCAATGGATTACCGGCGATTTTTGGTAGTTATCACAGGCACGGGATCCGCCAAAGGTGGAGAAAAGAAGTACAATGCCAATGGCCGCCAAAATAGGGTGTTGGGGTCAATACTTTGTCGTGGTTTTTCGACTATCAGTCGACGTAATTCATCAAGCAGTGGTAATGGTTCGATTTTCACATAATTCTGTTTTCTTCCAATTCTTCATTCTGAGAAAGGAAAATTACCCTCCGCATTCAAAGAAATGAAACAGTCGCATTATTATGTGCTTCCCTCTGATTCTTGAATTAATTAGTAGCTTTAATGTATTTTGATTGTTATGAATTATTTGAAAGAAGATGCATTAATTGGAACGGATATTCAGATGATGTGTCCCGAAAAAACAAAATGAATAAACGCGCTGAAATTGGCAAAACTTAAATTTGAAGAACCAACTTCAAGGGTAAAATTGTGAATGGGTCTCTTTGAGCCATTGAAAAGTGTGGTACAAATGAAAGACCCAGCCTGAAATGGTTATAAAAATAATTACAATTCAACTCAAATATAATTATATTAAATAAAACACTTTTTTTTAGTATTAAAACCCTGAAAGCTCAAAATAGTGCCTTCGGTCTATTCTTATTGATTGATTTAGGCTGTATCATACTAGTAATTATCGTGTCCGGCTGTATTGTACCAACACAAAAAAAAAAATTACTCTTAAGCGTACTTGTATTAGGCATTTTACAACCTAAAAAAACAGATAAGATATAAAACGCAGAAAGAGATATATTGCATGATATACAAAAATATATATGTTACAATAAAGAACAAATTAAAAAACTCTAATAATTTTAAAAAAGTTGTTAGTGTTGCTAATTTGAAGAAATAAGAAGAAAAAGCAATATTTTTTTAGGTGTGAGCTCACTAAAAATGATAAAATGGGTAAAAAAAAAATGTGCATGCTTTAAATATTTTTTTATTCCATTGGATCACACCTATATGGGCTCTACACATTTGAGAAGAAAGAACAAGAAATGATATTGTTTCGAAAAAAAAAATTATCCCAAGTGAAATCTCAGCCATTGAGTAACTCAAATAGATTCCAACCGTAAATAGTGAGAGTAATTTGAAAGATTCAAAAATTTTTGTGTCTTATATATATAGTTCCTGACTCCAATAAATGATTGATGTTTGATTTATTATTTTGTATACCCGTCACGCGTGTTG
>CM018907.1:16831862-16837204 GCA_009663005.1 Actinidia chinensis | reverse complement strand
CTGTGAGAGCGAGAGAGAGAGAGAAGAGAGAGATTTGAACGCGTTCGAGAAAGAGGCCCCAAAACCTTGTAGACGGACACAAACAAAGAAAGTACAGCAGCATTCCCTTTCAGCTGCAAGATTGATAGCTAACTATCGCGCCGAAAGTTATACAGAGGGCCCTAACTCAAAGAGTTGAGGTCCAGGGTCGGCCCCCAAAACAAAAAAAAAATGGCCTACCAAAAAAAAAAAAAAAAAAAAAAAAAAAAAAAAAAAAAACGCTGGGTGTGGGTCCATGGTCTCAAAATATAGAAACTACCTATACCAACCCGAAGGGACATACACCGAGTACCATTCTTCTCTTTGGTTTGGGGCCAAAAGACCCAAACCCAACATAGCCCTACAGATGCTGGAAATTTGAAGAGAGTGCACGTCCCAAGCCCTTTCCCAATAACATGCGTTTACAGCTTGGCTGTTTGCGGGTATGCTTAACAGAACATGTTGGCCTCTCACCTAAAAATGACCCAAATTTTTGTGATACTGTGGAGTCCTTAAAAACTTAGTAATTGCATTTTTTTTCTGATAAATAAATAATTTTGAAAAATAATTATAATCAGGTATTTTGCCGCTTTCCATACAAGCGCTTTTTTTCCTCCATTACTAAAAAGTAACTACGAACAAAAACAAAATAATTCTTTCAATTTCATATTACCCAAAAACCAATCAAGGACTTGGGTTCTAATCTTTCTTTGTTGACAAGTCCAGCTAGCTTTAATTTATTATTCTAATTATCAAGAAATGTCTTACAATCATATCTAGACGAGTTATGAATAATAATTCAGTTGAGAGGCAGAGATGAGAAAGCCAACCTCCGGTAGGAAAGGGAGGGCCATGAATTTTTCCCGGCAATCAAGATTAGCCCACGGTGATTTAAGAACCGCCTCCCTAAAATGAAATGAAAGCCAGGGGCCCATTTGTGATCTGTTGCTAGAACTTCCAGCCCCTTCCCCCAATAATTTTGAGTGTAACTTTTGCCAAAAGAAAGTGTTTTCGAGAGAGGAGGTTTGAAAAGTTGGGTTGTTCACCCTCGGAAAATTTTCTAGAATTTTTTTTTTGGCTAAGTTAAGCTAAAAAAAATAATTTGGAGTTTCCGTCCAATCTTTTTTTGAGTCAGTTTCACGTGGCAAAGTGTTTACGATATGTGGATATGAACAGATCGAGTACTTTGGTTGTTTGACAACCATATTACTAATGAAATAAAAGAAATTGACATCAAATAACGGTTCTTGAAAATTTTAACTTTGGTGTTTTCCCTCCGATGTTTTTGGGGATTTATCCCACATTTGGGAATAAAGTTTTAAGGTGTAAAGCACATTTAAATAAAGCAAAATCTTCACTCCCTTGGGATGGGCCCAAAGGGTTACCCAGATTTTTTGAAGGGAAGGGGAGTTTATGGATTGGGCTTTTGGGGCTTAAAGACTATTTGACTCTATGGATGGACCAAAAACCTTGCGCGAGCCGCCGGACCAACCGGGTTGTGGGTTGGAATATTTTTTTATAGAAATATTTATTTTTTAATAAATAATTTACTGTAAATATTCAGTGTTTATTTAAATCCCCCGCCAGTTTGGCGACTTTTCTTCCAGATCAGTCTCTAAACATTCGCGTCTTTTCCGGATTAGATTCCCGAAATAATTGCATCTTTTTTCGGTGTTTAAAAATCCTGAACTATTGTAACTATTTTATTTCGATTTTTTAGTTAGTGTCCGTCAAAGTTTTTTAAATTTTAAACGAAAAGTTTCCTTGAAAGGTTGCCTCCTTTTGAAAGATGTGCATCTCTCCAAAAGCCACTTAATTAAATTTTCCTATAAATAAACGAGAATTTCTCCAGCCGTTAAACACTGAATTTTTTTTCCCTGAATTTTTTTTTCAACCTATATAAGAAAAAAAGTTGCGTCTGCAAATCCTCAATATTGATCCATTCATATTTTCCTTCCTGTGTTCTAAAAAGAGAAGTTCGATACATACATTTTTGGTTCGCCATAACTGAAATTCGAAGTGTTTGATTTCAAGTAGATCGTTGGATTCCTGGGAGCCGCATACCCTGATCAACCTCGTAGCAACCGGACGCGAGGAGCGAATTTTGTCTTAAGGAGCATTGTGTTAAACACACAAGTTTCCCTCGATCATTCTTGTTTGGTTTTTTCCTAAATTATCTCTGAAATTGGTAACTTTCTCAAATTCTCTGATTTTGATTTTAATATAACAGATTTATTATTATTATTCAATTTTTTAAATATTCTTCCTTACGTACATCACAGATTATTTTTCTACAACCCTTAAGACAAATATTCAGATAAGGCTATGCTTTTTTTCGGCCTGGTTGTAGTATCTTGAAATAAATTAAGATTTGGGTCTATCCCATCCGAAAGAATGGTGGGTGGATACTGGTGCTACTCCTCATATATGGTTCAGATATGAAGTTATTCACTTTCGTATATAGGTTGACAAAGGGGAGAAATTATATATGGGTAATTTCCCCCATCATCAATTTCCACAACTTCTATTGTAGAATGGAAAGGCAAATGTGCTATATGTTCCCAGATATTCCCCCCGGGGGGGCAAGAATCTTTATTTCTTTCCTGGTCATTTTATTGAGTAAGATTCAGATAAAATTTGTACTCACTAAAAATGGGACATATGTTTGGTGAAGGGGGTACTTGAAGCCTGGAGTTTTTTTTTTTGTTTAAGTTAAATATAATATGAATGTTTAACTCTCAAAATTTCTCTAATGCAAGAAAATATAACAATAAAAACATATCCCTTCTACCTAAAGATATTGTTTGAATCTCATCTTAATATTTGATGGTAGATTAGGACATGTTAATTATGTTCATTGGAAAGAGGATTGGTCCATTAATCAATTGTTTGTTGTGCCTAAAGTTTGAATTGGATCAGAAATCAGCAAATGTAAAGTAATTTTTGAAACTCAAATAATGAACTAAAAAACTTTTCAACAAAAAATTATTCTAAGAAATTTCGGAACCTTAGATTTAATACAGTTACTTGATATTTGTTGATTTTCCAAATCCATACAAACCTAGAGCCGGTAAAAAATATTTTATTTACTTTTTAAATATTCGATGACAGTACTAGATATTGGTCAGGTGTACTTGACCTCTACACGTAAGGTATGAAACTTTGGATGCGTTTCAAAAGTTTATAAAAAAAAAAAAAGAAAGTTAGTTGGAAAATCAACTTAGTACAAGATTCAAAGCCATCAGAATAATCGTGGGGTGGTGAATATGATGGCCAACATTTTAAGGATTATCTGTAAGACCATGGCATTATACATCACACAAACCACCTCTGCACCCTTATTCCTCTCCCACACAACAGATCAACATGGGATGTTCTAACCGAAAATAGAACAGTTGAAAAGAAATGTTTAAATCTATGTTGATAAGTTCAGGTGTACACCCTAACTTATTGGTTGGAAAAAAAAAAGAAAAAAAAAAAAAAAAAAAAAGCAAGTGTTTTTTTACTTCCTTGCCAACTCTACATTCTAATAAGATTACCCCGGACAAAATGTTAATAAGACGCCTGTTGAATTGTGAAAAAGGTCCAGCCACCTATCTAACCGACACAATTACTAAAAGTGTGTGGGAGTGTCTAGCAAAGGTTTTGCGTTGTTGCCTATATCCTAAGCAAATGAAGTTTGGATCCAAACTGTGGATTGGACATATTCATAGTAATACATATAGGATAATGCAGATAATAGTAGTGATATCCATTCTTGATAACATACATCAGAAGTTTCTAGAGATACATGAGAATACGATTTTATTGAATCAGGAATGTCAGAGTTCCCTTTGGAAGAAGTTGTCTCCCTAAAGGGATCGACATGAGACAAGTTTCTATGAAAAGAACTTATGATCACTACACTACAAGTAAGTAATCAAGAATATGAGGGACCAAAAGATGTGAAAAATAGACGTAGTAAACGTTATTAGAACTTTCAAATCTTTTGGTCCCAATTTTCTAAAACCAACTTATTTTTTGTTACAAATGAACCTCAGACATATCAAGAGACTATGTTCATGGCTCCCCCCCGAAGCTTCCTTTTATGGAAAGAAGCCATCATCAATATGAAGTAAAGAGTCTATCATTAATAGCAAAACCATATACTTGGGAATTCGTAGAGCTTCCTCCTGGAACGAAACCCTCGTTGGATATAAATGGATTAAATCAAAAGAAAATGAAAGGCCAAAGAATGGGATCTTTGAATAAGTACAAGAGCAAGACTTGTGGTTAAAGGTTTTTCCAAGGCGAAAAGAGGGCTTGATTATTTTGACACCTATTCACCATGTTGACAAGAATAACTTCCTATTGACGACATGCTAATTATGCCATTTTCGCCCGCATTGTTAATAATCTTGAAATTCATCAATGGATGTCAAGGGAACGGCAATTCTTTGAATGGTGATCTAAGGATGAAAGAGATTTTAACATAGAACAAAACCTGAAGGTTTAAGATTCCAGGAAAAGGAATCAAAGTTTTGCAAATTAATTAAATCTCTTTAAGGATTGAAACAAGCGCCAAACAGTTGGCATGAAGAAGTTTGATAAATAGTGCAATTATATCAATTGGGTTTTTAAAATTAAATGAATGTGACAAATTGTGTGTATGTGAAATACGACGAGAAGGCTATGTAATAGTTTTGTTTGTATTTGATGACAATGCTTCATCATTGGTATAATCATGAATGATTATGTCACCAAAAAATGTTGAACAAGCAATAAGTTTGATATGAAAGAATATGGGGTATCCGATATCATTTGGGAATGAAAAATACAAAGCTTCGGAAGGGTACTCCTTGTCACAACACACTACATTGAAAAAAATAATTGATAAGTTTTTGCAATATAATGAACGTCCAGTAGGCACACCTGTGGAAATTGCACGTTTACATCTAACCAAAGAATAAAGGAGAAGTGGGTATCCAACATTTTAGATATTCCAGGAATTAATTGGAAAGTTAATGTCCTTAATTAACTTAAACTGCACGCGTCCTGAATATTGCGCAATACGCTGGAGTAAATTTAGGTAGATTTACACCAATTCCTGGTAAAGTTCACTGGCAAGCCTTTGGTAAATTTCTTAATACATCTAAGATAATTCAAAAGCTTATAGGCTGAACTATACTCGTATCCGCTGTGTTTTTAGAATAAGGATATGTGATGCTAATTTAATTATCAGATACAAAAAGACTCCAATCCACATGGATATGTCCCTTCACCAGAAGGAAAACTCTTGGAGGAGCCCAGCTGTATCTGGAAATCATCCAAAGCCAACTTGCATC
>CM018907.1:16754362-16756862 GCA_009663005.1 Actinidia chinensis | reverse complement strand
GCTTGTTTGTTTTTTCAGATTATACGAGATCAAAGTCCGACTATCAATGTTTTATGGGATGGATCACTTTTGATACTGAGACAACGAAAGCGTTAGCATCCGACATTTTCAATCAGAGAGAAAGAGAGAGTTACCTTCTTCGGGCAGGTCAGAGGAAGGACGGTAGACTGACTTCGTCTGTGGTACGCCGAGAAACAGGGATCTGGAGAAAGGGAAGAGAGACCTATCTTCCGCTGTACTTTGTGCTGATATCGAAATGCGTTTTTCTTTGAGAAATCAAATTTAATTAGTAATTTTTTTTGTTAAAGTTCAATTACAATACTCCCTTGGTCTCACACAATTTGTTTTTTAAAGCTAATCTCATAAAAGTTCAATTACAGTACTCCCTTGGTCTCACACAATTTGTTTTTAAAGCTAATCTCATCCAAAGATTTTATTTGATGAATTTTTATCTTTAATTTGATGAAAGAATTGTTTAGGTAAATTTTTGATAGAGGGTTGAAGATTTCCAAGTAATAACAAGTAGTAAAACTGAGATGGGTGACTTTTAGTGAGTATGCATAGTTATTGTATATTTTATTTAGGAATATGGTAGTTTTATTGTAGTACGAAAATAGCTTAAAATTTTTATTTAATTCAAAAAAAGTTTACTAAGATGAACAAAAATTGTTTTTATAGGATAATAATAATTTTTTCGTCTTAAATAATTTTTTTACATTTTTTGACTCCTCTTGTCAAATGAAATTAAAAAAGTATAAAATTTTGAACTCAAAAACAAACAAAAATGGACCTTAATTTGATAATGGATTTAATTCTCCCTTGATCTCATACAAGTTTAATGAAAGAATTGAAACTTTCTTGTAACTTTTCTTTTCCCATCAAATTTAGGCTTAGGTAATTTTTGTACAGAAGATTGGAGAAAAATTGTGATGGATGACTTTTATCGCTTATACAAAAAGAGTTATTGTCTATTTTATTTTGAGATAATTCATTAAAAAAATTTTAAAATAGTTTAGGGTTTCAGGGGTTTAGGGTTTAAGGTTTGGGGCTTGGGGTTTGGGTTTTAGGGGTTAGGATTTTAGGGTTTTTGGGTTTTGGGGTTTGGGTTTTTGGGTTTAGGGTTTAGGGGTTAGGGTTTAGGGGATTAGGGTTTAGGGGTTTGGGCTTTTTGGGTTTATTGTTTTATGGTTTGAGGGGTTATGGTTTGGGTTTAGGGTGGTTAGTGTTTTATTCTGTGTTCGGTTTATGTTTATTTTTCTGGTTTCGTGTTTGGGGTTTGGGGTTTCTGGGGTGTTGGGGTTTAGGTGTTTAGGGTTTTAAGGGTTTTATGGTCTATGGGTCTAGGGTCTAGGGTTTTGGTTTTAGGGTTTAGGGTTTAGGGTTTTAGGTTTTAGGGTTTAGGGTTTAGGGGTTAGGGTTTTTTGGGTTTTGGGGGTTGGGGTTTGGGGTTTGGGGTTTGGGGTTTCGGGTTTGGGGTTTCGGTTTGGGGTTTGGGGTTTGGGGGTCAATGGGTCCAGGGGTGGTAGGGTCTTGGGGGTTGGGTTTAGGTGTAAGGGTTTAGGGGTTTTGGGTTCGGTGTCTGGGTTTCGGTTTCAAAGAATTAGGTTCTAGTTTTGTAGGTTTAAAAATGGGTTAAGGTTTAGGAATTGGTGGTTTAGGGGTTCGGGGTCGGCAGTGTTTTGGGTTCAGGTTCAGTGGTCAGTTGGTTTAGGGTTTAAACTTAGGGCTTAGGGTTTTGGGGTTCGGGGGATCAGGGGATGGGGGTAAGGGTCATGGTTTAGGGGTTTTGGGGTTAATGGTTGGGGTTTGGGATCATTATGTGTGTTTGCAGCCAATTAATTTGTATCTCTTAATTGTAGTGATACTTATAATATCTAGTAGAGTTTTTCTATTATAACTCTTTTACACCCCTAACGAATGAACTAAAAGAGAATGGTCACCAAAGATTTGACAATGAGTTTCAGGCTCCTAATAGATCATGGATCATCCTTTCGCATCTCACAAGCTTTGGGATATGGAAACGTAGTATAATGGGAGAGAAAATGTGACTATTACTGTGACTGCGTGGACTCTATAAATCGTAGAAACCAGTGGCTTTGGGGGTAGGGCTTCATCGGTTTGGGGTTTTGGGTATCGGGGGCTGGCGTTTTCGGGTTTGGGTTAGGGGTTTTAGGGTTTGGGGGTGCTTGGGGTTGCGTGTTTGGGGCTTTGCGGGTTTTAGGGTTAGGGTTTTAAAAGGCTTTCCAAGGTAAGGGTTTAGGGTTTTCGGGTTTCGGGTTTCGGGATTTCAAGGTGGTTGGGTTTTTTGGGTTTTGGGTTTTGGGTTTTGTGTTTCGGGTTAGGGGTTGGGGGGTTTTTCGGGTTTCGGTTGTAGTTTTGAGTTTTGGGTTTTCGGGTTTGGGGTTTTTGGTTTTAAAGGTTTGGGTTTTATGGGTTTGGGATTTTGGCTTTAGGGTTTCGGGGTTTGGGGTTTCGTGGTTCGGGGTTAGGTTTTCGGGTT
>CM018907.1:16744583-16749583 GCA_009663005.1 Actinidia chinensis | reverse complement strand
GACTCCCTCCTTCAAAAACTTTGGTACCCCTTGTGGCCCAACCCAAGGAGTGAGATTTTGTGGCCTTGTATAAAGTGCTTTACCCAAACTTTTATCCAATGTGGGACAAACCCCAAATTCAAGACCAATTGACCAAAGTTTTAATTCTTTCAAGTACCGGGTGGGGGAGGGTTCCTTGTGATGTCAATTTCTCATTCATTAGTAAATGGTTTTCACAACTCAATACTCGCTGTTCATCTCCACATAATGTAAACACTTTGCCACGTGAAACCCAACCGCTCAAAAAGATGACGGACTCAATATTTTTTTTTAGCCTTAACTTAGCAACAATTCGAAAAATTCCGGGTTTACAACCCAACTTTTTCAAAGCAATCCCCCCACATGAATGAAATTGGACGGAAATAGAAATGCACAATATGATGCAAGTATCAAGAGATATTTCATTTAGAAAAAATCCTTCATAGGATAGGTAGCGATGTGCCTTAACCTTCCCTTGTGAAAAACTATCTGGATTAGCTAGCAATCAGTGGCTTGATTTCTTGAACTGTTCAGTCGTTACTGTAACCAAGACAATAGAGTTTCACACAGAATTTTTTTCGACATACCCTGGTTCTCTTATTTTGTTCATTTTGGCCCTGAACATCTCCTCATCTCCTGGTTCTTCATGAGTGGCGCTAAGAGAAGTTGTCTAGTCCATTCTCATACTGAACTGGCCACATTCACACCCTATAGGGGGTGATTCTCATAAGAGTATCCTGCTATAACTTCACTTGAACTTAATCAACATATAAGAATTATTAAAAGGCGTAGCTTAACCTTTTCCTCACGATGCAAGCGTCACTAGTTTTCTCAGCCCCATAGGAAATAGGGTATAATATATACTTCTTATGACCCAGGTATTGAGTCAACACATAATTCCGGTTTTTCCCTTGTGAACATAAATCTTGGGATCTCCAGTCACTTAGGTCGGGGGGGTGGTTGCCATTATTTGGGGCTACTTCCAATGTCTAGTAGGCTTTAGCCCCATTCCCTTGAATGAAATATAACTTGCTCTCTGGTACAATCGCTTAGTTAATGGATGCTATAGTTGTCCTATATTTCACAATTCGATGAGGAATTATACCACTTGAACACAGCAATATTTAACGTGTATGTCGACGACGAAATATGTCGAGATTTACCGTTATCATGTTTACTTGTGCTGCTGCCTATTGCTGATGGTTACTATCACAATATGCTATTTCAGGCACATGTTTAGTCCCCCATTGGAGATCTTTCTAGGAATGACGAAGCCATTCGCTTCTTTCCCCATCTTTATCTAAGCACTGAATTCCCGATTTGCATTGTCGACCTAGCGATGCCAGTTTGCTTGATGATTCCAAGATCATCTGCTCCTTCCAAGGTGAATACAGATCCACTAGTGGATTTGGAGTCCTTTGTGTATCTGAGATCTAAATTAGCATCACACATATCCTTCTAACACAGCAGGATAATCGAGTATCGTTTCATCCTATAGCTTTTTGAATATCTTAGATTCTAAGAACTCTTACCAAAGAACTCTTGGCCAGTGAACTTTACCATAATGTGTGTGTAAATCTTACTTAATTTACCCACAGGGCTTATGCAATATCAGGCCGTGCAGTTAATTAAGTACATTAGACTTCCAATTATCCTGGGAATATTCTACTTTTGATACACTTTCTCCTTATATTCTTTGGTAGATGTAAACTTTGCATCCACAGGTGTCCTTAACTGGACGTCATTATACTTGCCAAACTTAATCAAGTATTTTTTTTCAATTGTAGTGTGTTTGTGACAAGGAGTCCCTTCCGAAGTCTTTGTAATTTTCATTCCCAATATGATATCGCTACCCCATATCTTTCATAATCAAACTGCTTTTCAAACATTTTCCTTGTTGACATAATCATTTCAATGATTTACTACCAATGAAGATGACATGTCATCATATACAAACAAAACTTTACAACCTTTCTCTGTATTTTCGACACATACACACATTTTTTCCACATTCATTTTTTTTAAAAAACCATTTTGATATAATTGCACTATCAAACTTCTCAGGCCACTGTTTGCGCTTGTTTCCAAGTCCATAAGAATTTTAATTATTTTTCAAACTTTTGATTCCTTTCCTGGAACTAACCTTCAGGTTGTTCGATGTAAATCTCTTCATCTGAGATCAACCATTCAAAGAATGCGTCTTGAACATCCATTTGATGAATTTCAAGAGTATACAATGCTGCCATTGCAATTAGCATTCGTATGATGTTATTCCTTGTCACGTGAATAGGTGTCCAAAATAATCAAGCCCTTCTTTTTTTGCCTGAAAACCTTTAACCACAAGTCTTTTTTGCCTTGTACTTTCAAAGATCCATCTGCCTTCACATTTTCCCTGTTGAATATCCATTTATATCCCCGAGGTTTCGTTCCAGGAGGAAGATCTACGAATTCCCAAGTAGGTTTTGGTAATCTAGACTCTACGTTCACACTATTGATGGCTTCTTCTTTCCATAAAGGAGCTTCTGGACCTCATAGTCTCTTGATTGTCTTGAGGTTCATTTGCTAACAAATAAGTTGAAAAATCTGGACCAAAAGATTTTGAAGTTCTAATAAATACGTTTACTACGTCTATTTTTTCTTCATCACATCTTTGTCCTCATTATCTGAATTACTACTTGTAGTGTATCAAAGTTCTTTTCATAGAACTGTCTCATGTCTATTCCTTTTTTTTAGGAAAAACGTCTTCACAGAAATCTCATTCCTTGATTCAATAATATATTCTCATGTATATCTAGAACTGTCTTGATTTATGTATCAAGAATCGATAATGCACTACTATTATCTGCATATCCTGATAATAGATTGTCTCCCACGAGTTTTGGATCCTAACTTCATTTGCTTAGGATAGGCACACTGGTCACTGCAACCTTTGCTAACATCCCCCACACTTTTTAAGAATTGTGTAGATAGGTGCTCGAAACCTTTTCAATTTCACCTTCAAAAGGCGTCTTATTAACATTTTTCCTTTTTCCGGGGTATCTTATTAAGAATGTAGTTGTGGGCCTGAAAACACTGCTGTCCTCCCCCATAAGTTAGGTGGTAAACACCTGAACTTTATCAACATAGCAATTTAACATTTCTTTCAATGTTCTATTTTTTTTCGTTCATCACTCCCCATTTTGCTGTGGAATAAGGTTGCAGTGGTTTGATGTATATGCCATGGTCCCTTTTACACAGAACTCATTAAAATTGCATCATATTCACCACCACGATTACTTTCTTATGGCTTTAATTCTTTTTACCAAGTTGATTTCAACTTCATCTAATAACTTTGAACGCATCAAAGTTTCTCCTTACTTACTCTTTGTCTACTATCGGTACGTACACATGACCATATCTATTACTTGTCATCGTAAAAGTAATAAAATACTTTTACCAGGCTGCTCTTTGTTGATTTAAATCACAAAATCAGTATGTATTAAATCTAAAGGTTTCCGAATTTTCTTAGAATATTTTTGAAAAGAGTTTTAGTCATTTTTTTGCTTCAACCCATTACTTTACATTTGTTGATATGATCCAATTCAAACTTAGGCAACAATTCATAATGACCCAATCTTTCATTAACCATAATTAACATGTCCTAATCTACCATGCCAAATAATAAGATGATTTCACCACTATTAGTAGAGATATGTTATTTTCTTTCATAGAGAATTTGAGGTTCAACATTCTATATTTAACTTAAAAAAACCCAGTGCTCAAGTAAACCCTTACCAACATATGTCCCCCATTGTTAGCGAGTACAAATTTATCTGAATTCTTACTCATAATGATCCAGAAATAAGATTCTTGGCGAATATCTGGAACATATGTCACATTTGCCTTGTCCCTTCTACAATAGAAGTTGCTGAATTACCCATATATATTTCTCCCCATTTGTCACCTCATATAAACGAAGTGAATAAGCTTCATATCTGAACATAGATTATGATTAGGCACCAGTAATCCACCCCCATTCTTTCGGATTAAGAACCATCATATTAGTTCAGATACAACAGCCGAAAACCGCAGTAATCTTGAATATTTGTCTTAAGTTTGTAGAAAATAAGCTTGTTATGTACGTAAGAAGATAAAAATCTGAAATAATAATCTGTTATAAAATGTCAAAATCAGAATGAGAACGCATACCACGTTTCAATGAGATATATTCGGAAAACCAACAATGAATGATCGAGAAACTTGTGTTTAACACAATCTCCTTAATACAAAATTCGCGGCGTCGGGGGTGGTCGGCAAGGATGCCTTTTCGGTCCTGTGTTGATAGGCGTATGTCGCCTCCCCAGAATCCAAATCCAACATCGACTTTGAAATTCAAAACAAAATCATCAAACTACTTCGAATTCAAAAGTCTGGCGAAAACCCAAATTTATGTATCGAACTCCCCCCCCTCTCTTCTTCGCCCAGACCGGCCTCTCTGCATGCTCCCCTCTGCGGACCTTTGCAGACGCCCCTTTTTCTAGATAGGTAGCAACGGATTCTTGTCGTAAATACCACTTTACAATTAACACTGCTGCTATTGAGGGGGTCTTCCCACCAAGCTTTTCTGTCGCACTCCGCCGACTCGCGATCTTGGTTCGGTAACTGTCATTAAGTGGCTTTTGGAAGAGATGGCACCAACTCTTTCAAAAGGTAAGGCAACCTTCCTCCCAAGTTGTGCACAAAGGGAACTTTTCCTGTTCGTTTAAAATTTAAACTGGTTTGACGGACTAAAAATCGAAATAATTTAAGGCAATGTTCACACAGCACAAGTATTAAAAAAACCAGGAAAAGATGCATTATTCTTCTTGAATAAATATTCCGAAAGACCGCGACTGTTAAGAATACGTATCTGGCGTGGAAAGGGGGGTCGCAACGTTTGGTCGGGGGGGGGAGTTATGACACACGTGCGGAGGATGGGGACCTTCCCTGGGGGAACCGGTGGA
>CM018907.1:16669583-16672083 GCA_009663005.1 Actinidia chinensis | reverse complement strand
GACCATGCTAAAACATGTGAAAATACCGTCTTGTACACACCATAGCATACATCAAAGCCACCAACAAGCATTAGCATAAGGAAAACCGCCAATTGCTTTCGTCATTATTGCAAGGAGACATAAAAGCATCAATTTGAAGTGAGAGGGGGGGCCCACAGCGTACAAACAGGTTTAGCGGAAATATCATGCCAAATTTCTTGTAGAACTTTCTTCCAATACGAATGAGGTCTGAGTAACCAAAGACTTTCACTCTGTTCCCTCTTAACTCCATTCCCAGGCATTTTCTTGGGCTTCACAAAGATCTTCATTTCAAATTACTGACTGAGTGAGCTTTCAATCTGTCAATCTCTCCTGCTCTTAGAGGCAATCAGCATATCATCCACATATAAGAGCAAATATATCATGGAACCGTTCGGGAGTTTGCGAAAATACACACAGTGGTCAAATTGACTCCGTGTGTATTTGTGCTCTATCAAAAATGATCAAATCGCTTATACCACTGTCGAGGAGAATGCTTTAAGCCATCTAAAGACTTTCTAATCGACTGCCAAATGTTCTTTGCCAGAACTTTGAACTCATCTGCTTGAGCATGTATATCTCCTCAGCCAAGCACCATGAGGAAAGCAGTTTTGACGTCGAGTTGCGCCAACTCAAGATCAAAAATGAGCAACCAAGCTAATAAATACGAATAGATGAATGACTTAACAACAGGAGAAAATACCTCATTATAGTCTATCCCTTCTTTCTGAGCGTAGCCTTCGCCACCAATCTAGCTTTGAATCTGCTTCCTGGAGTATCTCCTTCTTGGCAAATACTCATTTGCAACCGATCACTTTTTTCTTAGCAACTTGGGTTACCAACTCCCAAGTCTGATTCTTGTGAAGCGAAGCGACTTATTTTCTTCATCCCCATAGCCTTCTTCCCATTTCAGATTTTCAGGACTCGTATGGCATCTGTAGTACACGGACTCCCTCAATCACTGGAAGTGATAGGCCACAGTTATCAGTTTTAACAGGTCTCCAAATCATTCTTGCTGTCTACTAGTCGATATAGAATCTACGGGATGGTGAAGTTTGAGCCTCTTTCAAATCTGGTTAGGATAAACATCGTCGATTCCTTGTCAGGAATATAAACTCTCTGGAACAGTCTTAGTTGGCGACTACTTGACATCAAGCTCCACCTGCTGAGTGATGTCCGGACACTCAGATTCTCTTTCTCAGAATGTACATCCCAGACCGATTCAAAGTTAAGATCCTTGCTCAGAACAACTTCTTCAACCGGGACACCAAAGTTGTTTTATGCTTTTGACCATAACTAAACCCAAGAATGATGCTTCTGGCTAGGACCAACTTGGGATTCAGTCACATGAAAATAGCAGAAACCAATACGTTAAATAATCATAATCTAAAACAGTGTAATAGACCATACCTCCATTGGCGTTTTCCACAACCCAGCGCAGGTATCTGTGACGAATGAGAGGCATATACGCCTCTGACCAAAATGCCTGCTCAATCCAGCGGAGAAAAACATGCATCCGAACTTTGTCACCAGAGTACGGTTCATGCGTTCTGTACTCCGTCTGCTGAGGCGTTACGACGAACTGTTGAAGTGTTGACTACCTTCCTCATTGGATATCTTAAGAAATGGATCATACTGTATCGCCTCCCTTATCAGATCGGAGCTTCTTGATTTTTTGCCTGTCTGATCTCCACCATTGCTTCCAACGCAGAAAGGTATCAAGAACGTCACTTATGTTTCATAGTGTAGACCAAACTCGTCTAGAGAATTCGTCGATAAACGGAAACAAACCATGTCTACCTCCCAAAGAAGAAGTCCGTTGTAGGTCCCCAAAACGTCAGTGTGAACATAATCCGAATGCCTTCAGTCGATGAATGCAGTGCCAAACTTTACACCTAGTCTGCTTGCCCAACAACACACTGACTCAAAAAATCAATTTGTCCAGTCTTGCTCCCCTTTCAGACTCCTTGTAGTCCAAAGTTTGCAAAGCTTTCAACCAGGATGCCCCAAATCGCATATGCCATAATCTGGAAGTATCTGATTCCATCTGAACTGTTGGAAATGGCAAATCGCCCTGTGACAGTACTCCCATCGAGGAAGTATAAATTTCCCTTTCGAGTGCCTTTCATAGAAAACCATCGCACCTCGAACAACTTTCAGAAACTCCTTCCATAGTGACCTTATAAACCTTTGAAGGTCTAAGGTTCCCAGAGAGATAAGATTTTTCTTCACGTCCGAGTACATACGAACACAGTCAAAATCGATAGTTCCATTCGAAACAGCTCAGTCGGATCGGCCTATCCCCCTTGTTTGCAGGCATGTCCATCAGAACAAACACCATCGTCGAACTCCTCAAGGCTCGAAAACCAATCCGGTAAGGGCTCATGTGGATAAGAAACATCCGAATCCAGAATCCACAAAATTCGTCAGATTGATGATAGTGGATGATGAATGAAACTGTCAAACTGCAGCCAAATCTTCA
>CM018907.1:16594583-16597083 GCA_009663005.1 Actinidia chinensis | reverse complement strand
AGTGGAAAACACTCACTTCGTACTTTCATCGATGATCACTCCGAAAGGTATGAGGATTTTACGTTCTTAAAGCATAAGTCAGAGTGTTTAAGCTTTCAGGAGATGGAAAGCCATGGTTGAGAATGGACAAGTCTGCAGATTAAAAAACTCAGAGAACCGACATGGTTGGTGAATATGAAGACACCAGATTCAAGAAGTTTTGCTGTATGAGCACGGGATCAGAATGGAGAGAACCGTGCCGGGATACGCCTCAACACAATGTGTAGCCTGAGCGTATGAACCGAACGTTGACAGAAAGAGCCTAGAAGCATTCGTATACAGTAAGGTCTACCAAAGCAGGTCTGAGGCAGAAGCCCCAGTCAACACAGCAGCCTTCCTTGATTCAACGAGGCACATCGGTTCCATTAGAGCCAAGAATACAGGGATCTTCCGACCCTCTCTCCACGGTATGCGAGCGAAAAGAAGCGGTAAAAATATCACATCTAAAAGTTTCGGTTGCTGTAGCATATGTGCCTATCAGTGATCAAGGATAGTGGAATGAAGCTTGATCCCAAATCTAAGAAATGCCACCTCAATGCGACTATGGCGAGGATGAATTTGGCACCGCCATTTGGATGACGAAAACAAGGAAGGGGATCCGCCCCACCAGCCAGAGATGTGGATTTCAACGAAAGAAGATGTACAAGGACAGACATAAACGACTCCAGCGACTCAGCGCCCCTAGAGGGACCAGCATTTGCCCAGATGCTAGATGAGTCCCAGATTAGTCCCATGACGCGAGCCGATCCTGTTAAACCAAGTCCTCATAGCTAGAGGAACTCATTGGACAGAGTAGGGCCGCACAGCAGTCCGACAACACCACAGCCCCTACTCCAGCTCCTGTATTGAGAAGGTCTTCACGGGCCTCATGATGCCTACCAGGAGATATATGAATTATTTATTGTTGACTGATGCGAGGGAGAGCCTGAATGCTTTGATGAAGCCTGTCAACTGGAGATGCTAGCAAGTGGAAAGCTTGCCCATGAAAGAGAGATGAAGTCTCAATCTCCAACAGACATCGGCAACTCGTTGAGTCTACCCATGGGGAAGAAGGCAATTCATAACAATGGAGTGTACCGGGTGAAAAAGAGGAGCATGATGGTTCTAAAAGATACAAAGCCCGACTAGTCGTTTCAAAGGATTCCAGACAGAGGAGGCGTTGACTACACGACCCCAAGACATTTTTGCTCCAGATGCTAAAGATCACTACTCAGAACAGTGTTGAGTATTGTTGACCATTGAAGATCTTTATCTTGAAACAGTTTAAGACGTAAGACTGCAGGGTCTTTAGGCAGACTAGATGCGGAGATATACACACCAGCCAGAAGGTTCTCAAGAAAGAAGGAAGGAAAAACATGGGTGTGCAGACTTAAGAAGAGTTGTATGGCCTGAAACAAGCCCCAAGACAGTGGTACAAAAAGTTTGAATGGCCTTCATGCCACAAGGAAGGTTCTAAAAGTGCCCAACGCCCGACCATGTTGCCTACTTCAAGAGATACACGGTCTACTTATATCATTTTACTTCTTTATGTGATGATATGTTAGTAGCAGGGTCAGATATGGAGACGATATCAGAGGGATTTTGAAGCCGAGGCAAGCAATTGTCAAAGCCGCGTTTGACATGAAAGACTTGGTCCAGCAAAGAAGAGGTTTCTTGGAATGCAAACACATAGAGATAAACAGAGGAGAGGGATTTTACAGTATCTCAGGCAGAGTACATCAAACGTGTTTTGCACGAGATTCAACAGGGCGACGCCAAGCAGTCCAGCACACCCTTGGCAAGTCACTTTCACTTATCCCAAGGATCAGTCCCTCAGACAGAAGAAAGAGAAAGATTTCATGGCCTAAGGTTCCTTACGCCCTCAGCCATTGGAAGTTGATGTACGCAATGGTCTGCACGGAGACCAGATATTGCCCCCCACATGCAGTGGGAGGGGGAGTTGTTAGCAGGTTCTATGTCAAATCCAGGAAAAGCTCATTGCGAAGCATGTTTAAAGTGGATTTTGAAGTATAGTATCTACAAGGCCACCCACAGAGAAGTGTTGTACTTTGGTAAGGGTGAGTTAATGAGTTAAAAGTAAAGGCTATGTCGACGCCCAGACTTTGGACCGGTGAAGTCGATCACCGAAGCAAGCACCACCGGTTATATATTCACTGTTGGCTACTACAACTGTTAGTGGACTGATTTTTTTTTTTTTTTTTCTTTTTGTTCTTTTTTTTTTTTTTTTTTTTTTTTCTTTTTTTTTTCTTTTTTTTTTTTTTTTTTTTTTTTTTTTCTTTCTCGCCAGTACAAAAGATTGTACTCTATCCACTACAGAGGCCTGAGTATGTAGCAGTAACTGAAGCTAGTAAAGAGATGATATAGGCCTTCAAAGTTGTTAACTGAGGTTGGGATTCAAACAGAAGAAGAATTGTTTTGCACAGTGATATTAGCAGGTGCGAATACACTTGAGAGAAGAATT
>CM018907.1:16549583-16552083 GCA_009663005.1 Actinidia chinensis | reverse complement strand
AAAGTTAATGAATCGAAATACGGTAACTGTTTCCAGAAAAGTTGAATTCCGAAATTCGACTTTTGATTTAGAAAAAAATACGTATAAAATTAATATTTTTGGAGAAAAAAAAAAAAAAAAAAAAAAAAAAAAAAAAAAAAAAAAAAAAAAAAAAAAAAAAAAAAAAAAAAAAAAAAAAAAAAAAAAATTATATTTAAGCGGATTTACATTAAACTAGATACGGTGTTTTCTAATAATAAGGCTTAATAAATAAATAAGATTGTTTGAATTTACCTTGCGAAAAAAAAACACGACCTTGAGTCTTTCTTTCTTCCTTTCTATTTCTCTTCTTTACCTTCGCTTTCTATGTTTCGTTTCTGTTTGTGTGACTTTGGAATGGAAAATGGGAGAGTGCAGGGTCAGCTTTTTATAGTATAGGTTTTGTGGCTTATTAGGGCTAGGTGGATTACTCTCCTCCCTCACATGTCACCAAATGCACTTCACACTCAACCCTCACCAATAGCATGCAATATCACCACACTTCATCATCCAAACACATTATGTTTGTTTGGGATGAAAATGGAAGAGGTCTGGCTCCACACACACGTCCGGCACATTTCCACCTCTGGCTTCGCCCCATGGTGCCACCGTGTGTCTACAACTGTCGTATTATCGTGTTCCGTTTTCCCCTCTCCCTAATTTCCATACTTTATCGCGAAAAAATAAAATTAATTCGATTACTAATTTTTAAAATACCTGTTTTCGCGTACGGGGTATTACGAAAAGAATCGCAGAGAACAATGCCAGGAGATGGGCCAAATCCGGGACCAATCTCCGATGCCAAAACAGGCTGTTAGGGTTCAGTCTTCTTCCATAACAGTTAGCCTCTTTTGGGCCCGTTCCCGTTAAGTACCCATAGGGTCTTTGACAGAATGTAGTTGACCTCACCATAAAACCCAACCTTTTGACGAAAATTGCCCTAGTACTAGAAAAGGACAAAAAAATCGTTGACTCCTAATTAAAATTACTTTTACTTTGATCTTCTAATCTTTTTTTTCTATTTCATTTTGTTTTTTTTCTTATTTGCTGATAAAAAATAGATAAAAACTTAGCACAAACACACAACTCAATTCCACGATCTTCAGATCTCCCTCCCTCCCCTCTCTCTCATTGAACCACCGCAATGGCAGCGTTATAACCATCGGACCAATGGCGGAACCAAAATGGTAGTTCAGGGGGCCAAAGTGTCAATAAAAAAAAAAAATTTAATATATTTCAAAGGACTAAGGTATAAAAAGAATTTTTTTTAAAAAAAAATTATAATTTCTTAAAAGTCAGACTCTAGCCCTGCTGGCCCACCCTGGGTCCGCCCCTGCACCGGACGGACATATCAACAATGGCCCATCACCACCGCACCGTCGCCTTCCACAAACAAACGTCCGAGTGGGGGATATCATAGACCAAGGCTACAATTCGCTCGCCAACTGAAGACCTAAGTAGTGAAAGCCACCGGCGGCGAGGGTTCCGTTGGCTGGAGGCGGAAAAGTTGTCGCGGAGGATACAATTGATGATTTGCGCATCAATTAGGTTTGGTTACTCTCTTCTAAATCTCCCTCCTTCTATCTTTCTCTCTCTACAATTGATGATTTGGGCACCAATTAGGGTTTGATTGTTGATTAAATGGTGCTTGGGTGGTTGTTAATGGTATTATGGGTTTAAAGGTGGTCATGGCGGGGTTCAATGGATTTGGTCTAGCTGCTACTACTGAATGGTGGTGGTGATGGAGGCATTTAGCTAAGTATTGTGGTGTATTGGTTTGTGGATGGTGTATTGGCGGCGTGGACCTATAGTGGTGGTGGTATGAGGGAGAGGTAAGGTGGGTGAGGCATGTGGAAGGGGTCTGTTAGAAAGGATTTAGGGAGGAGGAGGGCACTGCTGGGGGTGGGCTGGAGATGACTGTCGGTTGTGGTGCTTGATAGCGGTCGTGCTGGTGTGAAGATGACTGTCGGTGATGGAGTTGTGGTTATGGGGGGTGAGAGTTGAGAGAGAGAAAAAACAAATCTGATTTTTTTTCTTTATGTATAAATGGTTGGGGGCATGTTAGTCATTTCATTCGTTAGGCTAATTCTGTTAAGTGATGAGGGGTAAATTGTAATTTCCAGAACTATGAGAGTGAGACCTTAGTTGACTGAAACCTCAGGGGTGGTATTTGTAAATTACCCTTAAAAATATGTCAGATATGAAGGGTTCAATGGTCAATAATTTAAAGTTTTTACTCCTGAAAGGTGCGTAGACTTTGTCAATCGTATCAGCCCACGTGAACTTGCAATAATGCCACAAATTTAATACTAACAGCAGGGTGGTGCGTAGGAGAGAAAGAAGATGAATTATTTTAGGAAGTTCTTGTCGGTGTTAAATGCATCGAACAGATCACACGTAACCCCCCTGGAGCAAGAAAATAATAGTAATAATAATTTAGGCGCATAATCCCAACAATATATATATGGGAAAGATATCAGTG
>CM018907.1:16362083-16364583 GCA_009663005.1 Actinidia chinensis | reverse complement strand
CAAAGATAGGTGAATTTGTGGTCTTCTTGCATTTCTCAACCACCTCTTTTATCATTCCAACAGATATTTTAGAAACTCTTTAACTCTATCAGTTGAAAATTACATCATTTCAAGTCAATTCAGTGAATGAGATTTGGGTTAAATGGTATAAAAATCATAAAAGTGATTCTCTCAAAACTCAAGAGGGGTAGGTTTATAGACTTTTGCCTTGTCATTCTATTTGGGATAGGTTTTTCGGGTTTACATAACATGTTTCAGCTTTGATTTTTGATTTTTTTTATTTTCAATGAAATCAAAATTGAGTTCTATATTTGGAGACTTCATTAATGGAGGTGGGTTGGAGCTTGAAGTCTCTATTTTAGTCTCCATTTCGAAAAAAATAGAAATGGGTTGGAAATGCTCTTAGGAAGCACGTTATAATTTTTGCATCTCTATTAATGTATTGGACTATCGGCTGGCCTCAATTGATAAAATAAACATTTGAGGTCGCATTGAAAAGTAGATCAAAGTTCAAGAAACTAATTGATAATTACAAAACAAATTGAACCACATCCTCTGAATCAGAAGATTTTCTAATGTAGTAGATCTAGAAATTGCTAAAAACAAGGCACGGACTTCGGCTGCATTAACAATCAAGAAGTTTCCACTATAAGAGAGAATTTCATTATACTCTGCCTTTTTTGCATGATTAGGTTTATCTGAAGTTCAATTTTGAACTGTATTTGTACAAATAAAAGCATTTTAGATTTATTTTAGTGAAATTGTAAATTTTATAGAGAATTTTATTATTGTAAAAAATTATGTTTATCTAATATAGATTAATGGTCGATAAAAAATAATTTATATAATGATAAATTAATAAATTATGGTACATTATATTTATTTATTAAATTATAAAATATAAATGAACAATTACTGAACTATGCTCGATTAAAGTGATTTTTTACTGTATTAATATTTTCAACACAAGCTATAATATGAACGATTTAAATCATCAAAATAAATCCAAAATTGAGTTCAAAATACTTAGGTTATACGGTACAGTCCAATTAAATGGTCCACATAGAAGCAATGTCAAAGAAAAAATAATGAAAAAATAAAATGATGGACGGCTGAAATCTACACGCAAGGGAATAGAAGGAAACTTGGAAGACGTTGCCATTCTGGAACCATATAAGTTTATCCAAATCATTTGAACCTGATTATTTTATGAGTGCTGATCACATGGGCTTGAGTCCGTGGTATTATCACGGGCTCACTAACGTGGCACACTAATATCCACCCGTTTGGAGGTGGACCCACTTAAATTTTATTTTATTTTATTTTAAGTGAGGTCCACCCCTAAATTGGTAGATGTGGGTGTGTCACGTAAGCGAGCCCATCTTAACACCACTCTTATTTTAACTGAGTGTAAAATGAAACAAAAATATCGAAGTATCCCATGTTTGTAATATTATTAACATGCACTGAAATGAGATTTCTCCTAAATTTAATACCAATTTAACAATGTTCATTTTTCATGGATTTAATTGCCAACTCAAAAACACAAAACACAAGTGAAAAAATAAAAAAAAAGCTAGATCAGAACAGGTTGAGTGGTGTCATGGGTAGATATTACAGAAGTACAGTGAGGTTATTTTGGGAAGAAAAAGTTGCACCCAAATCAATAATGTGAGAAATCGAGAAAGCTATTTGGCATAGTTTTTTGTCTTTTTAGTGGTGGGGAAGGTAAATGAAAAGGCCAATGCATTTATATGCACGTAACGGCTAGATTCTTAGAGCCCTCACAACTTTTTGACCAATACAATCCAAAGGACACCCCTACTCCCAAGAACAATACATGCTTATTTGGATGATTAGCACTGGTGCGGCGGCGCGTGTCCATCGCAGACGACGCGCCACCTATTCTATATTGACAGTGTACAGATTGGGATGTATTGGGGCTGCGTTTGGGATAATTATTTTTCAGTTTAAATAGTTGCTTTTGTTTTTGAGTTTTTTTTATGTTTTGAAAATTATTTTTACGTTTTGATCAAAATATTTATATTGGTTTGGTTACCTACGAAAGTAGCTCAAAATTATAAAAATTTTCACATAATTTAGAAAAAAATACAAAGAAAAAATAAATCAAAAATAATTATCTTTAGTGATTTTTTTTTTCAAAGAAAAAATACTAAATAAAAACTTTTATATTTTCGGATCTATCTCGTAAAAAATGCTGAAAAGTTAAATTTTGATCAAATAATACAAAAATCTACTGAAGATAAAAAAAATTCGAAAATCAAAATCCCTATATAAACCCAAGAAAAAATATCTCTCAAATAGGGCTAAATTATTTTTAATTACTTATGTCCAAATCCACACGGATTTTGGTAGGTTTTTGTTTAAAAAGATAGTATTTTTAATATTTATGAAAGAATCGATTTGGAAAATAAAGTTTAATCAAAAGATGACTGAAATAAAAGAAAATACGAAAAATCAGATTTAGTGGGGACTAGTT
>CM018907.1:16334583-16339583 GCA_009663005.1 Actinidia chinensis | reverse complement strand
ATGTAAAAAATTAAATTGATTGGCATCCATAACTACTTAATTGAAACCTATTTATTTTAAAATAAATGGACGGCCAATAAATAAATTGCACAAACAAATGTGATATGATTACTTATTTATAAATATTCGATCAATTTTATTTTTTGTATGAATAATCTTCTCATGATTAGTCTCTACAATTTGAACAGTTTAAACCACTAAGTTAAGTCTCAAGTGAGCCCCAATTTATTCAACTTTACAGTAAAATTCAAACTTTGAACTTTAGAGAAACTAATGTATTTAATTGGTATACGTGAAGCTTACTAGTCTACCTATATCCAGTGGCAGAGCCAGAAATTAGGTTTAATAGGATCAAAATTGTCAAAATTTATGTCTAATAAAGTCAAAATTGCCAGAACTTATGTTCAGCGGAATCAAAATTATAGAATTTAGTATAAATTATTATTTTTTTGTGATAACAAAATTGTATTTATAATAAAAAATATTCTCTGAATTAAAAATTTGATAGTACAAATTAATTTAGTTATATGACCGCACATACTCAAATAGATCTAAACTATTTATTTTGAATTTAAAATTTTTTTTGAGATACATTCACAAAAGTAATGAAACCAAAGAGATTTCAATTGGAGTGTGAAATCTATAATAATACTAGTAGCAGTATACACGCACGAAAACATAATAGTAGTCCGTTCACAAGCAACGCGGCGAAGAAGATTTTTCTGGTCTTCTTTACCCAATGCATAGTTCTCTCTCATTCACAATCCAATTTATATGAGTTTTTTTTATAGGACACGGTCTTATATACGTAGCATGCGCATGACTATAATTCGATTTATTGATGATTAGAAATTGTCTGTGCTTACATGTACTATGTAAAAAAAATAAAATCACTTTTTAAGCGTACTAGTTAAAATTTTATAACCAATTTTCGTGGATATGATTTTTCTAAAGTTTAAAATTTAAATTTACTGTAATATTAGACGATTGTGGGTTCACCTCGACGTTATTTTGGTGATTAAAATCGTTCATCTTGTAAAAACAAGATACAATTATCTATGTAAAAAATTAGATTGATTGACATCAATAACTACTTAATTGAAACCCATTTATTTTTATTTTAAAATAAATGGACGGCCAATAAATGAATTGCACAAACAAATGTAATATGATTACTTATCGACAAATATTTGATCAATTTTATTTTTTGTGTAAATGATTTTTTCATGATTAGTCTCTACAATTTGAACAGTTTAAACTACTAAGTTAAGTCTCAAGTGAGCCCCAAATTATTCAATTTTACAATAAAATTCAAATTTGAACTTTAGAGAAGCTAATGTATTTAATTGGTATATGTGAAGCTTACTAGTCTACCTATATCCAGTGGCAGAGTCAAAAATTAGGTTTAGTGGAATCAAAATTTTTAAAATTTATGTCTAATAGAGTCAAAATTGTCGGAACTTATGTTCAGCGGAATCAAAATTATAGAATTTAGTATAAATTATTATTTTTTTATGAGAATAAAATTGTATTTATGATAAAAAATATTCTCAGAATTTAAAAATTAATAGTACAAATTAATTTAGTTATATGATCGCATACACTCAAATAGTTGAGATTTTTTTGGGGATACATTTACAAAAATAATGAAACCAAAGAGATTTCAATTGGATTGTGAAATCTATAATACTACTAGTAGCAGTATAAACGCACGAAAACATAGTAGCAGTGCGTGCGTTCAAAGGCAACGCGGCGAAGAAGATTTTTCTGGTCTTCTTTACCCAATGCATATTTCTCTATCATTCATAATCCAATTTATAAGAGTTTTTTTATAGGACACGGTCTTACATACGTAGCATGCGCATGACTATAACTCAATTTATTGATAGACTAGAAATTGTCTGTGCTCACATGCACTATGTAAAAAATATAAAATTATTTTTAAGCGTACTAATTAGAGTTTTACAACCTAAAAAATAGATAAAATATAAATATCAGATAAAAGATACATTGCATATATATACGAAATGATATATTATTACAAAATGAAGAACAAATTAAAAAGTATAATGATTTTGAAAACGTGTTACTAGTTTGAGAGATATGAGGCGAAAAAAAATGTGTGTTTTAGTTTTTTTTTTTATCTCACTGAAAAAATGATCCAATGAATAAAATATATACCCAACATTAGAAATTTTGTGTTTATTGGATCAAGACCTATATAGGTCCCACACCTTTAAAAATAAGAAAATAATATTTTTTTTAGTGGGGGGAGGGGGAGAATAATTTCAGGTAAAATTTCAATTATTAAATTAATTCAAATGAATTTCAATTATAAATAATAAAAAATATTTTTAAAATTCAAAATAAGCTATATTTTACATTATAGATTGATCTCAGTACGTGCGTCAGATCTTCCACACAACAAAACAACAAAACTAAACGGAGGAAACAAATTTCCATTCATCCACCGCACCCTTACAATAAAAACATGACAAAATTTATAATATATATCGTATTTACTACATAAATATTTCGATTAGTTGGTTATAACATATGTTATAATTCGTGTGATAAATATTACAAAAATTGTATACGTTAAAATAGTAAAAAAATAGTATGTTACACACTATTATGATAAATGTTACAAATGATATTTTGTTATAAAATTATATTTTTTTATAATCAATTGTAATAATATTATATTTGAGAGCACCAAATATACTTTTTTTAATTGATAAAAATGTATTATTTTTTTAAGATGTGTATTATAATCGCGCCCTACAAACATATATATGCTAAGTATAGGTAATAGGTGCCCACAAACACTCCTTAATCATTGCATATTTTACTTTATATATACTTATAGGTGTATATTACAATCTAAAACACACTTGATTACAATACCAATATTGTTGCTTTGGATTTTTCTTTACACGTTCCCGCTACATTATTTATGATGCACCCATGTTTATTATATATTTTTTTTCACGTTTCAATGCAATTTCACGTATATCAATATAATTTTTTTCCCATTCACCATTACCCATCTAGTGGTCGTTAACATTTTCTTTTAAGTATATGTAGCCCTACTTTTCTAAACATCTATTGGTCACCATCATGAGGTGATAGATTTGGGGCCAATTCTAGTTTGCTTATGTTATTTAAACCGTTCATTAGGTAGGCTTTGCTAAGGTGATTGATCATCTATACAAACAATCTAATTAATTGGGTATTATAGCCATATAATCAAATGATATTTGTCAACGAAAAAATGAATGACAAATATAATTTTAAGTGGGTATTGCGAGTACGGATATTCGATAAATAGAATATCATGGCATCATGCTCCAACTTTAGAGTATCAACAAGCCCAATAAGAAAATGTTGGGTTCTGATGGGCCCCAACAAATCCAACAGCATGCAGCCTACTTCTCTAATACGGCGAATCCACAATGGCAGGCCCACCTCCAAAACCCACACCCCCGAGAAAAATGAAAGTTCAATTGCAGGGTTGCCGGACCAAAAGGCGCACCGCAACCAATTACTTAGGCTCAGTTTGGACTCACTAATTTGTTTTTGGCTTTTTTTTTGCTTTCTTTAGTAATTTAATCTTATTATTCGATCTTAATTTTACATTTTTTTATTTTCTTTTTAGAGAAGAAATATAAAAAATTTAATCTAAATTCTATAGATTTTTAATAAATTTAAATTTTAGTTTATTTTTGAGTAAATTGAGCTAATTTATCTATGTCAAACTGGACCTTACTAGAGGACTGAATTCAATGAACTGAACCACCAACGCGGATTATATATTCTTAGGAAAAAATGGATTTTATACAAGTTATATTGTTAATTGTGTTGCTTATACAATCAATTACAAGTTTCTATTTGAATTTTCTCTATGTTTCTAGATAAGTTGAATCATCTACAAACGGATAAGCCCAGCGAACTGAAATGAGTGGTTCTGTATTCTTTCACCCTAACTCAACTACTCAGGTTTACCATAGCTTCTTTCAACATTTTTTTAAACTCTTAGCTAGGAAAAAGTTTTTGACGGTATTTGGCAAAATTTGTGAAAAGTACTTAATAACTTTTAAAACGATTCTTTAAGCTAATTTTGAGAACAATTTTTTTAAAAAAAATATGCGGAATTTACAAGTTAGTTTTATTATACTTTTTACTTTCTTGATTTTCGAGTTTATTTTGTCTTTAGTAAACTTTTTAAACCATTTGATAAAAAATTATAATTTTCAGGTTCTTTTTGACGAGAAGAGTCCAAAAATATAAAAAATATCTAATTTGGAAAGAAGTTTACTAAAGACGAAAAAACTATTTTTATCTGTCTTTAGTGAATTTTTTCTTAAATTAGATAATTTTTTTTATATTTTGGGACTCCTCTTATCAAGATGAACTGAAAAAAGTATAAAATTTTATTAAAATAACAACAAAAATTCACTAAAAATAAAAATAAAGAAAGTAAAAAAAGCTATAGTCCAAACTAGCCTTAGACGAAAATGAAGAGTGTGAAACCCTTGTAGCCATTTTTAGGGACCAAAGAGAAACTTTGGACAAAGTACAAGACCTAATGGTGAAAAAATTACCCTGGGCCAAGTGAGTTTCACTTGCTCAATTCTCTTCTAAATTCTTAATGTTTATTGACAAATAGACTACATTAAAACTAAATTAAAACTTAGAGGTTCTAATTGTTTAAATGATAAACATAAGGATAAGTGAAACTTTCGTCAAACTACAAGGACCCGTTTATAAAATTTTCCCTTTTATAAATCACACACGCATCTCGCATGCGTCAACCACCTCAATTATTAAGTGATGGACAAGAAAAAAACGTCCGCCACAAGGACTAACCACCATATTAACGTCACCGCCTACCTCATTCTGATACTGACGTACAAAGTTTCCAAAACATTATCCTCGTCGCGTCCAATCCACTACCATGATTGGCTAATTGCTAAACTGAAAAGTTCCAATTAGGCTTG
>CM018907.1:16282083-16284583 GCA_009663005.1 Actinidia chinensis | reverse complement strand
TACACTAAATTCATTTACTCATTTAGAAAAATATGAATAAATCATTGTTAATATAATTTAGTGTACAAAATTTGATTAAATTTAAGTCCCTATATGTGTTCATAACAATTTTTCAAAAATCAACTTCTAACATGTAACTCCGGCAACCGGCTGACAATTTTTTTGGCCAATCACAGCTGAATTTTTCGTTGCAGTAAAATTTATTTAAGTTCAATATTGACTGTTCAAAATGTAGTAAATAGTAAAATTCATCTATTGTGTATGACGGCAAAAAAAAAAATTATTTTATTTAAAAAAAAAATCAATATTCAAAAGCAGTATTTTTTTTCTAATTTGGTGGCAATGGTGGTGGCAGCAACAACCTCATTAATAAGTTTTGTGGCTTTTATTTGAAGAGCTAAGAGTAAAATATCCTCTCTTTGTTTATTCATCAAAAATAAGTAAAAATGTCCTTAAAAAGGCTCTCCATTAAATTGGAAGATTTTTCTCACAAAACTTACGAGCCTATAGACTTTTATGCTTTAGAAAAACATTGTTAAACTAATTATCGTAAGACATCTAAGCCACAGATCTTTGTCTAATTTTTTGTTATTTTTGTGATACAATCCTACTTAATTAGCTGTTGCATGCTTTTCGTTACCACAAAAATTGGGGATAAGGTACTTCCCTCTAAATTGAACTCCATATTTGAATTTTCTTACAATATTATTTTGTCAAATGAACACATATAACTCAATAAATGAGATTTCTCCCTTTAACTACTTTCTTATATACCACAAAGTTTTTCTAAGATATTATTTTGGTATTTGTACCTTTTGATGGCCCACCAAAAATTGACTTGACTTACTCTAGTTAATGTCATCAAAATTTGATGGATGCTTAGAATTGCGACATATTAAAAAGTTGAGGATTTTATTTGTTAGAATTAAAAATATAAATTTAATTTGTTATTAAAGTTAAACTTTGGGGTTTATTTTGTAATTTTCCAAAAGATTGGACACTTCATCAAACTTGTCCGATTAGAAACTAGTTTAGTCGGTTATAGTGGGGTGGGGTCCATTGACGTGTGTAGACGAATGTGAATCACATGGTCCATCTGTCATAGGCTTGTAAGGTGGCATGAACCTGTCATCATAAACTATGTTAGGAAGTGTGAAACTCGTGGGAAGGAAAAAATAATTGGACAAAGTAATTAAAAGAAAGATTTTAGGAATTTTTCTTTATTATTTTGTTTGATTTTATAAGAAATAAAATGAAAACAAGAAGAAAAATATTATTTTTTATTTTCTTTAAGCGAAAAGAAGCAAAAAAAAAAAAGAGACAAAAATTCTAAATGAACATATAATAATAAAAAAGAAGATAAAAAGAGACGACGACCTAATGACACCTTTTGATCTAATGCATTCAAACGGTAGAATCATGGAGACTTAAAAAGTATTGCAATCTCAACTACTCCAATTGAATTCATCAAATTGCCACCATTACCGTTGAAACTAGTGGAAGGTGGAGTTGGTTCAAGAGTGACCCAACCTTCTTGGAGGCCTGAGGCAAAATTCTGATGTAAGCATTTTGGTATGAGTTTTGATTTCTATACTTTTTTTTTATATTCTACACTCTAAAATTTGTCTCTATTAAGTAAAATTATAAAAATGTCATTCTATTTTATATTGACTTTTGAAGGTACTTTTGTAATTTTACTTAATAAAAATAAAACTTGGAGTGTAAAATGTAAAAAAAGGAGTGTAAAAATCAAAATTCTTCTGGTATTTAAATATTAGTTATTCAAGAAAAATCACATTAAGTATTTATTAATCTATCCAAAATTATATTTTCTTATCTCTTGAGATGCAAAAATAATTTAAATTTTTGTAATAAATTTTTTTACATATCTTCTTCAATTGATCATGTAGTCAATAACTTAATTTTTTTTGTGATATAAATGATGCGTAGAATTTTATTGAAACCAAATAAAAAATTCTATAAACTTGAGAATTCGTTGCTATGATAAAACAAAAGAGACTAAGAGTGCATTGATACTTGGTTTACAAATTTACGTTAAGGTTTTGGACTTTTACTTCAAAATTCAAATAGAAAAAATACTTAAAGTTATTTTGTTTAGTTTTTTTTCCAACTAAATGACATGCTTTAAGTTGTCTACTTTAATAATTTTTGTTTTTTAAAAACGTTCATTTTTTATATCTTAATAGATTTAAAAGTTATACAACAATTAATTTTTAAATTTTTGGCATTTTAAATGTTAAAGAAACAAAAATTTAAACTCATGGGACCTAATGAGAAAGTGGAAGTGCCTTTTTTGATGAGTTCTTTTACCCAATTTTAAAAGCTTTGAAAATTAAAAATTAAAATTTTGTTATGAGTGTGTGTATATATCTAGAATTTCATTATCAGTACGTCACTTCGGCACAAGTTGCACAATAAAAAAATAGACAAATTCCATTTTTGTACTCTATTTTTTCTTGATTGATCAAAAATAAGTAAA
>CM018907.1:16239583-16242083 GCA_009663005.1 Actinidia chinensis | reverse complement strand
TCGGATGTTTGGCTTCACTTGAGAGAGTAAATTGGATCATGCACATTGCTTAGTCCCTCCAATCTAGGACAAGAGGCCGATATTACCCTTACCACCACATTTATGACATTTAGGAACAAACTGTGTAGGCATGATCTCAATAGTTGGCATGGAAGACGTATCTTGAGCCTTCGTAGAATAGACTTTACTTTGCTATGGGAAGTTTAGTTGCCTTCCTCTGTATCCAATTCCTGTCATGTCAAAAGATGTCCTTTGTGCGTTTCCAAATCTTATCGAATCTTTTGATGAGCCCGCATTCAAATTGCTTGAAAGATAGATAAACATTGCAAGTTCCCAGTTTCAACTTTGCACCTATCTTCAAGTGCCTTTTTAAAACCCTCTCTATCAAATGCAACTTTCTCAAGAAATCTCACTTTGTAGTCAAGTTGTTCGGTGATTTTCATTAGACTGCTTTCTACTGAGTATCAATCATTCCCTTTTTTAAAGAATCAACCTCTTCCAAATTCTCTTTCATCTCTTACTCAATTTCACATTTGACTTGGCAAGCCCCTTATATGACTCCTTGTACAGTTGTTATAGGCTTGCTGCAACTCACTTATATCTTCATCATCAGATTCTTCCTCGACAGACCCAACTACCACCATCGATTCATCTGATTTTTTTCAGTGTCTGAAGCGCTTTGATTCATTCACCTTTTTTAAGAATCAACCTCTTCCAAGTCCTTTCAATCTCTTACTCAAGTTTCACATTGAATTTGCAAGCTTATATGACTCCTTGTACAGTTGGTTATAGGCTTGCTGCAACTCACTTATATCTTTCATCATCAGATTCTTCCTCGACAGACCCAACTACACCATCGGATTCATCTGATTTTTTCATTGTCTGAAGCCTTTGATGAGGTTTTTGTTGTTTAAACAAACAACAGAGTCAATCAAACTGTTGTAATTTTCAATCTCATCACCACTGTCTGATTCCTCTCCTTCTCGAGTCACTCCCAGGTCACAGTTAAAAACTTGCTTCTCCTGGTTTTTCTTTTTGTTTGTTACGTCCGTGCAATATGCCCAAGCCATGAGCATTCAAAACCGTGTTTTTTTTGACCATACTTATCAGGGACCTTCCTACAAATTTTGTCGTGCCAAAAGATTTTCTCTTATTTTATCAATAGAAGAAGATTGGCTTTCTTTTTTCTTTTTAAAAAGTTTCTTAAAATTTTTGATGAAATGAGCCATTATCTTGGGACTATTTCAATGTCGATTCACTAGCTTATTCAGGTCTTCCGTAATAGAATGTAAGCATACTTTGTTCTTTTAGGTTTTACAAAAAATTAGCTTCAAAAGTTTGTAAGGCAACCCACTAAGTTTCTACTTGTATGGAGTCAACCTTCCTACTTCTTCTATTGCTGTTAACCTTGGTTTGAAATCTCTCTGGTAAAGATCCTCAAAATTTTGAAGCAATTTTAGATGGATGCACATTTGTTCACCTAGTGTTGAAAAACTTGAGTTGACGATGTCACTAAGTTTAAAATGAATTGATCAAAATTTTCATCGTCTTCCACTCAAGGTTCAAAAGCATTAGTCAACGCTGAAGTTGGGCTATTTTTATAGTGGTGGTACCTTCATGAGTAATCTGTAATCTATCCCATGCGTCTTTAGCAATTTACAGTGTGAAATTCGTCGAAACTCCTCAGCTTGTGACACCGTATGATTGGCATTCATTGTTTTACTATTCCATCCACGACTATCAAAATCAGTTTTAAGAATCCCACACAACGTGGTTGGCTTAAAGTCGTTACATTTTCAGTGTGTGGTTGTGGGTGGAGTCCACAGCCATTTAACTACAGCACTCCAAACACGTTTTAATTATCGATGGACTTAGAAAAACTCTTCAATCTTTTGCTGGGTTCCTTCCAATTAGGGATAGTTGTGTTCCATCAGTAATGGAGGTCTAACCGTAGAACTACCCTACTCTTCTCTAGGAAAAATTCAAATTTAGGCTATTCAAGGATCGTCACTCTTTTCAAAATCAAAAATTTTTTAGTGTCCCGCTCCGGTTGATACTACCGATTTGAAAAAAACCTAGCCCTTGTCCTATGGATAACCTAGGATCTAAAGTTTATAATATTTAATTCAAGGATATCACGACTATGAGCAATATTGAACAATCTAAACCTAAAAAGATGCAAATCAATCACCAAGAAGAACACAAGAATTTTACCGTGGAAACCCTTTGAATGGAGAAAAATCACGTGTCCACTCCTTCCGAACAAAGATCATGCACTATAACCCGAGGTCAGACGGTTACAGACTCTTAAACAATCCAAAACAATAATCAACTCCATGGGGGGCTCTAATGATTGTTAGATCGAGAGCTCGTAATCCACGACTCACCGTCTCCGTGCTTGATTAACCGTTCAGACCCCTAGAACGGATTTCACACCTTGAACTCCTTCAAAAGGATTCGGTCACCGTGCAAAGCCCCTGGGGGGGGGGGGGGGGGGTTA
>CM018907.1:16229583-16232083 GCA_009663005.1 Actinidia chinensis | reverse complement strand
TAGAAAAAAGAGGAAAAAAATGACAAAACATGGAAAAAAAATAATAAAAATAGACGAGTCTAATGGCATCTTTTGATTTAATGCATTCAAACGGTGGACTTGAAAAGCATCGCCATCTCAACCACTCCAATTGAATCCATTGGACCGCCACCATTACCATTGAAACTAGTAGAAGGTGGGAGCTGGTCAAGGATGACCCAACCTTCTTGAAGGCCTAAGGCAAAATATTAGTTATTCAAGAAAAATCACATTGAGTATTTATTAATCTATCCATAATTATTTCTTCTTGTTTTTTGAGATGCAAAAATAATTTAAATTTTTACATATCTTTTTCAATTGATCATATAGCCAATAACTTAATATTTTTTTGTGATATAAATGATACATAGAATTTTATTGAAACCAGATAAAAAAACTCTGTAAACTTGAGAATTCGTTGCTATGATAAAACAAAAGAGACTAAGAGTAAAGTGGGGGTGCACAAAATACCCGTCGGACTTGAGAACCGAATCGAACCGACCGACCTCATTAGGTCGGGTTGATTCGGTTTTATCATACCCTCGGTTAAGTTCTAGGTCTGAAAATTCCGTACCCGACCGGGTCGGTTCAGTTCTCGAGTATACAAATTATTTTACCCAGAACCGACTCGAACCGATCCGTCCCGAGAACCGAAGTCTAGAACCGAACTAGAACCGATCCTATAGACATACAGTGCACTCACCACACTAGATTATTACCTATGCTACTTAGACCGAGAACCGACCCAGAACTGACCCGACCCAACCCAAAAATAGAGAACCGAAGAACCGAACCGGACCCGAACAGTTCGATTCGGTTCTTTCAAATGATCGGGTCAGTTCTGGACCCGACCCGACCCGTAAGTACCCCTACTAAGAGTCCATTGATGCTTGGTTTACAAACTTACGTTAAGTTTTTGGACTTTTACTTCAAAATTCAAATTGCAAAAACTTAAAGTCATTTTGTTTACTTTTTTTTTCAACTAAATGTCACGCTTTAAGTGGTCTATTTTAATGATTTTTGTTTTCCAAAAACGTTCATTTTTCATATCTTGATAGGTCTAAAAGTTATACAGCAATCAATTTTCGACATCTTAAATGTTAAAGAACAAAAATTTAATCTCATGGGACCTAAAGAGAAAGTGGAAGAGCCTTTTTTGATAGATGAGGTCTTTTATCCAATTTTAAAGCTTTGAAAATTAAAAATTAAAATTATGTTACGAGTGTGTGTATATCTATATAGCATTTCATGACCAGTACAACACACCAAAACAAGCCTTACAATAAAAAAATAGGCAAATTCCACTTTTGTATTCTATTTTTTTTTTGTTTTTTTGGATTGATTTAAAATAAGTGAATATGTGAAGATACAATTTTCAACCATTTGTATCTTTTTCTGGCCCACCAAAAATTGACTTGACTTACTCTAGTTCTATAAATATGGAATATATGGCACCTCCATAATTCATACCAAAAAGAGAGAATTGAGTTATTTCTTAGTGCTGATCAACACCAAAGTGCTCATGGGTACTTCTTCATCATCTGGTAAACTTCCTAACTTATGAAAATATTCATTCATTCATGACAAGGGAAAAGAAGAAAGTATATGTTGTAATTAGTAATAATATTTTCATAACTAAAATTTTATGATTTTTTTTAATGTGTAGATAGTATTGCTCTCCTTTTAATTATAAATATATTTACTTATTAAATATCCAATAAAAAATGCTAAATTATCGCCACCATTGGTAGTCGGTCGCTAGGAATTTTTCAGCGATGACTTTTTCGGCAAACTTTCGACAAACTTTTTATCATTGGCAAACTTTCGACAAGCTTTTTAGAGATAAATTTCACTGTTTTAGTATTTTGAGAGTAGAAAACGAACAATTAAATTTATCTTTAGAACGATTAGTGAAATTTGACTTGTTTGACTTTTCAACGAACTTTCCAAAGATAAATTTATCTCTTGAATGACCTGTGAAATTTTCTGTGGAAAAGTTCTTCAAAATATTCATTAAAAAAGTCGTTGGCCAGAGAAGTTGCCGGCCAGAGATAGTAAATTGGCCTCAGGCTACGGGCCACCAATGGTGGTTGCCGGAGAGGGTGGGGATGGTGGGGTATAGAAAGTACACATATATTTTGTGCAGCGAGGTGGTTGAAAAGAAATTTTGACTTTAAAATTTTGTGATATATATTAAATGTGTCAGAAAATTTGTCAAATGGTCCTTAGTGTGAATTTCCCATTTATTTGGGGCCAATTTTCTCAATGTCATTTCACTTTCTTTAGTATTAAAAATTAATTTTTTGGTCCATATCTACCAACTTATAATAAAACCGCGACTTTACACCAATTCTCTCCCGTCATCTCAAAAATAAAAATTACTATTTTGACCTCTACCCATTTACTCAATTACCTCTACAACCTGCACTCCTTCCATTCTAGGAAAAGTCAAATAAAAGTTGATTACTTTTACGAGAAAATA
>CM018907.1:16214583-16217083 GCA_009663005.1 Actinidia chinensis | reverse complement strand
ACAACTGAACCTGGTTCCTGGTTCAGCCTCTACAATGCGGCGTGTGAGCTACAATGTTTAGGTAATAATTAATAAAAAACGTACATTCCTTTCTATTCCAAAAAAGCAATCTTATTTGCGTTGCCAATTTCAGTATCAGTTTTGAAAAATAGTTTCCAGCTACTCTTGTTTCCCAACCACATTTTCATTTTGATTGTGTTTGAATTCTAGAGGAAGATGATTTTCTAAGATGAAAATTTCATTTTGACTTTATAAGTAAAAAGGAAAATACCCCCCTCCCCAAAAAAAGTACCCAAAAAAGTAAAATATGTGAACCAGTTTCATTATGTGTGTGGCCATTTCATACCAACTTCAAATCTACATCAATGGCGAAGACAAGATTAAAATGTTGTTAATGAAAAGTTGCATTTGGAATACTTTGACAACATCCTTCTGGGTAAAAACTCTAGGTACATAGCATAAACCAAAATAACATGTTTGATTAATTATCATTTACAGGAAGTAGAGAAGTTTGTAATCCCCTATTATATGCATTGGCGAAATGATGATGAAGAAACTCCGGAAATGGTATTTACCAAAGAACACAAGGAACTAATAGATGAAGGGGAGATATGGATGAAGGACACTGCAAACTCATGCACAATTGCAGCAGCGCTCATTGCTATTATAGCAGTTGCGGCTGCAATGACTTGTTTGAGGAATGCAACAACAATTGAAATGGCCTCCCAATATTCTCTCTCCCGAGGAAAAGGCATATTCATTTTTGCCATTTCAGACGCTCAATTTTCTTTGTTCACGTCCACACCTTTGTCTATTGATCTTCTTGCTATCTTACTCTACTTCGCACTAGCAGAAGCAATTTTCTCAAATAACGCTCTACCCAATAGCTGATAATAGGTCTTGTTACTCTGTTTCTCTCCAAACTACCATGATGATTGCCTGTAGCTCCCCAGTGTATCTCGTTTTCGACCAATAAGGGATGGGTGGCTTATTCCCAACGTCCATGTCACCAGGTTCCTACAATCACTTCTTTTGTGTCCCTTACAGTTCCCCCCTCCTCGTAGATCTCATATATTCACTTATGGCCCTGGCAATTTTTTGCAAGCAACCACGATAGACCCTTTTAATTGACATGATCATCACAAGGTGAAGAAGAACCCACGCAGAAGATCATCCATCTGGGTTCGCAATCCAAAAAATAGAGAAGAAATTCCACAAGTCCATACTCTATAACGTTTTCATGTTAATATATTTACCGTGTTTTCTCTTTAATTTGTTGCTTCTACTGGCATCGACTTTGATATGGTGTTTTGTATGTATGAGAAGGATATGCTTTCATTTACAGGCAGCAAACATAGTTTTTGACTGCTGAAGCAGAATGACGACTTCGTAATATGGCGATATGAGGTCAGTCATTGGAAGGAAAAAAAGAGATTGATGTCAGGAGAAGGAAGCTAGGTGGTTTTCCATTGCCCCCCGAGGGAAGACTTCCCTTTTTTTGCTCCAAGGTACTCGGTTTTCCTGTCCAGCACTAGGATTTATATTTGGTGGCTTGAACAAAGCTTATGGAATTGGAAGTATGCCATATCGCACAGAAGACTCCAGATTCTTCATCACCCATTTCTAGTCTTTCCACAGAAGAACGAACTCAAACCTTTCCGGAATCACGCATAACATGTCTAGCTGGTTTGGACTATGTTGGTGCCCTTGAGAGTGATGTTTTTGTTTATACCTATGATGGGAACATGGCGAAAGGCTGTTTAAGGTCATAGGTGCTTCGTAGGAGCTTCAAGAAACGTCAGTTCGGCATTAATTTTTACTTATCATCCTCTAAAACTCAACTATCCAAACATGTGTGACCCTGGCTATATTTGTATAGATGTCCGATTTCAACTCAAGGATTTATGGGTTCATTTCCAACAAATTATAAGTTTTATTGTATGAAGCTTATAAAACTAGAGCGGGAATGGATTAGAGGTGAAAGGGATGTTATTTCTTATATAACTACAATCAAGACATTCAATCTCCTCCAGTAAATATTCATTTCAAATCCATGTGTTTAAAGCTTCAACCTCCCTATCAAAACACTGAGTTTAATCTAATCTCGAATATAAAATGAACAAATCCTTTCATTGAATCCAGATATTCATCATCCATCCAATGGACCTCAAAGTCAATTTGAGTTCCTCTTAGATTTAGGTTTCTATTGTCGAGGAAATTTTTTCAGCCCAGCATTAAATGCATCTGGTTATTCTGTGTAATGCAGGATAATTTTTTGTTAAACTTGATGGAGGAAAAATCTCTTGGAAAAATTTATTCTTAAAGTGAAGAACAAAAATAAGACAGAGTCGGTGCCCATTTTTAAGGGAAGTTGGCTAGTTTCCCAAATCTAAAGAGAGTTTTTATGCAATCCCCTTCCGGTTTGTATTTGTTGAGCATAAAGAATAGAACTGAAACGGTTCATGTTATCGATAACCATTAATTCAAGTCAACTGCAAGA
>CM018907.1:16049583-16052083 GCA_009663005.1 Actinidia chinensis | reverse complement strand
TGAGGCTAATGTTCAATAAAATCACTTGTTTATAATAGTATTTTGATTTTGATCAACTGTTGATCATGATTTTTTATATTTATATGGTTTCCATCTAGATTTTTTTTTTTGAAAAGGGGGGCCCCCCAAGGTCTTGATGAGAATGATTTTTGGGCACCTCTGATAGTCGAAACAGAATTCATATATAACGTCCTTGCTTTTTAATTTGTGTTATGGTGCAGTTTCTGACTGTAGATTTAGTGTAATTGGTGATAATTTTAAAGTATAGTTGTTTGTGCTGTCGATTTTGTGGGTTTTGTATTTTGAAGTGTTGATCAATACTGATCATTTTACGAAGAACATCTGATCCTTTTTTGTAATGATGCTAATTTATCTTGTTCATAACAGGAACTGCAGTATGTGTGTCCAAATTTCTAAATTTTCGTTTTCACAACCTGTGTGGAATACAGTTAAGTACTGATTTTTTTCTTTTGCCACAATTCTTACCTAGGTTTACTTTGTAGTATTTGATCATTTAAGAGGAGAAGAGAAGTCAGGAGTGGTAAGCTTTCTATTATGTGATAAAACGTGATAGCATGCTCAGTGAAATGCTGAACTAATTATTGGCACATCCTAAATTGCAATCGGGAGTTTACACACGGAGAGTCAATCAGTCTCCATTGCTAAATTCACTTTCAACAAGGAAGTTATATAATGATCTCCTTAATTTTAAATTAGGTACTGAAAAAATAATTGCAATTTACATGATAGAAACCATTCCGGATGTATCATATCAAGCTGAATTCGTTTAATGTTACAGAGTGCAAAGGAAAGTTTATTCAAGGAACGGGTCAGCAATGACATTCTTTTCCTGATTACAGTTATTACTTGTTTTGTTTAATATGTTATTCTGTTCTTACACTATTTCTAATTTGCCATTTGGGGGGGGGGGGGGGGGGGCGTTTAGTAATTGGAGAGACTTGGGACTTCATTAAGCATGTTGTATGTGAAAGGATTTTGCCCAACCTTCCAAGGGTGAAGATGGTAAGTACAGTCTCCATCCACACACACACAAAAAGAATCCCCAACCAACAATAATAACCAAGAACCACATAGATAAGATTACTTTTATATTGAGTTGCTGGGCTTTGATTCTACTTATTTTTATAGAAAGAGGAAGGCTAAGGTGTGGTCCTTCTGTAAAGTACTGATCCTATCGTTCTTCTGAGTTGTTGATTTTCCAGTCCCATGTTTCAATTCTTTAAAAAGATGCATTTGCAAGTCATACAGGTGAAGCAGAGGTACTCCTATGAAAACAGGAGAGATGCATATCGGCTTGGGTCTCGAAGCCCCATGTGAGGACCCATATGAACGTCGTTATAAGCGAAAGACCTGGTGGAAGAAGCGAAGATAGGGATCTAAAAATCTTATACTAAATAAGAAGTCCTGGTATGATCAAGAAAGTCCGGCAGTATGGTGATTTATAGGAACAAGTCCTGCTTGTTCTGAGATAGTCAATGACTGCCACGGAAGATGATTTGGAAGTGGAGAGAGATCTGATGATGGTAGATTTCATATGCAAGTTCTCACTCGAAGGCAGTCACCTAACCGCCAAAAGGATCTGGATGTTCAATTCTCCTATAATCCGACGGTCAAAGATAATTTGGGGGATAATGTAGCCCTCCTCATATTATTGACGCTCAAAAGCGATGGTGGCAGGGTTACTGATGTTCTTTCCGACACAGGTTAGTAGTCGTCTTTCTTGGTGCATGCATGTTTGTATATTTCGCCTCTGCCTTTCAACCTCATGGTCTCTTAAATTTGAATTTTTAACTGGTTAATTATGGCATGAATTGGCTCTCTAGTTATTCTTTTGTATACAATATAAGCTATACGTTAGCAGTTTCCATTCTAAACTTATATGCACTATTCCTTGTGGTTATGGGGCCCCCCTATCTGTTCGGCTAGCTTTTTTTTGTCTTGATCAAATTATTATTTATTTATCAGTAAATACTGTCTTTTATTGTTGTTTCAAACTAACCTTTAGGGTATAAATAAATTAGTCAATTGATGTTTCCCATTGCAGAGACTGCAAATCTTCCGTAGCTTGGCATCCTCTATGGGAATCCAGCAGAATCTAAAGGGGGATACCAAACAGTTACAGGTTCAATCGTTTTGTGCTGCCAACAACTTCCTCCAACTCTGACACTGGGCAGTGTTTTGTATTCCCCGACAGTGGTGAAAGTAACCCAAGTCCTTCCCATGCAAATCCACTGGGGTTGGTCCTTTCGGATTGTCAGTTCCAAGCATCTGTAGCGGGTTCAACTGCTGGAAACTGGTACTGGAGGTTTCACAACAACTGCACCTTTGGGCACTTCATTGGTCCCCCCCACCCCCCAACACCCACAGAGTGGGATGTCCCATCTTATCCTTTGGCGGTAATTTCTCAGTGTCGGCACCTGCAACCACTAACAATTTCCCCCTGTTGTGCTCAGCGGGAGCTCCTGTTGTCACACTGACA
>CM018907.1:16037083-16042083 GCA_009663005.1 Actinidia chinensis | reverse complement strand
TGCTGGTGAGTTATGATCTGGCTTAAGGCGGCATTGAATTGTACACAGTTGCTAATGCTCTAATCATTTTATTGATGACATTCATACATCATTGGTGATATGCATATGCTACACATTTTTAATTATGTAGTAATTAGTACAACATAGATAAAAGACGTCATGATACCAATATCAACTGTAGCAGCATTCTCAAAACATTAGCTAGTTAGCCTTGGAATGGAATGGAATGGAATGGGGTAGTTTTACAATTTTTGTTTTCATAGTTTAGAAAAAGCCTTTCAGGTTTTGCTGTACTTTAATTTTTTTTCTTGTTTTCAGTTTTCAGTTCTGTACAATATTTTTTGTTTTCAGTTTCTGAAAAAACAAAAATATCCAGCTTTCAGCTTTTTTCTGTTTCTGCTTCTGTTTCAATTTTTTTGCTTGTTTTCTGTTTTCTGATTTCTTTTCTATTTCTGTTTTTGTTTTCAGTTTCTATTTTCTGTTTTTCTATATGTTTCTGTTTTTTTTGTTTTAATTTTTTTTTTTCTGTTTTCAGCTTTTTTCTATTTTTGTACAGTATTTTTCTGTTTTTAGTTTTTGAAAAAAATTGTTTTCTATTTTTTTTTCCAGTTTTTTCCGTTTTTGTTTTCTATTTCGTTTTTCAGATTTTGTTTTTTTTCTATTTTCTGTTTTTTATAATTTTTGTTTTTCTTCCATTTCTTTTTTCTTTTTTTCTTACGTACAGTATTTTTCTTTTTTTTGAAAAAAAATCCATTTCTATTTACGGTCTTTTTGTTTTTTTTGTTTTTTTTCGATTTTTTTTTATATTTTTCTACTTTTTTCCAGTTTTTTTCTCTTTTTTTTAGTTTTCTCTTTCTGTCTCTCTTTTCAGTTTCTAGAAAAAATATTTTTTCGGTTTTTTTCATTTCCTTTTCATTGCTTTTGTTTTTTTATTCTTTCTGTTTTCTGTTTATTTTCTCAGTTTTTTTAGTTTTCAATCTCTGGTACAGTATTTTTTCTTTTTTTCAGATCTACTTTTTTTCCAGGTTTTTCCATTTTTGTTTTTCTGTTTCAGATAAAATAAAAAATGTTTCCATCTTTTGGTTGTTTTATTTCTATTTTTTTTTTATGTTTTTCTGTTTTTATAATTTTGTTTTCTATTTTTCTCTTCATGCAATATTTTTTTCGTTTTTCATTTTTCTGAAAAACAAAACCATTTCTTTTTCAGTTTTTTTTGTTTGTTGTTTTCCTTTTTGTTTTTTTTTTTATTTTTTTTTTTTTTTTGTGTTTCAGTTTTTTATTTTTTGTATTATTTTTTTATAATTTTTCTACTTTTTTTCAGTCTTTTCTCACTTCTCTCTATGTTTCCATTTTTTATTTTCTTTTGATTTCTTTTGCTTTTTGTTTTTTGTTTTCTTTCAATTTTTTTTTATTTACTCAGGGTTTTTTTAGTTTTCAATTTTAGTTTTCAATTTTTTATTTTTTTATATGTTTCTATTTCTTTCTTTTTTGTTTTAATTTTTTTCTGTTTTTAGCTTTTTTCTATTTTTGTCAGAATTTTCCTATTCTCAGTTTTTCAAAAAAAATTATTTTCAATTTTTTTTGTCAGGTTTTTCTATTTTTGTATTTTGTTTCTTTTTTCATCTTTTGTTTTTGTTTTCTATTTTTAGTTTTTTTTTTCCTCTTTTTCTACTTTTTTATTTTCAGTTTTTTTCCCCTCTTTTTTCCTTTTTTTTTTTCAATTTCTTCAAAAAAAAAGGATTTTTTTCATTTCCTTTTCATTTCTTTTATTTTTTGTTCTTTTGTCTTCCTTTTGTTTTCTATTTATTTTCTTAATTTATTTTTAATTTTTTACTTTTTATTTTCAATTTTTTTATATATTTCTACTTCTTTTTATATGTATCTTTTTATTTTTTGTTTTAACTTTTTTCTTCGGTTTTCATCTTATTTTCTATTTTTGTACAGTATTTTTCCGTTTTAAATTTTTAAAAAAAATGTTTTCTATTTTTTTTGTCATTTTTCAGTTTCTGAAAAAAAAAATATTATTTTTTAAAATTTTGTTTTCTATTTTTAGGCTTTTTTATTATTATTTTTTTCTAGTTCTTTTTTGGTTTTCTCGTTTTTTTCTTCTTTTTGTAAGTTTTCATTCATTTTGGTTTTTGTTTTTGGAATATCACTGACCTCCCCTGAGGTTTTATAATAAAAACAGAAACCTCCCCTGATTTTATAAAATACACTGACCTCCCCTGTCAGACTTTGTCTGTCAGTATTGCATGTCGAAATTACCATGTTGCCCTCATCACTCTCTCACTCATTCCCCCCCCCCACCCGCCGCCCCCCCCCCCACCCCTATTTTTTTTTTTTATAATTTTTTGTAAAAGTTTTTTTTAATTAATCTAATTTATTTAGTTTTTTATTAGTGTTTATTTTTCTTTTGGGATAAACATTTTTTTATTATATGTTTTTTTGTTTTGTTTCTTTTTTTTTTCATTAAATTTCTTTTATTTTCTATATTTAGTTTTGTCTCTTTTTTTATTAAAAAATAGTTATTACATAATAAACAAAATTCAATCCAAAATTGTTTTTTGTTTATTATTTTTTTTTTTTATTTTTTTTTTGTTATTTTTTTATTATGTTTATATATATGCGTTTTTCTTTTGATTCCATATTTTTATATTTTTTTCAATTTTTTATAAATAATGACTCTCAAAATTGATTTATTAAAAAATTAAAAAACTATAAAATAATAATAATAAAACTAATAAAAAAAAATAAAAAAATATAAATTAGTTGTCGAACTGTAAAAATCACTAAATTCACGTAAAATCACTATAGTTTCAAGTTCGACGTTGTGAATCGACAACCAATTTAGGTGTGTGGGGTTTATGTAAATAGTTGAGATTTTTTTTTGCTGTATCTGTCTTTTCATTTTTTTATTATTTTTGTTTATTTTATTTTATTAGATTTGAAAAAAAAAAATTTAAATCAATTTGGAGTTAATTATTTAATTAAAATTAAAAAAAAGTATAAAAATATGAATCAAATACAATATATAATAAAAATAAGAAAAATTAAACAAGAAAAAACTGATGAAAAAATAATCAATCAAAATTAATTATTATTTTATTAATTTTTGTTTTTTATGTATAAACTATTTTTTTAATAAAAAAAAATAAAAATAAATAACAATAAAATCAATTAATTGAAAAAAAGAAACAAAACAAAAAAATATATAATCAAAAATTGCTTATCCCAAAATAAAAAATAAAACTATTAAAAAAAGAAATCATTAGATTAAAAAATAATTAAAAAAACTTTTAACAAATAAAAAAAAATAGGGGGTGGGGTGGGGTGGGGTTGTGGTCCTGGATGAGTGAATGAAAGGGCAAATGGTATTTTGACAGGCAATAATGCAGACAAATTCTGACAGGGGAGGTTATGTAATTTTCTAAACCTCAGTGGAGGTTCTGTTTTAATCATAAACCTCAGGGGAGGTCAGGATATTTACCCTTTGTTTTTTCTGTTTTGTTTAAGTTTTCTGTTTTGTTTTAGCTTTCAATTTTGTTTCCTATTCTGTTTTTTTTATATGTTTTCTACTTCTTTTTATATGTTTCTTTTTCTTTTTTGTTTTAATTTTTTTTCTGATTTCAACATTTCTGTACAGTTTTTCCTTTTTTGTTTTTTGTTTCTTTTTTCAGCTTTCTTTTTCGTTTCTATTTTTTGTTATGTTTTCTGTTTGTTTGTTTTTTCGGTTTCTAAAAAAAAATCATTTCTTTTTTATTTTTTTATTTCATTTTATTTTCTATTTTTTTCTATTTTTAAGTTTTGTTCTGTTTTTTTTTATTTTTTTGTTTTAAATTTTTCTTATCTTTTTTTTTAGTTTTAAGTCCTTTTCATTTCTTTTGTTTTTTGTGATTTCTGTATACTGTTTCTTTTTCAGTTTTATTTCTTTTATATGTTTCTACTTCTTTCTATATGTTTTGTTACTTTTTTAGTTTTATTTTTATGGTTTCAGCTTTTTTCTATTTCCGCACATTATTTTTCTTTTTTGTTTTTGTTTTCGTTTTTTTTCCTCAGGTTTTTCCGATTTTTTTTCTGTTTCTTTTTTCAGTTTTTTTTTTCTTTCGTACAATATTTTTCTGTTTTCAGTTTCTAGAAAAAAAAATCATTTCATTTCAGTTTTTTTCTTTTTTATTGTTTTTCGATTCCTTTTTTCTGTTTATTTTTTATTTTTTATTATTCAATTTTTATTTATTTTATTTATAATTTTTTACTTATTTTCTGGTTTTAGTTTTTTCTTCTGTTTTATCATTTCTATTTTCTCTTCACTCGATGTTTTTAAGTTTTTTTTTTTTTTTCATTTTATTTTTTTTTGTTTTTTTTAATATTTGTTTTTCTATTTGTTTTTCAGATTTTTATTTTCTGTGTTCTTTTTTGTTTTCATTTTTTCCTATTTTTAGCTTTTTTCTATTATGTACAATATTTTTTTAGTTTTAGTTTTTTAAAAAAAATGTTTTCTTTTTCTTTTTGGTTTTTTCCGTTTTTGTTTTCTATTTCTTTTTTTAGCTTTTGTTTTTGTTTCTATTTTTTTTTGTTTTATGTTGTTTTTTTTTTTTTTTCGTACGTGAATTTTTCTATTTTCAGTTTCTAGAAAAAAAAAATCATTTCTTTTTAAATTTTTCTGTTTTTTTTCTGTTTTTTTTAATATTTTTTTTATGTTTTTATAAATCTTTTACTTCTTTTTTGTTTTATGTTTTTTTCCTCTTTTTTTATTTTTTTCTCTTTTCTCTTCTCCTCTGTTTTTAGTTTTTGGAAAAAATATATTTTTTGTTTTTCTTCCATTTCCTTTTCATTTCATTTGTTTTTTGTTTTTTGTTTTTTGTGTTTTCTTTATATTTTCTATTTATTTTCTCAGGCCTTTTTTAGTTTTTAATTTTTATTTTCTATTTTTTAGTTTTTTTTTTTTATATGTTTCTACTTCTTTCTATATATGTTTTTGTTTCTTTTTTGCTTTCAAAGTT
>CM018907.1:16032083-16034583 GCA_009663005.1 Actinidia chinensis | reverse complement strand
TTTATCAATCTTCATGATCTCTTCGGCAGCGTAATCGAATGATGGAAACCTCATCTTCATTCTAACATCAACATGGAACAAAAAAAAAAAACCCAAATGGTACAAGTGGTGAAGATTGGTTTTACAATCATAAATAGGACTGGAGGCAACGATAGTAGGCTTATAGTCACTCCAAACTAAAGTTGATTGGTCCTCCTTGTTACCCTAACAAACTAAGTTCCCTGCCCTCAATGTAATCCTAATTGCTTCATGTTTTCATCTTGTTACCATAAGTTCATTCATTTACTTGATGCTCCTTGTGCGCCTAAACTTGTCATAACTCGTACTTTTGAATCTCCACTGACTTTGTCATTGTTAAGTCCTCATCACTGTTACTTATAAGGTTTTTTATTTGGTCCTTATTATACTCTTTGTTGCTTCCTTTTCCTAATGAATTTAAAATGACGCTTCATGTGAATGATTGCATATTGACTTTTCATTATTTGGTTCTCATCTTCAACCTCTATTGACTATTCATCGTTCGGTCCTGATGACCGTTAAATGTCTTCATTTTCGCTCGCTCTCAACGCTTCATTATTTGGCCTTTCTTACTTGAAAATGACTTAGGCTTGTAATTGATTCTTCATCGTGCGGTCCAAGTTATGACCTTAATCTGACTCGTTCTTTTTTGGGTCCTCCACATAACTCTCAATGAGCACTTCGCTTCATTCTACTCACAACCCTAAGATGCCTCTGTATCATCATTCAGTTCTAATCTTGAAACTCTACTAACTATAAATCGTTTTGTCAACTTGACATAACTTGTTCTCATTCAACATCCTCTAGGAGGGTTTCAGGGGCTGCTACAGAATCACAAGGCCCTCTTCCTGATCAACAATCATTTTTTCGCAAAACATCTACATGTTAGGGGGGCTACAGTTGCATCTTCTCATCAGAATCCAACGTGGGTTTCCTTCAATGAGTAATTTCCAATAGTCCTGCGGCATTATTTCAATCTCTAGAATGGCCTCAAACCTTAGCATTAAAGCTAGCAGACAAATATCCTTGACCCATTCAGTCTATTATTTCTCACCAGACCTCCACAACCACAACCAGTCCAACCCGTGCAAAACCCCCAGCTTCATACCTCTTGCAATAGGAAACAACCATTACACTTTTTTTGGTAAATTAAATATCATTCCAAACAAGAGCCAAAAAAGGCTACAGAAAACAACTGAGGCATTCCCAAAGAACAACCAAACAAAAGCTATAACAAGAAAATTAGAGCAATCCAGCCAAAGAACAACCACATCACTAGAAAGCAAAGACACCCAACAAGACAGAGAAAAACAAAGCCCCCTTTCAATTCAAAGCATGTGGATATGCCGATGGACCCTAATATAAAGTTGTCTGTTGACCAAGGAGAGCTTATGACTAATTCGGATAGTTATCTACACTTAGTGGGGAAGCTGAAGTACCTTTTGATCACTCGACGAGATATCTCGTTTGTAGTTAGTGTTAGCCAATTTATGTCAGTTCCTCGTTCCACACACTGGTAGGGGGCTCTGAGGATCATTAGGTACCTCAAAGCCATCCCCGTCGTGACCCACTGTACCACGCGAATGGTCATCTACAAGCAAACCCGTCCCTGGGCCAAGGCCCACCAGGCCATGGCCTAGGGCCCCCAAAACCCAAAAATACTCAAATTTTAGGGTTACTCATTTTTAGTTTGAAACATTGAAAACTCAAATTAGACACATTTTAGGGCTACCCATTTTTATTTTAGGCCCCAAAAAAAATTTAAAATTTTAAGGCTACTCATTTTTATTTTGGAACACTAAAAACTCAAATTAGGCCAATTTTTATTTTAGGCCCCCAAAAATACTCAAAAATTCTCAAATTTTAGGGTTATCCATCTTTATTTTGGAACATTAAAAACTCAAATTAGGCCCATTTTAGAGCTAACCATTTTTATTTTAAGCTCCAAAAAAATTCTCAAATTTTAGGGTCCCAAAATATTTTTTGGCCTGGGGCCCACGAAAACTCAGGGACAGCCCTGTCTACAAGTTGAGGCATTTATTGATGCCGATTAGGCAGATTCTCCATCAAATAAGAGGTTCATTACCAGATATTGTACATTTTTTCGGTGGTAAATTTGTGAGTTGGAAGAGTAAGAAGCAGAGACTGTTGTTTCTAGATCAGTGCAGAGAACATAGTACTAACCTGGCTCATACCTCATGCTAGCTCAAGTGTATGAACATTTGTTAAGGGAGTTATGCTTAAGGTTAAGCTATCGTATATGTACTATGATATCAAGAAGCTATTCAATATTGCCTTTCATCCGATCTTCATGAGAGGACTAAGCTATTGGGCGGTGGGACTGTCATCTTATTCTAGAGAGATTTGAGAAGGGCATTATTGCTACACCCGTTTATGTCCACGGAGCTCAGGTGGCTTATATGTTCATCAAATCTCTTTTTAAGTATAATATTGAGGCTATGTATCAAGTTTAATTGTATGA
>CM018907.1:16000321-16021983 GCA_009663005.1 Actinidia chinensis | reverse complement strand
TCTCTACACCTAGGTTGTTTTAAATAACATGAAAAATCACTTAAGGGATTTCTTTAAGGTCTAGAGCACTTAACGATGAAAGACTTACTTCATAAGGTGACCAATCAGAACACCCAAGTGAAAGAGCATGAGAAAGTTCAAATGAGTAAAGCCCTCTTAGGGTCATCAAGCGTATCAAACGAGGAACAAAGAATTTCTAGGTAATGATGAAATGTCTGGTGAAACGTAGTCTATGTTCCTAGAGGAAGAAGGGGAAGATGAAAGGTTATGGGGAACACTAAATGCGAGAGCCAGTTTATGGTTATGAGAAGAACCAATTAATGGAGCAAAAATTAAGATCATGAGATCTAATGATCTATGGCGAGTAGGTTCAGAGTAGGATTGAATAACAAGTTAGTTCAAGGACTTTGTTATTCGAGAAACTGTTTAAGCTTGGGTACAGACGTGGTAGTTATTAAAATATTCTGATTTTTTCCCTTGCATTACTTTACTTGTTTTGTGGATTCAATGCGTATTTTTCTCATTGTTGTTTACATATTCAAATTAGTATTTTTGTTATTTCTATTGGAATGCATAATTCTTATTTTTTTATATTTGCAAACGTACTTGGCTCGTGTCTATTCTTTTTTCATTGTATAACAATTTTGATGATTCGAACTTTGGATTCGAAAGTTTTTTCTTTAAAGCTAACTGCTTATGTTTTGAAATAATAATAGGTTGATATTGGTATCATGACATCTTTATATATTTTGTACTACTTACTACATAATCAGAAATGTGTAGCATATGCATATCCCCAGTGATTAGTAAATATAATGACCATTAACAATTATGCATCCGCCAATAAATGCCACCTTAAGAAAGAGCATAACTCCAAGCAAAAATGATTTGACTAAACGCACACCTTTGTTTTGTTGGCGATTGAAGGGTGTTTTCCCTTGAGGTTCTTCTCGCTACAACTTTCAACCACAGGTCTGCCATAGCTAACAAAACAAATTTAGAATCGTCATTGAATAACTAATGCACATTTGCGTGTTACAAAATGCTTATACTTCATTGCTTGTGCAACCACCAACACAGTCCTACTTCAATAGAGAAACCTCCCTGAGCACCTGCCCTGCATAGAAAATATGAGTAGTCTTTACACTCAGCACCTAGCTTATTTCATTTCCGGCCAAACCAAAAGAATCATCCCGAGTCAAACCAATATGTCTATGGCCCCGAGAAAAATAAGGGGGGAAAGGAATCAAATTTAGCATCTCATAAATATCTAATTATATAAAAAAAATCACTCCCATTGATTGCAACAAACAATTGAACAAAATGAAGTTAACAATTTTACGATCTATTATGCTATTGTATTCAATTTTGAACGCTTGCCATAGCACGAAAAAATAACATTTCAGCACCCCTACTGAAAGCCACCATCATATGTATATTGACTTTTTTTTTTAATGGGGAAGACGACCTCCTATTGTTAACCCATTTAGATCAGTAAATAACACTCCCACATCCTAACGATTGAAGAATATCAGCAATCGATTACGTCATGACAATTGGTGTCACCATCAAGTTCATCGAACCCACTGTCAAGAAAGAACAGATTTTCCATTAAGACAAACCATAATTTTCCAAAACGAAGAAGCTAAAGTTGAATGCAGTACCCTACCAATCCCATCTTCAAAACTAACCTTTTCCGCGTCTACCAAGCATTCCGTAGTAGTCAGTAGCACTGTGCAATTTGACTTGGGCAGTGCCCAACCTGCATGAAGATACTATAATATTCATTTATTAAACCTAACTGCTGTATTATCTATAAAGGTTGATGCTAGCAGTGTAAGAGTGACTCAAAGTTTAATAACTGCAAGAATTGGGCAAGGAATTATTCATTGCTCTTCTTACCGTTGGGCAACGAATCCTGATGCCTCTTCTTGCACATGGATGTCACTATTCTCTCTCTTTTGGCTACCTTAATTGCAAACTCCGAAACCGATTCACCGTGGCAACACAATTTCACTGCCTCAAATCATAACCATACACAGAAGAAGAAAGTTAGATACGACTCCTGTCTTACAAAGTCATTCTCATCAAGACCTTGCCTTCATGGATTTTGTAAAGAATCAGTTCCATTCCATAAGGCGACCTGACACTAGCTTGAAAGGTCAATGACTGCAAGGTACAACTAAACAGACCGTACATAACTGTTTAAACTTAAAATTAGATATGCCACACAAAATAACCCAATGATTTTCTTAAATGAATTAAAAGAGAAATACAACCAAAAGTTTTCCAAAAGTGAAAACCAAAAAACCCAAGTAGTCAGGTGAGGGCATACAGTAAAACGGTAAAACAGTTCCCGACCTGTGCTAACGTGTTGGAAAACAATCATGGGGAGAACTTGTGTTCTTTCACTGGTCCTTCTTTTTATGACGCAACCTGCAAGAGGAAGAGGATGTAACAACACTTTCTTCTCGCACATATAACAAGAAATATAATCATCTTATAACCACTTGCTTGGTCCTTTTTCATATTTTAGTTTATGATCGAGGCCAACAAAGACGTGAACAAGAATCAGAACAACATAAGTGCACCTACATCCGCCGTTAAAGTCTGCCAGACAACTATGGAACATCAATGAAAATGGTCAAATACACACGTGTGAGGGATAAAAAAACAAAAGGGTTTCTTATGTCAGGAGGCAATGGTATACGCAGCTAAAATCTGCATATACATATTAATGTAACTAAAAATCTTTCAAATCTCACTTGTATCTTTCTTTCAAGAGATGTCCCGACAAAAGGAGACATCGCTACATTTTGCACATATGACAATCAGAATATATCCCATCCTTTCCTATTTGAACAGGGAACCAACAATGACATGTACAAGTTTTAAAACTTTACACACAATAACATAATTATCAGTATACGTAAACTTTCTTGTAGCTACTTTTACAGGCACACGGATCTATGAGAATAGCTGTGCATCTAGAATATGAGATGTTGACGCAGGTATAGAAATGAGAGAAATAAGGTAGTGAGGAATCTTATCTAATTGATAAATTGCTTCTTGAAAAAGCCCCCACACGGGTTTTCCACTAGCAGTCTTGTAACATGTACTATGACACCCATGCTGTCAGTCACAAATTTTCGTCATGTCGTTGTAAGATTGGAGGCAAGAGAGATCTACCAACAGCGTCTGGAGAGATCTGGCCATAATCCTCTTGTTGCAGTTGCTCTTTTAATTTATTAATTGGTAGGGTGTCTTCAATTATTCCTGAAGCAGGGGTTCTCATACCACCCTTAATGAAGTTACTATCCATCACATCACCTATTACAAACATACCGGAGCATCGTATCTTAGAATATAGATCAATCCATATACTACCTAGTAACTACCACGTATTGATCCCCACCCTAAATATCTACATACATTGGTCGTTCTAGGTGTTAGATTCACTGTTGGACAATTCTCATGCATCTATAAAAATTTGTTCCCATAGTAAACAAAAAAAAAAAAAGAACACACATAAAAGTTATTAATGGCCAAACTTATCACCGGGGACCAGACGGGAATAAAATTGGGTAGGAATGCAGATGTGGCGTCGTCTCAATTCCTTGTGCTTGTTCAAACCTTTCGGTTATCATCAGAAAAGCTGCATTATGACGTCATCATTCTATCATTGGGTCAAAGATGTCCTGAACAAAAAAATGACGCTGGGACCATTTGAGCCTATATGAGTCAGCGTCAAACACTCTTTTCCATACTTCGCACAAGTGCTATAATCAGCTCCAACCCTGTCTAACTTTACCGTATGATTAGGTGCACTTTCTGTAAGATGGATAGTTAAACAATATAACAGCATAGGAGCATTCTCAACTCAAACAGGGGGCCCCCGAAGCGGTAGAGGGGAAAAAAAACAGACAAAAAAAAAGGGAGTACAGAAAATCATGAGCCAATATAATCAAGAATAAATGTGTAAAGGTTAACATCCAACTTCATCTAATACTTTGCAAGAGCAGGTTTGTTTGTGTTTACCTAAAGTTAAATTTGATATTCATTTACGAGCTGAGACAATGAGCTTGTTATCATACAATACAGATAGTACAAGTTTTTTTGCAACTCGGTTCATATTATGAAACACGGCAATAAGATCAGTTGGACTATGATCACCATAACTCAAACTGATTCAGCGACCGATCCGAAAAACACTGTCCCGGGAACCCTCCACTCACAACAATGGAAGTCACGCCCACCCTACCTTTTCCTCTGCAAGCTTCAATACAGAAGATTGGCTGGAATGTAGTGCTTTCAGGATCAAGGTCACTTTCAAAGACCTGTTGTACTCTCGCAGCAAAGTCAACATCTTGTTCAGAAACATCTGCTGAAAAGCAGGCCCTTCACACTCACCGGAGCCCCTCTGGGTACTTCTAACATCTGTGTCAGCAGAGCATTAACAACTGGCCAATATCTTTCCTCAGGAGGGTACAACCATGACCCAATTCTGTGAGCGAATCTGCAAAATGTGGTTTTTCTTTCTTTAGAAGCCATTAAGGTTGATATAATTCATGTTGTCACACCAAGACTTGCAGATAAAAAGCTTCTTCCAAGCCAAATTATCCATCTTTATCTAATTGATTGTTGGAAAAGCAAGCCAAACAGGTGGTGATAGAAAGAGCAGTTAGGAGCAACACGACAATAATTTAATCTCAAGCCTGTTTAATGTGTAGGCAATGGTACATATAAAAATGTATCGCAGTGTCTGACTTAGATTTACGACCTAATAAGGCGAACGAAAATGAAAGAACTAAATAAATTCAAATTCATCACCCTCCAGTTCACTGGCAAATTAGTGTGTCTGCTTGTAACAGCCTCATTATATCTTTGCGGAATCAAATGCACTGGCTGCAGAAGCAACCAAACCCATGGGCAACCATTACGCCTTAATGCATCCTGACCATCATTGATAGCTGAAGAACTCTGTTTTATGGCTGTCGCTCCCAGCATGCACATTGCCATCACCAGCTGTGGATCTTTCAGATTCTTGCACCTGAAAATTCCTACCATCATGTGATCCACCACCACCCGCTTGATTTCCTTGATGAACGCAGATGCCTGTTTGCTAGAGCCCCCCTATGACTCGCCCCTCGGGTTCCCATCAGCCAAAGCTATAGAGCGCCCAGCCACCAGAGACTTTTTGTGGTTCCATGCTAATCGAGAAAATTTCAGATTTATTTTGCTACATCAACGGCGTTCAAAAGCAAATATTTGCGCGAGCCAGTTAGAGTGCCTAACCATTTTGAGCAGGATTCAAACACTATAAGACATCATAGTGGAATGAATAATCATATAATGTTCCAGCGAGAAGCAATATACTATTTACCTGGGGATATCAGGGGCATTTTACCTGTTGAAGCTTCTTTCCGCAGCAAGGAAAGGAATAGCTGTGGAATCCAAGAGAGCCAACCCAGCCGGTATTTTGGTCAGATACTAACCAAACGCTCTCCCACAGTTTCATTTGGGGAGTATCAAAAACGGAGGAGATATAAAAAACCACGAGCTAATGACTTCTAGAATTAGGAATGCCGAATTTGATACCTTGAGACGCAGCTCAACACGTCCTCTAACAAATCTCCTTTTGGGTCTGTTTTAAGCCTGAAACAAATCAAATTACTATTAGATATTCATGTTATAAAAAAAAACCAAAGTATGACCGGCAGTAGAGAATGAATACCATGTCCGCAATAAATAATTCCCTCATCTAATCCATACTTTAGCAAGTTGTTTTAAAAGGGTGATGGAATTAGGTATGCAAGGTTCGCATCATCACAGTCATTCATCTCAATAAGAAATCACCTTTAAGACAAAAATTTCTGCTTTGTGCTTCACACAGAAAATATTCTAGATAGTACTGTTGATCAAAGGCCGCTTCATCTCATAAGAAATCACTTTAAGACAAAAAATCTGCTTTTGCTTCACAGGAAAATATTCCAGATTAGTACTGTTGATCAAGGCCGCTTCATCTTCAATAGAAATCAACTTTAAGAAGAAGACGAAAATTTTATGCTTGTGCTTCACAGAAACTTTCCAGATTAGTACTGTTGAATCAAAGGCGCCAGTGAGCTCTCCCTTCTTTCAAGAAAAGCCTTTGCTTGTTCTCCTATTTTGATGGAAGCCCTCCTGCAAACATCACTCAGCACCCTGCTTTAACAGAACTGTGGGCCAGTTTATTACATTCCATTCCTCGTCAATGGTAGCCAATGTGTGGAAGTTGTGAATTTGTGGTACCCAATCCTAAGGCATCAATGACTGCCACCCAGTGTACATTTCATTCCTCCACTCGCAGCAATCACAACAAACGTCAATTGTTCCATTTCATTAGAGTTTGAAGGTCTCCATGTCCAAGGTTGTCCTGAGATCTACCATTTACACCACCAACAGAACTTCCTGAAAGTTTGTGTCTTGGCAAGGTCAGCTATAATCCTTGCTAATTCCTGACTTCAACTAGTTGTTGGAATGCTGGAGAGAGGAATTCCTGCATGAACAGACTCTCAGGGCATGCCACCACTGCTCCAAAGCAAGATCACACCTTCCCCCATGGTTTCAGCCTCTCCTACGCCATTACTATTCTTTCATGAAGGAAAAAATAGGCGTGAAATAGACAAAGGCTGGAGTTTCTTCTACCTTGAGCCTTTGTTGAATTACATATCTTTCAAATATGCCCAAATGCCTGTTTTCAAAGACTGTCCATAGATTTCATATTCTCACAATTTTCCCAATTCTCAAACACCTCCCGATGCTGAGTTGACTAGCACAATAAAGCCCACTCTTACCAAAGACCAGCTTGCCCTTTGTACTGTGTTGTTGTTAAGTGCCTTGATTTGCCTTAACATGTCTTGGTAAAAGAAGGCTTTGACACGCTGTCGTAACCATTCTGACAAGAGAAGAGCCCGGTCCCCTAAAAGTTCTTCTGCAGTGGATTCTGAACCACTCATATCTTCCCGTCATTTCGAAATCAATAAAGCTCAGCCAGAAACTCCAGATCATTCAGTTTCATGTCATTCAAGAACAACATGACATGGCTTTTTTGAGTCAAAGCCAAGTCTTTCCCATATATTTGACAAGCTTGCCTAGCATGTGAGGCTGATTATGACTCAACTTAGCCTTCCAGAAGAGCCTGCACATATTTGGTCTTCTTGCCTGCTGCTGCTTGTGATAATCTTTCGTAAAAGAGTTCTCAGTAGTTTAGCAAGTGCTCCTGCTCTTTCCTTGTCCAAGGCCCCAAACAATGCGAAACGCCAAACCCACAGATGATATTGACATTTTGCAATGTATGTGCCAATACCCTTAATGGAATAATGAGGATCAGCCCCTAACCAGAGAAAAAACAAAAATAATTTATTTATCATATACTTCAGCACTGATCCTAAATTACAGGTACCCGTACAGATGTCAAGGTCACCTGCTCTTCCTTGTCTAAGGTCACCCAAACATGCGAAACGCCAATACCCACAGATGATATGCGACATTTGCATAGGTATGTGCTAACTCCCTCAATGGAATAACAGATCAGCCACCTACCAGAGAACAAAAAAATAATTTTATTATCATATACTGCAGCACTGATCCTAAATGACAGTCTGTAAAGAGAGTCATCATAAAGATTCCATCAAAAGAGAATCCAATGGGTAGCAAAAATAAATTTATTCATATAATCATTTGCAAGAAATCAGTTATAGCGTTTAGCTTGCTGCATGACATTTAGTTTAATTCAATCAACTTGCTGCTGACAGAGAATGCTCAACACACAACATGCAGACACAGAACAAACATATAACTGGTACATTTTAGGCTACGTACCTCCCACCCAATATGAGTGTGTTTTTCTAGGCCAGGGAACGAGAGCGGGCGACTCGCTTCCTGACTTAACAGCCAGAATTTATGTAAGCCTGACTACTGTATATTTGAATCGCACAGAAAAAAAAAACAGAACTAAAGCAACAAAAGTATGCCAGCTAATTCTTGAAACTGTTTACAAGTGAATGAATCATTGAAGGCAGCTCATCTCATTCAGAAATTGTGCATGCTTTGATAGAAGGCTATCAAATGTCAGAGGAGCTTCCCCCGACTTTTCTGGAATGTCCAGTAACCATGGCAGCATCCCAGATGAATCTGAGAGATCCTGAAACCCAACTGTCAGGCCTAGGCCATAGTTTGGTAGCGTGAAAACGTTTTTATCCTCAACTAGGATGGCAAGACGAAGATCCAGTCCTTGTTTGAGTCCAGACGACATCACTCAAAGATTCCCAGTCCTGTGAACAATGTTTCGTAGAATTCATATAAAGAGAAGAGAGAAAATCCTCGTCCTCATTTCTGGGTCTTTTGTCCTTAAACAGCAAAAATTGCCTTTCTACTTCGTGCCGTAGAAATGGGGGTATCTGGTACTCAGTTGAATCATTATGCTAATGTCCTGATCAACAGAATTAACACGAATAAACTTGGAACTATAACCTTACTTATTTGAATCAGCACAACGGTTCCTAAAGAAGTGATGCTATTCCCGTCCCCTGTTCTAGATCACTTGGGTGAAGTTTTGCCGTATCAACTTGAGAAAGCCTTCCTGAAGAAAAACTACTTCCTTCGGAGTAGAAAAGAACTAGGGTTTGCGTTGGTTGTTTGCAATGGAATGCTAATTCTGTAGGAATACTCCATTCCAACGTTTAGTTCGTCAAAAATACAATGAGCTTTCCAGACATGGTTCAGTTGCACATTAGAATTAGTAAATTACCGGCCAACGTCTACACCTTGACGAGAAGAATCACTGCAGAATCAGCAGGAAATCTGTCGTCAACATTCTCTGGAGACATTTTCCAATGCTTCAGTTGCCCGTCAGTTCAGAAATTGGTGGGCTGGTATGTAGCTTTGCTTTCAGGATCAAGTCACGTCAAGTCCTGCTTGTCCTCCATCACAAATTCCAACATGCTTGTTCAAGCAACATCTTGCTGAAAAGCCTGCCCTCATCACACCGGAGATCTCCTTCTGGGTACTTCTAACAGCGGTGCAGCAGAGCATTACAACTGCCAATAGTCTTAGTCTTCGCAAGGGGTAAACAACCATACCCCAATTTCCTTGAGCCAGAACTCGCAAAATGTGGTGTTCGTAGAAGCCATTAAGTTGATTATATTCATGTGTCACAACATACTTGGCAGATAAACAGCTTTCTTCTCAAGCAAATTTCCTCTTATCAATTGATATGTTGACAGCCAGCAAACAAGTGGTGATAGAAAAGCAGTTAGGAAGAACACACAATAATTTGTATCTCAAAGCCCTGTGTTGTTAGGGCATTTCCCTATAAAATGTATCATCAGTTTCCGGATTAGCTATTAAGACCTAATAAGGCGAACGAAAATGAAAAAGAACGACATAAATTCAGGTCACCTCCAGTTCACTGCAAATTATTTGTTGCCTTCTAAGAGCCTCCATTATATCTTTTGCGGATCCAAATGCACTGGCTGCAGAAGCAACCAAACCCAGGGCACCATACGCCTTAATGCATTCTGACTGTCATTTATAGCGTAAGAACTCTGTTGTAGCGGCTGGTCACTCACACCTGCACATTGCATCACCAGCTGTGTGATCTTTCAGATTCTTTGCACACTGAGATTCCCTCCATCATGTGATCCACACCACCGCTTGAATTTCCTGAGAACCTGATTGCCTGTTGCTGAAGAGCCCCCCCTATACTCGCGCCACCTCTCGTGTTCCCATCAGCCAAGCTAATGAGCCACCAGCACAGAGACATTTTGTTGTGCCAATGCTAAATCGACGAATTCCCTCCATCATGTGATCCAACACCCCAGCTTGAATTTCCTTGATGAACCTGATTGCCTGTTGCTGAAGAGCCCCACCTATGACTCAGATCGCACCCTCGTTTCCCATCAGCCCAGCTAATAGAGCGCACCACCCAAGACATTTTGTTGTGCCATGCTAATCTAACGACAAAATTCAGATTTATTGTTACAAATCACGGCGTTCCAAGCAATATGTGCGCATCCATTATAGAGTGCCTAACTGTTGAGCAGGATTCAAGACACTACAACATACATCATAGTGAATGAATAATGCATATAAGTCCCACAGAAGCAAATAACTATTTACCTGGGGATATACAGTGGCTTTTCCTGTGGAGCTTCTGTCCTCAGCAAGGAAAGTATAGCTGTGGAGTCCAAAGATCCAACCCACACGGTATTTTGGTCCAGATCTAACCAACCGCTCTCCCACAGTTTTAATGGGATATCAAAACTGGAGGAGATATACAACACGACTAAATGACTTCTGTATTAGGAATGCCTATTTTATACCCTTTACGAGCAACGCACAGCGCCTCCTAACCAAATCTTAACAAATCTAATCTCCTCATAGGGTTCTGTTTATAAGCCTTAACAAATCAAAATTACCATTAGATTTTCATGTTATCAGAAAAAACCAATGGTATGACCGGCAGTATGAATGATACCATGTCGCAATAATTCCCCATCTAATCCATCCTTAGCAAGTTTTTAAAAGGCTGATGGAATTAGAGTATGCAAGGTTAGCATCCTCACGTCATTCATCTCAATAAGAACACCTTTAAGACGAAAATTTTCTTCTTGTGCTTCACAGGAAAAGTTCCGATTAGTACGGTTGATCACAGTCCGCCTTCATCTTCAATAAGAATCACCTTTAGACGAAAAATTTCTGCTTTGTGCTTCACAGGAAATATTCCAGATTAGTACGGTTGAATCAAGGCCGCTTCATCTTCAATAAGAATCAACTTTAAGACGAAATTTTCTGCTTGTGCTTCACAGGAACATATTCCAATTGAAACTGTTGATCAAAGCCGCCGGTGAGCTCTCTCCTTCATTTCAAGAAAAGCCTTGCTTTTTCTCCTATTTTGTGAAGCCCTCCTGCAAACATCACTTAGACCCTGTTTAACCGAGAAATGTGGGGCCAGGTTATTGACATTCCATGCCTAGTCATTGTAGCCAAGAAGGTGGTGCAGTTGTGGATTTGTGGTACCAATATCCTAAATGATCAATGACTGCTTGTAACATCTCATTTCTCCCTGGGCAGCAAATCAGACCAACAACAAATTGAAATCATTAGGAGTTTGAAGTCTCCAGGCTCAAGGATGTCCTTTGAGACCGCATATGAGGTACCATGCACACCAACAACAGAACTTCCTGAAAGTTTGCGTCCATTGGCCATGTCACTATAAAATCCTTTCTAATTTCCTAACTTCAACTAGTTGTTGGAATTGCTGTAGAAGAGGAATTCGTGCATACAACATCTCAAGATTGCCACCCTGCTCCAAAGCAAGATCAACACCTTTTCCCAAATGTTTTCAGCCTCTCCTACTCCTTACTATCCTCTACTAGATGGCAAGACAAAGGATCCAGTCCTGTGTGTGATGCCGGAATACATCACTCAAAGCTTCCCAGTCCTGTGAAACAATGTTTTCTTAAGAGATTCATGATAAAGGAGAAGAGAAAAATCTTCATCTCATTTCTGGGATCCCTTTTTGCCCTTAAAAAACCACGCAAAATTGTACTCAGTTGAGGTCATTATTCAATGTTCCTGGATATCAGGAAATAACAACGGACAATAAACTTGACGTATGACTAGTTCTTATGTTGACTCAGCACAAGTTCCATAAAGAAGTTGATGAGATTTTCCCTGTCCCACTGTTCTAGAGGCACTGGAGAGAAGTTTGCCTTCAACTTGAGAAAGCTTCTGAAGAAAAACTGAGACTTCCTTCGAGTAAGAAAGACTAGGGTTGCGTTTGGTTGTTGGCAATAGAATGCTACTTCTGCAGGAATTCTCATTCCAACGTTTGTTCGTCAAAAATACCAGGAATGAGCATTCCCGTGACAAGTTTCAGGACACAATTTAAGATTAGGAATGACGCTCCAACGTCGCCACCTTGACGGAAGAAGTAGGCAGAAATCAGGATCTGTTCTCTGAACCTGGCAGACAGAAGAAACAGAGATATATGTCCGAAAAAAACAACACAGAAGCGTAGGTACACCAATCAAGACCAACGATCAAAATACAATTAAGACCAAAGATACATAACATGACCGTAACATATTAAGGGTATTAAACTAAAAGCTAATTCCCATAGTCCCGAAATATTTACAGGCAAAGAAAAAACTTCTTCTCCAAACAGATAGAGGAAAAGAAAAGCAAAGTTTGGAGAATATTAGAAATACAATAGACTGAACACACAAACTTTATGACTTACAACAATTAAGTGGGAAAGGTAAAAAAAAACTAAAAACCCCCCGTATCCAGGCACTTCACAGTCAAATTGTCATGCTGGAGATGAATCTAGGTCAGAAGCAGAACATTGCATTTGCTTAAACTTAGGGATCTTTTGAATTACAACTCGGATAAGCCCTGCAAAAACCCCTTCTCAGTATCGTCTTCTCTCTCTCTCCTCTCTCTTACCTTGTTAGAAGGCAAAATGTAACCCCGATATATGTATATCGCTTACGTCCATAAATCCCAAAAAAAATGAAAAAACCCACAATTAAAAAAACTCTATATGCAATGAGATTTTACCAATTAGGGTTCAAAATTCAAGAGTAAACAGAGATTTAGAAGGTATCATATAAAACTCATAGTAGGACAATGTTTGCAACGAAACCTGAGCATCTTCGTGCAAATCTCTGCTAATCCACCCCAACAATTACAACAAAACACAAAGATAAAACCCAGAAATATGAATGCCAAGAACATCTCAAGATAAAAGAAAATAACAAAAGTCAATTAAACAAAGGGAGCAAAAAGAAGAAAGACTATTCCCCTAATCGGTTGTGCAATGAATTGAACAACCACCATCACATTTGACATTTGAAGGCCCACATTATAACTCTTTAAATGCTCTCTTTCTCTCTCTCCCTCTTTCTCTCTGTGTTAATGCAGAGCCCTGAAAATCCCTCTCTATATCCTTGTTAGTTGTATATATATAGTGAGAGATGGGCTATAAAATCGGATTTTGTTTTTCTTACCGTTATGGATCTTGGCTTGATCATCAAGAATTCTTTATACAAAATCAGTATATAAAATCTTTTGGATTTTGTTTTTCTTACCGTTGGGGATATTGGCTGGGTCAGGAGACATACAACTTCATTTGGAGCTTTCGACGATTTTCCTTTCTGATGGAAATTGTTTTTTTTATACAAAATCAAGAGACCCATGGGTGTACCGCCCATGGAACCCACCCGTTCTTCCTTGGCCTGCCAACTGGGCTCCAGTTGTCCAGAAATCTTTTGGATTTTATTTTTGTAACCGTTAGAATTTGCTTGATCTTCAAGCAATTACCCGTTCATCCGTGGGCCTCCAACTGTCTCCAGTTTCAAGAATCTTTGGATTCCTACTAGTCTTCTAACCGTTAGAATTGCGTGATCTTCAAGCACAACTAGGCAGGATCTTCTGAGCTAAATCATGAAAAAATACAACTTAATAATTTTTTAAGCTTAGGACAGTTGTAAATAGTTTTAAATACACTTTGCCCCTTAAAGCATTGATTGAGATCACTTTGACTCCTCAGACAAGTGATTTTTTCTTACTTTGATCCCTTAATCTTATTGAATGCATTACAATTAAATCAATCACTAAACTTCATCCATCGTTTAATGTAAACAGGCCACATTCAGCAGGGGCATTTGATGTAATTTACAACCAAAACTATTTCTTTAACCTCCTCCCACCCGAACCCATGACCCATCAAAACCCACTTCTCCCCTCCCCCTCCACCCAAACCCCCAGAGTGAGAGACCCAAACCTCAACAGCCCAACAACCCCCCACCTCCTCCATCCCCACACCCAGACCAATCACCACCACCATCCACCATCTCACCACCCATCAATTTATACACACAAACCACATAAAGTGACCACATACACTGACAGCTCAGACGAGAGAGAGAGAGAGAACCAATCACCACCATGTTCCTCATTTACCCACCCATTTACACACACAGTGACCACATACACCACAAATACACACACGGGAAGAGAGGGAGAGAGAGAAAATGAAAAACTATAGTCCAGTTGACTTAAACCATTGAGGAGTAAGTGTAGAGATTTTAATTTAATTTAAAATTAATTAATTAAAACAAAAAATCTATCATTTCAATAGATAAAAAAAATGATCAATTTTTTTGTCTTAGATATATTTTATTAGTTTTTCCCATTTTTTGATCAAACTTCAGCAATTTCAGTTTTTCTCGTCCAGGAAAAAAATAAAAAACTGTAAATTTATTATCAAACGGTGGAAAAAAAGTTCATTAAAAAAAAAAACTCAAAAATGAGTTTAAAACTCACATGATCTATCACGTTTTTTTTTAAAACAAAATAAATAATTAATATGACCAAATTACATCATCAATCAAATTTCTAAGTAATAATTATTTGAAAAATGGTGTCAATGTTTTTTAGGATGAATACTTCGATTATGGTGTCACCGACTAAATTGAATTTTCGGATGGGGTCCTTATATTTTAATACAAATAATGTTTTAAAAAATAAATTATCCTTCTCACAAATTTGGTTGCCAAAAATACTAACTAGGCTACATAATTAAGCTTATTTAGCATAACCTTTCAATAAAATCAAATAATTAACCCATTAAATTTTCTTATGAAATGGGTCCACCGCAGTATAAAATTTGATCCGCTTCAATGTTAAATATTTTTTTTTAAACTAAAAACCTGGATAATAAAATTCTATAATAATTCCAAGTATTAGGAATGCACCCGTCAGTTGCTTTTAAATAATAGAACATTTCAATTGTACTTAGAGTTTGGATGCGAACTTAGATTGGGATTTTAATAATTTTTATTTTTGTATATAATAACAAAAGGATATGTGAATTGGGGGTTGGGTTCAAAATATAATGAAAAAAATTCGGGGCCGAAAGTGGTCTATGAGCTGATGCCCAGTCGGCCCTGTTACCGAGTTCGATTAATTTACGTTTTTGAAGAATAATTTTTGTAGCACGTTATATAAAGATTTAAATCATAGAGATATACAAAGTTGAGGCCACGAGCCGCCAATTAGCCCATTTTCAACAATAAGATTGATATTAAGTCTTATCGATAGGACTATATCTATGGACATTAAGAAAAAAATATAATTGATCGTACACTTAGGACGGTAATAAAAAGAATTCTCTAGTCTTAGCTATTGAGAATGGTTGTAAGTATTGGGTAAATAGGAAGTGTTCTATTTAATTTTAAAATATACATTTTTTTTTTTTTTTTTTTTTTTTTCTTAATTATTTACTTTTAAATTATTATCAAAATTTTCTCATAAAGATTAATTTTTTAACATTAAATAACAAGATTGCCCGTAAATTAAAGTTGTATTTCCTCTCCATGTTTTCATATTCTTTCATCCATTACACCCCAATAAAAATAAAAAGGTATTTTGTTTTTTATCAGACAACCCCACATATTGTTGTATAAAAAAAATATATAAAAACCTAATCTAATCAAGAGAAATTGATATTTTCTTTCAAAAAATTATCTATGACGAGGAAATATAATAATAGTTCAAAGTAATGGAATGCCAAGTGATATTTAAAAAATTACAAGGAGATAATTTCATTTGTCAAAAACCTCAAGCTGGAGAATAGTGAAATTCTACCATCTAAATTTATGCAAAAAAAAAAACCATATGTAGGAAGCCAATAACATTCCATAGACTTCAAATATTCAAGTTTGACCCATTTAAATCATGGGAAATGATCTACACTCCAACAAAAAAATCATTTCTTTAACACTCAACATAGGAGTGTAGGAATCAACAAATGGAGTGTTGAATAAAATTTTCCTAATCACTACGCTACTGGAGCAAATTTACTAAAAGAAAAAAAATCATCAACAATAAAGATCAACCGGACCGAGGTAGTTGTGACAATGGTAACTATAATATTAGGGTAAATTACCAAAAATAAGCACTCCGAGATTTGGGTCAAATACAGTTTCACCCTTGTAATTTTAAAAAATTACATCCCGCTCCTTACATTTTATATCGGATAACCATTTTCCCCCTCTATAGTAAACCATGAGGTTGATATAGATATGATATGTCTTAGTGTAATTTTTAATAAGACCCATTATATCCTCAATTAACCAAACTAGGGATTAATTTTCAATCCATTAAGGAAGTGCAGCAGTAGGGTAGTTAGGGGTGTACACAGATTGGATAGTTTCGATTTTGAATTATAAAACCAAGGATCGAACCGAACCATATTGTTCTTGCAATTTTTAAGAAAAAAACAAAAAAAAATAATTCATTTCAAGAATTAATTATGCACACGTGTGGGCACTAAAACACTAGTAACACCCAGTTTAGAGGGTGAATTATTGGGACCCAACAAATCTCTCAAGACCCAGTGGTAATTTCGGTAAATTTCCCTCACTCCTTGAGATTTGTAATAATTACATATTCCCTCTATAATTCTGATTGAAACACCATCAACTTCCATTTTAAACTATTATCAGGATTCTCTCATGGACTAATTTTTTAACAAAAATAATAAAATTGCCTTTTAAAATGTAGGGCTTTCAATTTGTTTCTCTCTATATCAATAAATAAAAGATTATCTTTTTTAATCAAATACCCATTTATTTGTAAAACACCCATTTTTTATTTTTTATCAATAATAAATTAAAAAATTAATTATTTTATAATATAGTGAAAATAATAGTATTTTTTTAAAAAAAAGATAATATTATCAATTTTAATTGCGTCTATTAAGAAAAAAAAAAAACATGAAATCCTTAAAAATAAGGGATCTTGTCGTTTTTATAAGACATTAAACCTCTTGAGAAATTTTTATAATAGTCTTTCAAAAGTTAGGGAGCGGGGTTATTTTAAAAACTTAACAGGAGGGAGGAGTGATGTATTTATCAAAAAAACCTCAAAGTCTCTCTGTTAAAAGAAGAAATTATAACAAATTATAAAAAAGAATTTTATTTTAATTGGAACAAATTAAATCCTAAAGTTTTGATCTTGTCACAATTAAAATCCTTCGAAGTCTATGTGTCATTAGGATTGACAGGAATCAAGTAATTATTTAAAAAGTTGGAAAACCAAAAAATTTTCAAAGTATCAATTTTTAAAAAGTCTTAATCGATGCAAATGGATTTCATTTTTAAAGTTAAAAGTTCAAGCGGTTTTTTAACTTGTGCTTAAAAATGAACTTAATTGCATCGATGAAATGTGATAACCAATTAAACAACGCAAATTCTAAAAATTTTAGTAAAAGTAAAAATTATTTTGAATTCTGCTACGTCTTAATATCATGAAAAGAGGTTGACAGATGGTTTTAGTGATTAATGACTAATCATGACCTAAGTTCAATGGATACAGTGATTAATCTAAACCGCCTATGATTTCTACCCTAAACAAAATTGCATGATTCAGAGGACCTAACCACCCCACCATTAAACTGCAAACCCAGAATAGGATAGAGAGACGTTAATTAGATCAGAATTTGATAGAAGATATTGGTAAATATAGGGGTCTAATAGAAATTAGCCATCACTACGGGACTATCAACAACGTTAGAGACAGTTTGATAACAAATTTTAGTTTAATGAGATTGCAATTAAATCTCAATCCCCTTGAAATAATAATCCTATGGGATTGATATGTTATCAAACTAGACTTAGTAAGTAAGATGAACAACTTTAGGTGTATTTGATCAAGTATTTAAGAAGGGATGATAGGCGGGAAGAACAAAAAAAGAAAAGAAGGGAACAGATTACACTGATACGTTCAACCTATCAACTTTTTATTCTTTTTACATTTTTTTATTAAATTTTTGATCCAAACATGGTCTTAGATTCGATAATCACGTAGAGGGAATTGAGAACATGCGCCCAGTTCTGCAATCAATTGTCAACAACATTAGGGATCACAAGGACAACCAGGCTTTATGGTCCAAGACAAGAGATGAGAATATCTTAGGACACTTCAATTAAATAAAGCCATCATCAAGGGAGCAAAAATTTTGAAACCTAAAGAAGCGTTCAGGGTAAACGTAAGATGATTGTATGACTTGTAACTATCAGAGAAAATCTTTTATCTACAAGTAAGCATGATGCATTCAGAATTTTATTATGAATAAAAACATATTACAGAATATTGAAATACAGATACCAAAAATAGAAATCTAATCTACAAAAACAGCAAAAAAAGAACAGGAATCAGCAAACCAAAAACAAACTAGGAGCAGGGGGAAAAACGATCTCCTTAAATCTGATTCGTCTCCCCACCGATGAGGAGTCTGCATGTGCCGACTCGCCGCCAGGAATATAAAAAAGAACTTTGATAAATGGTGACACCCGCACTGATCAGAATATGAATTGGACAGTGTTTGTATTTCTCTTTGCCGAGAACAGAGAAGCTAAAATTGGAAACGGACTATCTGCACTCGGGAAATGTGTGTGTGCTCTCGGTTTTGTGTGTCAACGGAATTGGACGGCGAAGCGACGACTGTCACTATGGTGGCATAGAGAGAAACCCAGCCCATCTAGGACCTCCTCCCTCTAAAAACTTGGGTAACCCTTGGGGATCCTCCAAGAGGGCAACTCTAGCTTTATATGGCCTTCAATCATCTCCCCAAAATCAATGTGGGGTTGAATATTTTTGTCACCACATGTGGTAGTTAATTAGTTCTTCACTTGAGAGACAATTTATATCGTTCATCTCTTGTCCGTCGGAATCTCTTTATATCATGGAATGCTCTGGTGGAGAGAAGGACATGTCTACTGTTTCATCTAAAAAATGAACGAGCGCTCATTATTCAGACTCAAAAATTGTCAAAAACTAGTTTCAAAAACTCGAATTTTCCAACAGTCCCACCATGGGGATCATATTAAAAAGGACTTAGCCGAGTTGACAATTGGGTCCATTAGCTCCATGATCTATATACCAAGATACATCAACATAGGCTTTTGAAGTGAGATCGTCACACAACAAATAGGGAGCGGATAACACTTGCATCACTCTTCCCCCCGGTCTCAATGATAAAATGACATGAAGTAAATAAGTAGCTCGATAATAAGTCTAGAAACCACGGGATAAAACGTTAAAACAAAGCCAATTGAGAATGTAAATTTTAAATTTCATGGATCCATCAATGCAACTACTGGCACTCAAGTAACTACAGCAAAAGCAATGGATGGACTAATGTGGTTTTCCTTCCAATGATTTCCTCCCAAGTTCTCAAAAAGTCTCACTCACCAAGGGAGCTTTTAGAGTCGGATAGCCGTTATTATGTATATTTTATCACCATCAACACCCATATATTATAACCATCGTCATTCTATTATAAATACACTACCGTTGTTGCCATCAAGTAATGGATAATGGTGGAAATGGTTCCATTGTATATTTCACCACATGTCTACCTCTCCGAATGCCACAATCACCACCACCATCCCTCCATACCGCCATCAGGGCGGGATCTACAAAGGGTAAGTGGGTCAAATGGACCCTACTAAAAAAAAAATGCTTTTATCCACTAAAAAATTATACTTCACCCATTTTAAAAAATATTCACTACTTTGATCTACTAAAAAAATTATATTATAATTCCATAATTTTATGATTTTTGGCCCACTAAACTAATGCTTATTTGACTCCGTCTGCCTGCCAACCCACTACTACTCTCTATCTCCACCCCATTCTACACCACCGCCGCCACGAAAACCACTATCACTTTGCGTCCATGTAATGTCGCATGACTCGCATGATTATTGTCCACATTGTTGTCTCAACATCATTTACACCTGTAAAACAGTTGTCACCAAACTAAAATCATTGCATAAAAAAAATTAAAGAAAGGAAAAAATTAAAAAATAATGTATTTTATTCTACACCGAGTTGGTGAACACCAGTACGTGGTGTGGAATAATTTAATTCCGTGAGCAATTTATCAAACGTTGAGAGGCCTTTAAATCTAATAATGCTGAATATAAGAATCGGTAAGTTCATGCAACTTACACCTACATCCGCGGAGCTTCGCCCGATGATGTACGCATCAAAAAAAAATTCCTCGTGTCTTTGAGCGACCGATCCGGCGGGTTTTTAGAAGGCGTCGTCGCGCGCCGCCGTCTTGTCCTCGGAGGTGCTTCAGAAATCTCCGACGTAGGATCCAATGCTCGTCTCCGACCTCGCATCGTGCTCCCTCGACCAGCAGAAGCAAGCTGCTGCGAAGGAGATCAGGCTCCTCGCGATGAACAAAGCCTCAGAATTGTATGTAGTCGGCGACGGGGGGAGCGTGGGGAGGGAGGGGGGAGGCTGGGGTGATCGGGGGCGGGTGGCTGTTGGGCGGCGGAGCCGGAGAGGGTTTAATTTTGGGTTTTAAATTATTTTGCTAATTAAGTTTTAAGTACAGGGCAGGTTCCAAGACCTTTCTTAATGTTGGCTTTAATACCAATTTCACCCCTCACTTTCTCAAAATTACAACCACCTCTCTATTTGCTCTCCCACAAATCAATATAACAAGCTCCTCTCATCTCTCTCTCTCCAAATCATTGAAGGAGAGAAAAAACAAAACGAAACCATCGATCGTGGCTTTTCTATGCTGTGATCTGTGAAATTTTGGGCCAGAAGTTTGCTTGTTTAGGTGTAAAATGTGCTTGTTTAGGTGTAAAATTCAATGGGTCAAAGCATCCTCGCTTCATGGTAGTGAGTTGATATTTAATTACACATTACAAGTTTAAGATAATTCAAATAAAAAATCATAAATTTCTAGTAAAAGGACCATTTCTAAAACTCCTTAGGTTTAGAATTACCAAAAAAAAATTATTTTGAAATTTAAAATCTACAAAAATATTACTATCATGGGTTGTGAGAGTGAAAAGAAATTGAACGAACTATAGTGAAAATGACTTACTCGTGAGAATGAGTATGTTCACTTTTTATTTATAGAGCATGTCAGTGAGTAGGCGGGCTAACCCAATCACTGGCCATAGGACGTGATTGGTAACTAGCCCATCACATAATCGATACTTGAGCCCAAGCGTGTGGATAGCAAAAAGAATTTATTGTATACGTTATCGTTAAGATGCCGGACCGCACTTGCGTTGGAAAAAAGTTAAGTTTGAGCTGAGTTTGACCTAATTTAGGGGTGGGTCCGGTTTTCCGGTCTATTGAAAAGTATTGAACCATGTGGTAGAATGAATTCTCCTTTGCGAGTAGATAACCGTAGGTAGTCATGTATTTGCTCAAACGGATATATATAAAAGGTAATGAGAAAATGTTCCACCAAAATGTTACCATGATATGAAAAAATTGTGGAAGTCCCACATCGGATATAAATAGGAATATGTTAAAAGGGTTAATATACTCCAAGCTAATATTAGCCAAAAATAAGTTACTTGGAGCACCAGAGAGTATGGACAAAGTGAGTCACATTGTACCTTACCTTTCATGTGCACGCGCGCTGCGCCGCAAGCCGCGGTAGTCGCGGTCCGCGTGGGGCAATGGGCGCTATAGGGCGCACTTGGCACTTGGCACTTGGCACTTGAACTTGGGTGCGATGGGGGTGTAGGAGTAATTGGTTAATTACTTTTTATTCCTGTAGTTTTAATTTACAG
>CM018907.1:15992821-15995321 GCA_009663005.1 Actinidia chinensis | reverse complement strand
TTCCAAAAATTTTAAAATTCTATTAAAGACAAAAGAAACTTAGCTAATATATTGAGTTAAAATGATTTTTCTTTGTCGTTCCTCGTCGCAATTCTTTTTCTTAAATTAATATGAAACTTCTTTTATTTTTTAAGACTTTTTCGTTAAAAAGTATCAAAAAATTATAAAATTTTAATCATACTATTAAAAAAATCACTATAAACTAAACAAAATTACAAATCAAAGCAGTTAAAAAAAAAAATTAAGCCAAAGGGAACCTAACTATATTTCGTAATAGAAACGTATCACACGCGCTCACCGGAGAGTGGGAGATTGTTCCTTATACATGAGTCAGTCTTACGTGTCATCACTCGCTTCCAGTTTTTAAACGTTTCCCTTACAGATGTACACGGCGAATTTGGATCCTACTGACGCGGCATCGACTCACAGCCGACGAGTGCTCTGACTATTTTTGCATGAGGAAGCGAAATCGACGGCTGAGCTGTGTTCGTGGACAATCTTTAAATGAGAGTTGGTATGGGGAAGCGACGGTGTACGTGGCGCCAAGTCAGAATCTGGAAGATCAAGTAGAGGACAGCGAAGAAGGTGTTGCTTTTTACAGCCGGCAATTGCGTGTTTTTATTTATTATATCACCGACCGATTTCAAATCTAGATAATAATCAAGGGAAAAAAAATCTAACTTAGATATTTTTACTAGTTTTTTTTAAAAAAAAATTAACTAATTCAGTTTGTTTTTTTTAAATATTTGAACCAAATTTTATATTTTTTTTAATTTCTCTTTTGATGAAAATAGTCTGAAAATATAAATAATTTTATCTAATTTTAAAAAAAAAACTTAGTACTGACAAACAAAAATCATTTTCTCTCAACAATTAGCGAAAATAGGGAATTTTTTTTGGTGAATTTTTAAAAATTTAAATTAAATTTTTAAATTTTTAAATTCATTTCGTTAAGATGACCAAAAAATTATAAATTTTTAGATTAAATAGTGAAATTGGTTCATTAAAGACGAATAAATTTAAAAACCAAAATAACTCAAAAATCTATAAAAAAAAATAAAATAATGGAAGCTAAACCAAACTAGGCCGATATTGATAAGATTACCCACTCTTTAATTTATTGAAATATATGGACCCACCATATATTATTTCAAGTGGGTTGCATGAATTTCAAAAAATGAGGAAGTAGGTAATTTTCACACCCCTTATCAGATGAGTGAACATAATTGTATTTTGACGTTCTTTAAGATTTGATTTTACTGTAAAACTCGTCGATTATTGACTCATTTTGGTCTCTTCTTAGTGATTTGAATCATTCACTTACGAAGTACATTGAGAAAATAATTTATACAAAGAATAAAGTCGATCAGACATTAGTAAATCGTATGATTGAATTACAATTATTGATATTTGATTAAGCTGATTATGGATATTCTCCTCTACAAATCTTATAAGATGAACGACTCAAATTATTTATGCAGATTCAGAATGATCCTTATTGTAAGGTTCATAATTGTCACATTGTTAATTCTTGTATAAGCACCTAACTAGCACATGCTTTGCTTGGTAGTAACCTAATTCGTCCCAAGTAGGGGGGACGAATCCCGTACTCGGCAGAGATCCGCGACTTAGCCGAAAAGTAGAACGTGTCAAAACTGAAAATTACGATGAAAAAAAATTGAGTATTTATAGTGAACTTAGATTTATCAAAATGGTAAATTTTGGTGGCCAAATCCACATTTTTGCTAGAGGTGCTCTCGCTCTCGGGCTCTGTTTGGCACCAGCTTTTTTAAAAATTTTCTTTCTTCTGATTTTTGTTAAAATAAAACAACAAAGTTCAATCAAAGTTTGGTTTTTTGCTTTTCTGATTTTGCTTTTTTGCTTGTATTGTAGTTAAAGTAAAATCACAAAAGCAAAAGAGTCAAAAATCTTGGCCTTTTTGATAAGGCAACTTAAAAAACTTGACTTTTAAGCATTAGCCACAGAGCCATCATTGTGTTCTTACGTAGTAACGGGACCTTTCCTTGCTTATATTAAGAGACCTTTTTAAAACTTGTTGTTCCTTAAATTAATTGACAATTAATAATTGCAACTACCCTCCTGGTGTAGAAAAAATATAACAAGTTCATAGAGCGAGAGTTCTATCTATATTATAAATCACAACTCATTTTGAATCTCAAAACTATATTTCATTATCTGCGGTTGAAATACATTTGAGTTGATTCAACGACTGAGATTTCACATGAGATTATTTTTTTTTCAAAAAAACTATCACTTACTTCTTCTCAAAGGTGTGGGACCGACGTATGTTCTTATCAAATGGACAAAAAATCTCTAAATTTATGCATATTTTTTACCTTTTGGATTATTTTTTAGTGGGATCCACACCAAAAAAAACAAACTAAAATACCTCTTTCTTTCTCCCTCATTTCTTCCAAACTAGTAAAACTTTTCAAAATCATTATAGTTTTTAAGCAATGTATATTTTATCTGACGCTTA
>CM018907.1:15977821-15982821 GCA_009663005.1 Actinidia chinensis | reverse complement strand
TGAGGTTCATTCACCTCTAAATATGTGGATATGGACGTGCCTACCCGTCTTAACATTACTCTAAAATGAATAGTCCAAATAATGTAAGACTGGGTGAGCTCATAATTTATCAATTTTATTATAAAATTTTAAATTTTAATTTAAAAAATAGTATATATATATATATAATAATAATTAATGTAATGGATGTCTGCATCCAAAGGACAGTGGGAAGATAATATCAGGTTGAAAGGGGTGCAAGTGTGGGTTCAGTGGGGGACATTGGAGATTTTCTCTAGTCTCGTAGAAATGGTCTTATTACGTGACTTTTGGCGGTTCCAATCCATTCCATTACCTGTGGCATGTGGGCCATAGATACAAGGAATTGAATGGGAAGACTTTAAAAAAAGGAAAAACTTCTTATGAACAAGGGTTAATATCAAATGGTCTAATCGGAAAAAATATTGCTGTAGGTCGTGAGTTGTAAATAATATCAAATATATATTGAATTGGATGATTTTACGTCTAGACCACTTAAACGACATCTTTTTAAAAATATGGATAAAAATTAGGCATGTAAAGGACTTGCACCCTACATGTTTTTCGTTCATTCATGCCCTAGCCCAGCTCTTGTGACAGACTTCTCCCCCTCTCTATATCTCTCAAGCTCACGCATAATTGACTCTACATCCGTCGTTGACCTCGCCGCGAACTCCTCTACGATCCCTGTCCCCGTCTTCGACTTTCAGTCATTCTTTCCCTCTCTCTTCAAATGCTTGCAGATCAATATCAATCCATATTTACAGCCCCTCTACTTGGCCCATGTAATTAGTCTTGGGCTCATCCGACTTACACCCAGGCATGCGTTGTTGCTATAGTTTCAACTAGTTGAACAGTTTTATTCAACCGGTTGAATTTAATCAATAGGTACAAGGAGTTGAGTTGGTCGTAGGCATATCTAAATTGCACATCAAATAAATTTGACTTGCACCCAGGACAGACTAACCTATAGTTTAAATTATTATTAAATTAAAACTACATCGTTAATTTTTTTTATAATTGAAATTGTTGGATGTAATTGTTTCCAAGGTTAAACCTTGAGGTTTTTTAAATAAATTTCTCAAAAAGGATATATATATATATATATATATATATATATATATATGAGATGATGCTTGTCTTGTTCCCTCTTAATCTGCACGCAACCAGGATGGGAAATTTGGGGTACGTTCTATGCACGGTGCTCTCCATGGAAATTTAGACCCGTTTTGGGTCTAATGATATGATTAAAATCATTTATTCTATAAGTTTTGTTGAGTAGGTGCCTTTGACAAAAATTAAATTAATCAAATATAAGAAATCACGTGATCGAGACGTATATCTCTTGGGAAAATTGATAAAAAAAATATGATTTTAAAAAGAAATTATAACGTAAATGTCAAAGGTTACCGATGACCATTCAATCTGATTATTAAATGGATGATTTACTTAGCGAGTTCTTTAAAACGCAAAAACTGCCTCTTCCGCATGTTGAGTAGATGACTTATCACAAAAATCAAATTAATCAATTTTTTTGGTCAATTTGAGTCCCCTTAATTAGGTTTGGTAGTTCAAGTCTCCAAACTTAGTTTCTGTCAAACTTAGGCTCCGTTTGGTAATACTTAAAAATTAATTTTTTTTTAGTTGCTATCAAAAATACCAAGAATTTTTGAATTTTTTGCTTTTGTGGCTTTATTTTAGCTAAAATTAAACAAAAAAATAAAAACAAAAAAATAAAAACAAAACAAAAAAAGTAAGCTCTAATTGGTTTTTTTTATTTATTTTACATAAAAAATTCAAAAAAAAGCTAGATATTGTCAATATAATTTGATTTTAAGTAAAAAAATCAAATTAATCAAAAAATTTTTTTGTCAATTCGAGTTCCCTTAATTAGTCTCCAAACTTAGTTTCTGTCAAACTTTAATTAGTCTTGGCGGAGATGGTAAGTTATAAAAAGATGTGGTATGGGCGTACCTGTCACTTGAGAGGTGACTAGGAACTTTTGAGATTGTATAATTTTCAAACAGATTAATTGATTAAGTTGACGAGGTTAAATAATTCAATTTCAATGTGTGTACTAGTTTTAGAGAAATGCTACAGTGATCGAAGAGTGTACCGAAATTGTTACTGATGGAGCCAAAACGACGTCGTTTTGGTGCAAAACGATTGACAATGGCACGACGTCGTTCACTAAATCTTCCAAAGTTTAAAAAATCAGAACGACGTCGTCTTGGTCGTTTTGTACCAAAACGATGTCGTTTTTGGCTCAATCGGTAACAATTTCGGTACACTCTTCGGCTACAGTAGCATTTCTCCTAGTTTTATTAGATTGTGAGTCTAATCCTGTAACTAGATATTGTAGACTTGAATTGTGGTGATGGTGGTATATAACGACATGCACTTGACTACATGTTAAATCTATGCAATTGTCAATAATAATGAAAGTTACATATACCAACATTGGACTTTCCTAATAATAATGTTGTTGTGGATACAGCAAAATTAAATTTCTCTTACAAGCATACTATGTATATGCATATATTTTAAAAATACTCTAACATTATACTGTGAGTTCTGTAATCATTCATCTTATAAGGTTCACAAAGTATATTATTTCTTCAAAAAAATTAGATTGATCTGTCATCGTGGTAGCTCCATGATTGGATCATATTTCTGTTTAGTTTATTTTGAAAATATAGTAGTCGTCCGGTGCTACCATGATTGGATCATATTTCTGTTTAGTTTATTTTGAAAATATAGTAGTCGTCCGGTTTATTTAATACAAATGTAATTTGATCATGTTGTTATTAATATTCGATTAACTTAATTTTTTTTATAAATGACGTGTTCGAGGCCTACAAGAATAAATTTGATTATCATGACGGAGTGAACGCCACATGGTTGCTCACATGACATAGGAACAACACCCTCCTTAAATTCCTAACCCTGGGAGCTGATGAGCCCTAGTGCTAGATGATTCATGAGTCACTTTTTAATGGGTACTATATAGTTGATTATGCAACCCCATGTACAGGGGTGGATTCAGAATTTTTTATCAGTAGGGACAAAACTTATATACAGTGACAGACGTAAAAATCTTGAGTAAAGAGGGCCAAGCTATATGATTTCAATATTTGACTATAATGTTCTAATTTTTTTTTATGCGTAAATACATAGAAGAATTACACTAAAAGTATTTAAATAAGGAAAAATATGTATTCGCGCAAAGTTTATTCAATATCAATGGTCGACATACACTAAAATAGCAAAAGAGAATTACACAACCATTTTTTTTGACATTGAATTCAAAAATCAAAAAGTTAAAAATTTCTACGCAATAGATTTATATGAATCAAATTACCAAAAATCATGCCATCCATCAATTTAAGTTGGGGCATTCTAAAAACTATTTTTTTTACATTGATCAAAAACCAAAAAAAAGTTAAAAAATTCTATACATAGATTACATGAAATACAAAAGCATCACAAACAGTCAGTCATCCAACTTAAAGTTGGGGCTACTTTGATATTGGATTTTTTTATGTGGAAGTAACTGTGGCCTTAGTATCAGGTACTTAAATAAATTATGAATTTGGTAGATACCAAAAAAAAGAGAAAGGTAATTTTAGTGTGGCTGTGATCAGAACTGTTTACTTGTAAGGTTTTTTTTGGTTGATAACTTATGTCCAAAAAAAAACTTTGGGGGACCCAATTTAAAATTAGGAACCTCACTAAAAATACTACTAGTATTAATAGATTTTTTTCATCTTAGAGGGGGTCCTTGCCCTTGCCTGCCCTCCATGTCCGTCCCCTTTACTTATATAGAGTTCATGAACAAAATTATGTTCCGAATTAAATTAAAATAAAGTGAAAACAAAACCTGTGAATATTAATTGATGAGTGGGGACAAATTAGATTATTTTTTTAAGTAAAGAAGATGATAGATAAAAAAAATAATGATTTTTTGTCAAGTTAGTGGGAGCAGCCTGTCCCCAAACTGGGCCCTTCATGTGTCCCTCCTTGCGCCATATAACTATCGGTAAAATTGAGAACTCGGGGGCTAGGGGGGGGGTGACAGGAAAAAGTGAAAGGGACGGACAAACAAGTAAAGGAAGAACCGATGAAGAGGGGCGAAGAGAGTGCGTGAGATGAAGATACAAACGTGTGGTAGAAGACATGCAGAGTAAAAAAATAGTACACATCGACAACAGTAGTACAAACAATACGCCTAAATTTGAAAGACTCGTCCACCGAAATTTCTATTGAATGCTGGAAAATGGTATGGCTTGATTAGTGGAAGAGACTAGTAGGTCATTTCTTTTGGCTTTCCCGTGGCTTAAAAGACAAGTTGATGATAATGAAATCTTCTTACCAGTCGTCCAACGTGACAATGACGGAATTGACTACTATAAAGCCACTTAATTAATTGTTGTTTGGAGTGACTGATTGAATATAACTTTTTGAAATTACATAATAACCCCAATTGCAAGTCCTCATCAGTGACGGTAACGTTTATATACTTATAAGATAAGTGAACATAATTCTAAGGTGAATGGATTAGTACTTCTAATTACAATCAAGAAGAAAACGTATTCATAATATTGGATTAGCTTCTTTAGTGACCCCAATCTTAGGGTTAGTTTAGGATAAAATATATTTTTTTGAATTATATTTGCCTTTAGTGGAATTATTTTAGTTTTTGGTATTTTTCTTTACTTTTATAATTTATCTTGAATATTAGAGGAGAAGAAATGTAAATAAAAAATTTATTTTCATTTCAAAAAAGCCTATAAACACAAAATTAATCCACATAGGAGATTAATTGTCTCTACTTGTTTATTAATTGTACTATATTTGTTTTTTACTTTTTTCAAATTTTCTAATGAAGATGAACTAAAAAACTATTTTTTTTTTACAATACTCTTCACTTTAAAAATAATTTCAATGCTAATTTGTTTAAATTTATGACTAATCATTCAATA
>CM018907.1:15967821-15972821 GCA_009663005.1 Actinidia chinensis | reverse complement strand
TCAGGTTGTACGAGGGGCTCGAAATGTACTTTGAAGATGAATCTCCATATCGATAAACCTATCTATCATAGCTCTCGAATGTGGATCCATCCATCTAATTGCAACAAACATGGGAGTCTATTAGGTTTGACGAAGGGGCTCGAAAACTGATGGCAACGATGCACCATTTTTCAACCATCCACTTCTTTAACGTACCCATCCCATGGAGTGCTGCTCTCTTACTACGTATGCGAACATAAGCGAATTAGTTCGCATTGTGGAGGTAATATCCACAAACCTCTAGAATGGTACGGACTCATGGTTTGTGAAGTGGCATCAATGATCAACACGGAAGGAGAAAAAGAAGTTGACAGACAACTCTAGACTTTCTGGATGAACCAAAGAAATATCTGTGTGTGATCGTTGTATGTGGATTGTTTGGTAATTATGGAGTATTTTTTCTTAAGTATTGCTCAAAACATTTGAACAGGATTTAGACCCACCCTGTTTGGTGGCTTTGTTATGAAAAATGGCATTGTAATGCTTTTGAGTCCTCGTGTGTTTTGTCAGCCCCGGTAAAACCCAAAACCCGGCCGTAAGCAACACAACTCACATGCGGGGGAAAAGTCAAAATAAAAAAAAAGACAATACCCACTGTCCATTTCCATCAGAGTGCGGAATAATATTCCAAACATTTATATGTTTATCAAATTAAACAGCCACAACTGGCATCCAAATGCTCAAGACTAAGGAAACCCTCGGGTACCTGAAAATCATTGTTTTATAGTAAAGGTGAGTTAACGTGACGATTTAACAATGGACTTGAGTTTGCTTCAAGCCAAACCATGTACATAACTATACTATGAAACACATGATACACGAACGTATGCGTTCATTATATCAAAATTATACTTTGATTAATCCTGGATTTCTCAAATCAACGGGTTCCCAAAAAATCGGCTTTCTCACAAGGCATTACTCCAATAATTTAAACTACCACCATTATACCACGACCTAACCCTCTTATTATGCACTAAGCCGTGAGATAAACACGCATCAACTTTCGGACTTTCAAAGTTGTATGTATTCCCTCCGTATCGTTGCCATCTAGGATTTTATTTGTCAACTTCGGACTTTCACCGTGGGGGTATGGGACATCCCTCCGTAGCGTTGCCATCTCGGACTTTCATTTGTCAACTTCCCGGACTTTCACCGTGGGCTCTATGGACATTCCCTCAGTATCGTTGCCATCTAGGACTTTCATTTGTCAACTTCCGGACTTTCACCGTGGGCTAGGACCATTCCCTCCGTAGTTGCCATCTAGGATTTATTTTTGGGCTTAAGCGAAGCCCATCTGATTATGGTAATTTAGTGTGTAATTCCTAAATAAGTCTCATTCTCAATTCCAAAAAAAAAAAATTTTCATTTCTAAACCCAAGTTCATGTTATTTTTGAAACTTTATATTAATAAAGTACTTTCACCAGTTATACATTCAGAATCACTTTATCAATCAATTCAATGTAACCAAACATAATTCATTAAGAGCATATTCAATGTCATTATGTCAAATTTTTTATAAGCATTGATGAGCATTAAATGTGACAATAAATCTATATTCAAGCAAAAATAATTTGAAGATAAAAATTTCTAATATTTCTATTCTAATTTCGCATAAAAATAATTATGCTCATCAAAACTAAAATTTTTCCATTTCAAGTTTAATACAAAAAAAATAATATTTTAATAGACTTTAATAAGCTATTAACAAACAAACCCAAGTAAAACCAACAACTAACCCCCTTTTACCTCAAATAGGAATTTGACACGTTCGGATATGAAGATCAAGCTTCCATGATCGTCATAAAAAATTTGCATTAATCACAACGTCATCTCACAGTTGATTCTGCCCCCCACTTTAATAATCAAAAAACTAAACACACCATATCCTTTCCCTCCATTTCTTTAATCTATCTCTCTCTTTCTTTCGTTCTCTATCCCTGCCATCCGAACTTCCTCCCCCTATTATAGAATAAAAAGTATTTATATAATAAAATATTAGGATTTATTATTTGATTAGTTTATTATTTTATTATTTTTATATTTCTTTTTCTTTTTCTTTTTCTTTTTCTTTTCCTTTTCCTTTTTCTTTCGGCGCCGCCGTTCTGCGCCCGCACACTGGGATTTTAAATTTTTATATAAAAATTACACTTTAACCACTCCAACAACTTTTAATTACAGTTATATCATCGCAATTTAACTGTGTCGTTAATTTAATGCCACAAGTTATAAAATCGTCAATTTGTTAAAAAGAATACAACAGACAAGTCTAAAATACTAGATATATATATATATATATATAGATTCTATTTTAAAATGAAATAAAATAAATTGAACACCTTACAGTTTGATGGGGTCTCTTCTTTTAAAATACTAAGGAATTTCTCGAGTGCAGTGGGTATTGTTGGCCATTTCCGAAACAAATTTTTTCTCCATTGGTTTTTAACTAACGGATATCATGGCCGTCAATATATTCTTGTTAATTGATGGTTATGGAAACTCACAGAAAAACTTAAACCCAAAATCATACCATCTGGAGGTATGGTACACCTCGCAACTCAAATTAGGACCTTACATTTTCTTGTCCAAGTATTTCTTTTTAAGATTTCCTTCAACTAGATATGTGGTAGTGTGACTTTCCTCCTCTTCACACGTAAGCTGGCACTACTTTGGTCGTTTTCAGCCTTTTTAAATTAGCAGAATTTTAATACCTCCACATACTATTCTCCAGGATCAATCTCTTAGCTCAATTTATCATAACTTCTCTATTTTCAATATCTATATCAAAAAATATAACGACGTGTATAGTGCAACATATCCTATACAAAAGAAATAACGAATATGGCATAAAACAACGCTATAACTAACCTGAATCTGTAGTAAAAAAAATTTTCGGTTAATATAATCGCGACTGTTGTTGTGAAAAATGCTCTTCTCACAGGAACATCATTCTCAAATGACCAATTATCTGACAATGAACCTAAGTTGTTATCCATAATGTTATTATGAATTACGAAAAAAGTGATTGTTAAGAGAGAAACTCTATATAAGAAAAGAGAAGGAGATGAGTATTTAAAAGGAGGGGGGTGTCAAGTGGGGGGCATCAAAGGGGATGGAGGTTATGACAGTGTAAAGGGTTGGTGGTGGTTTTTTAAAGGTGAGATGGAGGTTCAGACATATGTGTCAATAGTTGGGGTGCAAATGGTGGCTGGGGCATTCAAAGGGAGATGGGGGTTTCTAACCGTGTCAATAGTTGGGTGAGCATTTAAAGGGAGATGGGAGAGTTCTACACGTGTCCAAGAGGGGGGCATCGGGGGGGGCTTTAACGAAGATTGGTGGGTTGGGTTTGACACGTGTCAATGGTTTTTGGGGGGCATTTTTAAAGGGAGATGGGGGTCTGACACGTGTCAATGGTTGGGGGGCATTTAAAGGGAGATGAGATTTCTGACACGGTCAAGAGTGGGGGCATTGTTCATTTAAAAGGGAGAATGGGGGTTGACACGTATCACGGGTTGGGAAGGAAGGAGGGGACATTTCAAGGAAGATGGGTTGTGTTTCTAACACGTGTCAAGAGTGGGGGCATTTAAAGGGAGAGTGGGGGTTTGACAGTGTAAAGGGTGTTAGGGGGGCATTAAAGGAAACATGGGGGTTTGCAGTGTCAAGGGTTAGGGGCATTTAAAAGGAACGAGAGAGAGAGAGGCGCTAAACATGTTCAAAAATTAAACAAAAAATAATTAAAAAAAAATAAATAAAACGACTAAAAGAAAAAAAATAAAATTATATTAAAATTAACAAGCTAACAAAAAACAAAGCGTAGAAACCAAACTGAAAAAAAGATACAAAAAAAATATAAATATAAATTCAATATAATAAAAAATTATTTATCAAAAAAAAATTATAAAGAAAAAAAATAAATTTCATTAAAAAAAACTGATAAAAACAAAACAAAACAAAACAATTCAAAAAGGAGGACTGCATGGGCAAAGAAAAAAGAGAGGGGGGCAAAGGGGTAATTGGGCAAGGAGACAAGAGGAGGACAGCCGGGGTTGTGTCAGGGGCGAAAAGCAATTTTTTATTTTTAATATATTTTACAAGATAAACGATTCAAATCTTTTTACTGAGATGAGGCCATAGTATGCCACACCCCTATTACCTGACTCTAAAATTCAACAATTCTTTGAGTATAAATTATATGCAGCCTAGTGCCTCATAAAATATAATATTCTTTATATGCACATCCATGACATGAAAATTGACAAAAGAGTCCTCCTCGTGAACACACATTGACTTGGTCTTTCTCTTATCCAACAAGAGGAAGATTAGCACAGAAAAAGTGAACAAAACATTTAACAAGTCAAGCTCTCTCTCTCTTCATCTTTTTAAACCATAGCTAGCCTAAGCCCACTTCTATTGCTTCTAAAAAAAATAGAGTGATTCTTGTGTTGATGTGCGGCCATGGGAAGAGCTCCTTGTTGTGACAAAACCAAAGTTAAGAGAGGGCCATGGTCTCCTCAAGAAGACACCACTCTCAAGGACTATATTCACCAGTTTGGCACTGGTGGCAATTGGATTGCTTTGCCTCAAAAAGCTGGTCTACCTCCTCTCTCTCTCTCTTAGTTGATTGAAATGTTACCAATTGATATTTCATATACTAATTTCTTTTATGCAACTCTACCGTGATGATCATTTTCTTGTAAATATGACGATTTTTCATACCTTTTGATAACATTAATTCTATCCACGTGAGTACCCAGAATTTTAGTCAAAAAATACTTAGAAAGTTAAGTACATAGTATAGATTTAAAGTTGTTGTAACGAGGATTGTATCTGGCTTAAGTATCGATTAATTCGGGGACCAATTTCATCGTTGATTAGCAGATAATCCGATTAAAGTCGAGGCAAATTTCATTTAGGGATTGGTGGTACCTAAGATGTTTCGAACCTAAAACCTTCGAAGCTAAGG
>CM018907.1:15960321-15962821 GCA_009663005.1 Actinidia chinensis | reverse complement strand
GTTTTAGATCATGAAAATAAACTTCGGGACCTAGTCTGGTTTTGGTCCCATAACTTAATTATTGCACTAATTAACAAAAATAATACCATTAAAACTTTAATATTTCTTTATTATCCATCTATTTTGCCGAATGGTCGGGCGGCTGGTGCCAATGTAATCACTATAAGTGACTCATTTTATGTGTCCTGAGCAACTTGTTTATTTATAATTAGAAAAATACTACGATACATATCACACGTCATTCGTATTTATTATATGGTTGAGATTATGTCAGTTCATCATTTTGTACCGATCAAATCAATCATTTTGCAGGTCAACTGGATTAATATAATTTAATTACAAATTCTCATAAAATTAATTTTTTTATTCATAATATAGCCACAAATTTTTATAAAACATTTGTGAATATATCCATAAGAATTCATAAAAAATCATAAAGATTTATAAAATTTATCAAACGTATCAATATAATTCATAACAAAAAATCTTGTAACAATGACAAAAAAAATTCATAACAAAATTAATACAATTCATAATTAAACTAATAAAATTCATAAAAGCAACTGGATCTCATTTTAATTAGTGGGCTTCACGACAATTAATGTTTTGAAGTGATTAATTCATTATTTGAAACTACAATAATTAATAACAATGGTCATAACTATTTATAACTAAACAAAAATAATTCATAATCAAACAAATAAAATTCATAAATATAAATTTTAATTGGTGGGCTCTACGGCAATTAATATTTTGAAGTGACTAATTCATTATTTGAAGTTACACTAATTTATAACAATGGTCATAGTAATTCATAGAATCATAACTAAATCCAAATAATTCATAATCAAACCAAGAAAATTAAAAAAAAAAAAACTTTTATGGGCTCCACGATAATTATGCTCTGAAGTGACTAAATTATTTTTATGATTGTATCCATAAGAATTCATAAAACAAATTATAACGATTCATAATGAATTTATAAAAGATGCATAAAGATTCATAAATTTAGCAAATCTACCAATATATGTTCATAACAAAACAAATATGATTCATAACAAAATCAATACAATTCATAAAAGTAAATTTAATTGGCTATTCAAGTTGTCATTATTAATTATTAATTTATTTAAATGTCAAGATTAAATATTTCTCATCTAATAACTATTAAATAGAGGGTATATTGTAGTTTTTTTCTAAAATGCGAAGATATTATGTTAATAATGTGAAAATGAAAGATGATATATATATATATATATATATATATTTGTATTTTTTTTAATTATATTTATGTAAGCTACAAATTAAAGGGGTTCGTGCCTCATAATTGAATGATTGACGAAACGTTGCTTAGTTTAATCTAATCTTGTTGGCTCTATAATGAGGCCATCAAATATTATTTTAATCTAATCTCGATGTCTTGTTCTCTTATCCATTTTGTTTAATTAATTTATCAATAATATTATTAATTAAAATTCAAAATTTTTCTTAGTATTTTCTTTATTTTATGTTTTCATTTTCTGGGAAAAGCAAAAAATATTTTTTTTATCGGCAAAGCAAAACACAGAAGAAAAATTCAAAAAAATGGTTGCAATTTTCAAAAACTTTTTTCACCTTGTTGAACACCGCTGTCTTTATTTTGTATTCTTGTAAAATAATTGAGTTTTTTTTTTCTTTTGGATTATTTTGGTTGGTCAGATTTCATATTAAAAAAAAAACTTTATCACTAGTGCTTGCTAGGCTTGTTGTGGATTCGGATCTTCTAAAGCGGGATGAAGTGAAGTAGTCCTGAAGTATATAAAACGACGTTATTTTATATATTTCAGGACCAAAACGACGCTATTTGGGCGATAACATAAAATGAAAATAGACTTGTACTATCCTTGAGTCTATGACAAACACTCGATTACGACATGTTTAGTACTATAATTTTTTTTAATTAGTTGGGTTCAATATTAATATAAGTCGTTGAAATTAGTATACCATACCCTTGGTTATAGTAAGTTATCTTGTCACCAATTATAGGTTCACCTCTATGCTAAAATATGACTTGTCCCTTTCAATCTTATAATGCTAGTTTTAAGTCGAGGCATATACTATTTTGGCAAAATTTATATTAAACACATGTGGGTATAATAAAAATGTAACGCTCGATTGTGATATTTATTATGATCGGTGTGTGAATATTAAGAGGAGTGAGATGTATATTAAAAATAATAAAAAATAATATATTACGTATTTTTATAGTAAATGTTATGATATTTTGTGATAAAAAAAGTTGTGATTTATTTTTTTGCTACGATCAATTGTGAAAGATATTATAATCGATTGTACTAATGTTATACGGGTATACTATACATTCCAATTTTTAGATGTGTATTGTATCCACATCCTTATACTTTTATATGATCCGATCAACAAAAATTAATGAACCTCCCGTGGTAAATAGTACCTAAGTATAAAATCAACAAATAATAACCATAACACTTATTTTATTAAT
>CM018907.1:15907821-15910321 GCA_009663005.1 Actinidia chinensis | reverse complement strand
GAATGAGCTTTCCTCTCCTATTGTACTCATTGTAATTCATTTCCTGTTATAGTGCATTATTTTGTTCCTCTCCGTGTATGTAGGCATGTTGTCCGAACACGTAAATCTTTGTCTAGTGTGGTGTGGTTTGAGTTGGTGGAGTGACTGGTAACTCGTTTTGGGCACAACAATTGGTATCAGAGCCAATTCGGTCACCGGAGAGTCACCGGAAGTCCACCGGAGTACATCTTCGAATGCTGACGCAACTTTGAATTGCTCAAAACTGAGATGTGAGCATACCATCACCTTCCGTCTCTTCGATAGCGAAGCTCCAGTACCAAACGGAGTCAAAATCCGACTCCAAACCGAGCCACTCACGCGCCGTTTGGAAGGTCGGCGCGTCAGATCCACGCGCCCCAACGCGCCAGGAGGTTAGCAGACTAGTGGAAAATCGACACGCCACCGCCTCCCACGGCCCTGAAAGTGGAACCACTGCGCCCGCACGCGCGCTGAGAAGGGTCCCGCGCACCCGCACGCGCTCCCATTCGCGCGCCAACTCACTCGTCACGCGCCCCCACGCGCCAATGCCGAGTTTGCTGCAACTCCTCAAGCCATCCTCTTGCAATTCGCCCCATCTCCATCTCCCTTTCCCCGCTGGGCGAGTTGGCGGCAGACAAAACACGCTGCAACGCGTGCCAAACGCGCCCCCAGCCGCCCCAGCCTCACGCGACCAGCCGATCCATCCTCACCGCACACGCGCTCCGCGCTGAAGAAGCCAAGCGCGCCGGATCAAGCCGATCCGTGAGCCCGCGCCGATTTGGAGCGTTGACTGGTCATCTGTATCCTTTGACCCGTTCACCACTGAAGCCAGGCCCGTGACTTTCATCAGCCCGTGACCGGATCCGTGACCGCGCTGACCACCGCGAGCCGCGTTGACCAATCCAGCTGTTGACCGTTGACTGGTTCAACGTTGACCGTTGACCATCCGTTGACGCGAAAATGAAAAATTACCCACTTTTGTCCCTGAACTTTCTGATATTTTCAATTTTGTCCCTGGAGTTTGGGAAATTGCAATTAGGTCCCTGGAAAAATTTAAAATTTCATTTTTAGTCCCTGAATTCTGATTACTCAATTTGTGGTCCCAGAAGTGTCGGATTTTTTGCCAGAAAAGCCCTTCTTAGTTTTCTCGGCATTCCGGATTCATCCGCGAGGTCGGTTTTCAGAGATTTTGCTTCCATTTTGGAGAAGTAAGAAGGGGAGTGATTTGAGAGCTCTGATCAAGCTTTCATATGCGGATTACGGCCACCAAAGAAAACCAAGGATGAGGGAATGAGATGAAATAAACATGAAGATGATTGGGCCTATCATACAATGTCATTGAACACGAGTTGTTCCATCATGTAGCAACGATGAGACGAGTGTTTGCAGATCTGACAATGCATTGAACACAGGAGTGTTTCCATCATGTAGCACATGAGATGAGTGCTCATGGGTTGTGACCAAGTTGAAGGAGATTGTACCGGGAGACTCATCTCGTACAAATCTTATTTGAGGAGGCTTGGGTAAAGCTTTCGGAGAGGGACTATTGGTGGCCAGGAACAAAATGAGCGAGTTTCCAAGAAGAGTTTCATGAGAGATCACAGCGGTCCAATATAAGATGCTAGGAAGAGGTCACGGAAGAGATATCGGCAGATGAAGACCACAGAGGCAGAATCCCATAGGTCGCACTTAGTGCTTTGATTGCGACCGAGTATGGACAGAAGAATTGTCCAAGGAACAAAGCACCAGATCCTCTTCAAGGCAGCAACAACAACAATGATGTTCTGTGTTTAGGTGATTTCTCCTAGCAGGCATCGGCAGATGCCAGTCCAGACTGGATTTCTGATTCAGGAATTGCTTACCCACTTGTTCAGAACAGAAGAGGTGTTTCTCTACACATGTAGCAATTGCGAGGGGATCTTGTTTCGGATGGCTAACGAACGCAATTGTTGGCAAAGGACAGTTGCGGTTTTCGCATGGCAGACGAGATCCATGAAGGTGACCGGGAAAGTAAGGCATGGATTCATTGAGATGCAGGAGTCGAAGCGACGAAGCTTTTTGAAGCTATGGAGGAACACTCAGAGTTTCCTCCAGGGAACAGGAGAAGCGGTATGAGAAGAATACCTGGAGTCTATAACCGACTGGGGAGAATGTCCAGACTTAAGCTGCTGTCTCGCATAGGTCCAGTGGTATTAGCAAGATGGATGGAACGAAAGAAGCAACCGGTGCACAGATGCAACTCAAAGCAACGCAGGAGTACCTGAGGATGTCTTGAAGATCCACATTGGAACAGTAGCGCAAGAGATCTTGGGATTACGTGGCGGAAGTCCCCTGGCCAGACACGAGGAGGTGCAACCATTGCAGGATGTCCATGAAGAAGCTCAGAGGATAGAGACAGAGTCGATTGACAACGACAGGCGCGACGTCGCCGGAACGATCTCTTTCACTCAAGATCAGTGGGGTGATCTTCTAGTTGTGCACA
>CM018907.1:15872821-15875321 GCA_009663005.1 Actinidia chinensis | reverse complement strand
AAAAGTCAAGTCAATATATAATAATATGCCACTAGATGTGTAATTATATAAGGAATCTATACTATAGATTATACAAATATAATTTCTTAAAATAAAAAGAGGCATTCTCATTTTTTAAGTTTTTATAAAACATCCTCAATTATTCTATTCCTAACTTATGGGTAACAGGTAATTTTTTTCCTTTAAAATATTAGATATTTTAATAGAATGATAGAAAAGTGTATAGAATGACAGAAAAGTTTTTTTTATCTGAAAATCTGAATAAAATTCATTAATTGAAGTGATTTTTTCAGGTAAAGCGACTTGATTTAGGACCCTACAAGATTAAAATGTTCTTAAAAGAAAAAATGTCTTGAAAAAATAATGTTAAAGAAAAAGTACAAATAGATAGATAAAATTAACACATATATATTTCAAATATGTAAATAAGCATTTCCTCTCGATCTCTACATTTGAACTGACATCACCAATGAACACAATAAAAATGTTTTGATTTATGAAAAATAAGTAGTTATTTTCTTCTCATCTATCCAACCTTTTTTCGTACGAACAAAAAAAACAATAAGTTTGGCATATTAATAAAAATTTTAAAAGCAAATTAATTATAAATTTATATTAAATTAATTAAATAATTAAATAAAACATTCTAGACGTTATAATCACTTATCAGTGCACATCATGGGGGCAATAGTTATTAGGCAATAGTTATTACTCCTTAATTTTAAATACACTTGGGGACCATTATAAAAGAGTGATACTTGATATCAATTTGATTACATCCTTACCTCATTTATTACTATGTCAATTTATTATTTAAATTAGACTATGATAGTGGGTGCGGAGGAAACAACAAAATATTTTTAAAAAATGCTATTAATATAAATATTTATATTATCTTACATAAGTTATATAGACTACACCTAGCATGTGTGAGACCCATATACCTCATGTGGGGAGCGTGTTTATCCATTTGCGAGTTTTTAGAAACTATTATTATTGATTGAGCTTATTATAATTCGCCACGTGGTTCGTTTTAGCTAAATTTTGGTCTAGTCATATTTTCCTATTTATTTCTTACTTGTCTACTTTTTTTTTTTTTTTTTGTCTTGAGCATTCATGAAGTTGTATAGAAGAAGGTTCAATTTGCAGTTAATTATATTCCTTCAAGCTTAACTGAAAATATGATTGTGGAAAGAATAGACAATGTAGTCAACCATCTCAAGTAATTTGAATAAAAAGAAACTTTGAGCTTCCAGAAGGGGGGGACTTGCCATTTGGCCAAGTTTGCCCTTGGATTTGTCAACAGAACAAATAAAAAGGAAATAGAATTTTACCCCATTTGAAAGTGACTAACCCCTCCAAAAACATAAAAAATGACCCTGGCCTTTAACTCGAGGGGTCCTGGGGGACTTAGTGCATGTGTTACACACGAACCGTGTAAGAGGTTTCAAGTTCGAGTTAATAAAATAATGCCTAGTATAGTAATCTAGCTTGGTAACTAATTACATATTGGCCGATTCTTGATGATAGTAGTTTTTCGTCTCATTGTTTCTATACTAAATTTTTTTAAAAAAAAATTCTCAAAATTCAAAATGAATAGACTCAACTAAATCTGAACCATTTATTTTAAATTTTAAAAACTTTTTCGAGTCTAAATTCTAAGACCGTAGCAGCCTTTTTTTTTAACCTCCGAATAGCTCCATCACGCAATAGTGTTTAGATCCTTAAATTATGCCATAATTAGGGATGCACACGGTTTGAATTGGTCTAATATCTTAAAGAATCAGGCATCAAATCAATAGTACTGATTCCAACTGGAACTGAACCATTAGTACCAGTCCAATTCCGGTTCTGTCCTGATTCCAATATGTGTAAAAACAACTTTAATCAAAACTTTATGCATCTATTAATATTACTTACTAAATTGTCAACCCAACTAACTACTAATAACATTTACATAAAATATGACCGTGTTCCAAACACACAAATTTTACAAAATAAGAACAACAAACTATAATTAAGTTAACTTTAATACTGGTGGTGATGGCAAGAGAGAGAAGCTTTGACTTCATAAACTTAAACTACTCCACAACTGTGTCAGTCAACATTTTATAATTATTTATAAGTTTAGTTTTATATACCTACTTAAACCTATTTATATATTTAAAATATTATCTATCTATCTATTACTGGTATGGTTTGGTTCTGTTCATGGTTTCAAAATCGAATTATAAAGACCGATTCCTTTTTTTAAATCTAGAATCGGACCGTAGAACCTTAAAAAAACTAAGCCCAAATTGGCCTTATTATTGTGGTGCCTTCTTATCGTCAACTAAAAATTTCTTGCAAGAACACATATGGTATTATCAACTAATAATAAACCACTCCATAGAATTTTAAGGTTGATTTAACCGACTATTATATTTTTTAATTTTTATTTTTTTTTCCCTCATTAAATCTTTGATTCAAATACTACATAAAGGGACATAGATATTTCACA
>CM018907.1:15645321-15647821 GCA_009663005.1 Actinidia chinensis | reverse complement strand
TAGAATGTTGTTTTATTTTTTTTATTTTTAGAAACTATTTTTTAGAATAAAAAACATTCATTGTTTTCATATATTGTTCATTTTATACCAATACAGATATTTGATATTTGAATTTTTTTAATATTTTTTAAAAAATAAATTATTTTTTGAGTAATTTTTAGAAAACAATATTCTAAAATCATTAACCAAAACAAAATTTTTGAAAAACTAAAACCAAACTATTTTTGGCTTGATTTAGTGCCAAAGCCATTTCTTGACTTAGCCCATCACAATTGTTGGAATGCGTTTGGATTTCAGAATCTAAGTATAGATTTTTCTATACAGAATGAAGTGACTCATTTATAACTATTCATTGAAAATAAATAGGGAAATGTTAAGATGGGCGCGCACTCGTGATATTACCACGGGCGCGCCTACGTGATAGTGACATATCCACCCATTTAGGGTGGGCCTCACATTTTTTTTTAAGTGGGGCCCACCCCAAATGAGTGGATGTGGCGCTGCCACGTAGGCGCGCCCGTGGTAATATCACGGGCGTGCGCCCGTCTGAACAATACTCAATAAAAAAGTCTATTAATGTATTTTAATTAATTATAAAATGACGTCGTTTTGGTTTTGATGTGTACACTTCACCAATCAAATACTTCAGAGGATCCGAACTCATATTTGACTAGAAAAAAACATAAAATAATAAAAAAGAGAAAAGTGAAAAAAGAAAAAAGAAAAAAAATGTTAAAATTAGAGATATCAAGAAGGAAGCAAACAAAGTTTTGTACAAAGGAAAATGATTTTCTTATATAAAATACATACATAAGAACAGGGAGCGATGCATGATTTTGACATTGATGAGGCGAATATACCTTTAAAACATAAAATTTATAACTTAAGTAAAAAATACAATATTAATTTCAATATTGAGGTGACGAACTTGTATAATTGAAATATTTTAGTAGTTAATACTACCATAAAATTAGTGATTTTTGAAAACCTTGGATGGCTAGAGCCACTCACCTTAAATCCGTCCTTGCATAAGACACGGACAAGAATGATGTGGGAATAGTATTTTGGTAAATAAAAGTGATTTTAATGGGTGTTTGGTTGTAAATTGAAAGGTTCACATCCTGCTATATCATTTTGTATAAAAATTTATATATAAAAAATTTGTATATATTTCCCGTTCGTATAAAATCACTCTTGTAAAAATACTCCATGGCAATGGCGTAACAGTGATATTTTCTAATTATAAATCACAATAACAATTATTTAAATTTAAAAGAAAAAAACACAAAATCCCAACCTATCTCCAGAGAATTATATAATATTTTTTTTTTTTGTTTACAGCTCAATTTCGTTTGGCTTTTTTTATTTTTTGTTTTTCGAGTTTTTTCATCTATATTGAATTTTTTAAGCTGCTTGACCAAAGTTTTATACTTTTTCAGTTTCTCTTAATGAGAAGAACCTAAAAATATTAAAAAAATATCTAATTTGGACAAATTAGCTATTTTTTTATTTTTATTAAATTTTTTTAAAATTTGAACAAAATTTTACATTTTTATATTTCTCTCGTTAAGAGAAACCAAAAAAAAATCAAATTTTTGATCTATAAAATCTAGAAAATTTTCTGGACGAAAAACGAAAGAATTCAATTTTTTTTAAAAAGTAGAGCATTGCATTTAGAAAATCTCATAAAAATTAGACCAAACTGGACGTAAATAACATTACCCTTATTGGATAGGGTTGTTAAAAATTGCCATATATATAACAGATTAAGTGTCGAAATCCAATTGATAATGAATATGAACACAAAACAAGATAAGGAAGTTGGTTTGCCATGACATTGGGGATTGGTATGAAAAAGAGGTCATTTTCTCAAGTTGAGCTCATTTTCATGTATACGCAATTCCGTTAAAAGCCACCAACTACCTACTCATATCACTGTCACATATGCAAGACGTGTCATTGCCATCCATAATTATTTCAAGTAAAATTTATTATTTATTTCTTCGGCAATCGACAGAAAAAGAAAATGTTGTAAAGTTACAATTAAAAGTTGTAAGATTCGAATAAGACATCACGCCTGTTAAGGAAGCACTCAATCACTATACTCACTTGATAAATCACTATACTTACTTGATATAATTTTTATCCAACTTGTTCTGATTTATCGTATTAAGTCTGCGTTTGGATGCAAAAAATAAATATAGTTTCTCACGTCATTAGCTTAATATAATTTCATTTTACATTCTCTCTTTAGATATCCTCAAATTCATAATCCAAACACAAAGTAAGACAGACCCTATTAATATCAATAGTGGGTTTTGGTTGATAAACTTGCACATAAATGGGAGCCTTAAGACATTAGTCACAACTCACCCACCAAACCCACTTGCATTATGTGTTTGTTGGACAATTTTGCCAACTTCTCCTATCTATAAGGCTAGTACACTTGTTTTCTTTATGGTTGAGAAGCAAAGTAGTTGAGGAAATGCAATCAAAATTA
>CM018907.1:15637821-15640321 GCA_009663005.1 Actinidia chinensis | reverse complement strand
TAGACACCTGAGGTAGCGGTGGCTGATAGTTGGTGGTCTGAAATGCAACACAAGAATAGTGAGAAAAGATTGTCGGAGTTGTTCCCGAAACGACTTTTCGACAATCAAGTTAGATTACCAAAGAATACGAAGTGTATGTAGAGAGGAGAGATTAGATTAGAGAGTTTTTTTAGCGAAGACTGGCTAAGATTGCATACCTTGATAAGAAAAAGGGCGAGGCCTTTTATAGGACAGTTCGGCGCATATCAGGACACGCTGATTGCTATGTTAGTGAGTATGCGGCTAACCCAGCCATACTCCTAAGCCTTGATTGGTAGCTGACCATCATGTAGTCGACGTCTCGATCCAGGTGTTGGCTGTCAAAAGAATACATTGACGTGCAAGACACCTTCTGTCCCCTTGACGTGTTTTGGGATTGCCAACGATACTTGCCCTAGCTCAACCAGAGTTAATGTTGCACCTCAACCGAGCTACGGCGCAGAAATCCTTGTAAGCTTGCTATAGAGCGATAGTTCGACAGCGGTGCATGTGCTAACTTGATCAGAGCTAGTACTTGATATTTTATATCCTTTAAATTTCCATTAAAAAATCCCAGAGAAAAGATAGATAAAAAATCTAGAAAGCTAAGCAAGTAAAAAAAAAAAAGGCTATATCCAAATGATCAGTTTTTATTTTTTGTTTAATATTTGCCTATAAATATCTAGGAGTTTCATGATTTGTTGCTTGGAAATAAAACATGACATAAGCATAGAAGATCCACTTTTAACTTCTGGATAGACGGAAGATGAATTTGGAAACTTTAAAATTTTATGCTTTAGTTTGGCCGGTGCAAAGTCTTTTTGAGCTTTTGAAAGATCAAAGAATATTTTGAACCAACATGATTTGTTAATTCGTTCATGTGATTGAACTCCATGACAAAAAGGTTTCTCTTAGCCATTTTAAAAACAATTTTATCATGGGCTGCTAGTATTGAAGATTAATTGAGAGTTTATCTGAAGAGAGCTGCTTTCCTCCTGCTTCCCCCACAACCACCACCACCACCCAACCACCACCCAACACCAAAACCCCTCAACAATTACCATTATGCCCCCCACTTCTTTTCTTCTCCCCCCCAGCCAACCACCCTTTTTTTCAGTTTTGTTTATATTTGTTTCTTTTTTTGTCCATGAGTGGTTTTTCCTTTTTTTTATCAATTTTTGGAGGTTTTTAGGCAAATTTATTTCTTTTTGTTGGGATTAAAGAATTTTTTTGAGTATAGGTTTGTAACTTTTATTTATTGTTTAGTCAAATTTTGGGAGTTAATTATTTATAAAAAAAATTTAAAAAGTATAAAAATATGGTCAAATAAAAAAGATATATATGAAAATAACAAAAATACTAACAATTAATAAGCAAATACCAAAAAAATAGAAGGGGATAATTTAAAGGGAGGCGGAGGTTCTAACATGCGTTAAAAATTAAAAAAAATAAATTAATAAACAAAACTGTTTAAAAAAATAAAAAAAATAAACTAAATAAAAATTAAACAAAATTAAAAAGAAAAAAATATAATTTAAGGAAAAATTAATAAACAAAATTGATTACAAAAATAAACAAAACTAATAAAATAAAAGAAGCAAAACTAAAATAAAAATTAAACAAAAATGAAAAGAAAAAAAATAAAATTAATTAAAAAAATAATAAATAAAACTGATTACAAAAATAAACAAAACTAATAAAATAAAAAAATTAAATTAAATAAAAATTAAACAAAACTGGAAGAAAAAAAAATGGTTTGGTTCGGCTGAGTTGTAATTTCAAGGAGAGGGTATAAAAATAATTATCATGGAGACCAGGGTGTGCGGGGAGAAGCAATTTGCTTATCCAAAAATGAAAAAAAAAATTATGCACATGAATCATGTTTAACATTAAATTAATTACAAGGTGCCAACTATGATACTAGAAACTGAATAAAAAGTTCAAAATAAATGCTTTCATTCCAAGCACGAGGCGAACCGGGTCCGATTCAAGGTAATACAAGGCTTACAACGATAATTTATATTATATGCAAATTAGCGTCTTTCTAGAGTTATATCCTCGCCTTGCACCTAAACTGGCATAATAATCCGGGGCAAGGGAGTAAGAGGCAAGTGGGGTCAATTGACCGACTGAAAAAAAAAAAATTACACTATTATCTTAGAATTATATATAATTTTATAATTTCGATACCAATGAACTAATATCCTGGCCCCGCCCTGATAATAATGAAAAATAGATAAAATGAAATTACCAAAGCCTGTAAGTAGACCATCCAAAGAAAAAAAAAGTAATAAGATAATACTCATATCAAAAAGGTCGCTTAGGCCCCAGTTTGGGTAGTTGAAGAAATTAGAAATTAGATTTTTCAGGTTTTGGATTAACTTGGGTAATTTCACGACTTTCCCATCCCCAAAGTTTTTTTTTTGGATTTTGTTTTTTAAAAAAAAAAAAAATATAGCATCTCCATTATAGTTTTAGAAAT
>CM018907.1:15577821-15587821 GCA_009663005.1 Actinidia chinensis | reverse complement strand
ACCTTACACTTTTCGTTGATTCACTTAACACCTTACATTTAATACAAGTAAATGCATCTGTCAGGAAAAAATGCAAAAAAGAAAAAAGAAAAACTGCGCAAGCTGAACATTGGAAATGGATCATCAGAACCTCAAATGCAACAAAAGCATAAAATAACATTTGATACAGTCATCAGTAATCATCTGTATTGTCGGGTTTTCAAAGGAGTACAACAAAGGTCGAAGAAAGATGCCGATTCTTAAGTTGTACAACAATTATCTTCTGTAAGTTCAAGAAGCCAGCAAAATTTGTGGGGCCTTTAACGGCTGTAGACAAATTTCTGAACTTCGAATGCAGTACCTTGCGACATCAACCGACCCCAATTTTTCCCCCTTCAAATATGGAAACATTCAGGGGCCCGAAGCTCAAAAGCATGGGCCGTGCCACCTCTTTGCAACATCTGACTCAAAATGATGATAAATCAGGTGGCAGTTTGTGGAGGAGAGGTGGGGACTGCACAGTATCGATGCAATCCAAGTCGGCACTCTTCAGCTCACACGATGATGATAGTATCCTAGCAAGTAGCAACATTAATTTTAAGCGAGCTAAGCACCATACGTTGATCTAGAAATGGAAAGTAAACAGTGCATTGAAAGTGGCAGCATCTTAGGCATATGGAGTGGCCCTGAAAAGAAAGAGTACCCACAAACATATCATTGCAGGTTCCATACCTCCTGTAGGGAATCACGGGTTTGGGTTATATTCTTGATAACGATTCTTGAAATTTTCTGCCATCTTTGTCTCCTCTTCATTGCTGAGCTTACAATTTTTCCAATCAGCCCTGTCGGCCTTGTTCAATAAACCTGCTAGAACCTGTCTTGCACCAACAACAAAAAATCAACTTGATTTATTTAAACAATACAAATCAAAGTGTTAACAATTCTAAGATCAGAACCAATCAATTCATTGTCCATAGTCTAACCTAAAATTCTCGTGAGCTTCATAAAGAACCACACCAGATAAAGAAACCAAAGAGTTAACAAGAAAATAAACCAAATCTAGAATGACCATAAATTCCCTAATACATAACTACTATGGCTAAACCCATTTTGATAATTGAACCATTTCGTAAAATCACAGTTCAGTGATTTATGAAATGATTGAACCTACATGCTTGTGAGTTATGATCAACTATGTCAGATAGCTGTATCAAGCCACTTGTCAGAATGCATTTGTATTGGCATACATTGACGTGTTTCGATCCTCTTTCAACGAAAGAATTATATAGCTGATCCATCGTAGCATTACCGAAAGTGAATCTAGTTAACCCATCCATCAAAACCATGGATAGCTTATATTCATCAAAACAATTTGCCAAATAAAAATCTTACGAAAGTAATATTTTCAATAAGAGCATGAGATTCTACCCACTCCAAATGGGCTGGATTGTCCTCATTCTCCTTAACAGAATGATATAAAATTGTATCTCCAGGTATTTTCACGTAGAATAAACTGCATTTTCTATCAAACTTCATTTGCAACATTTTTTCTCCCTTCTGTAAAAGACAAAAGGATGAACCCAAAGAAGTCACATAATATCGTGTTGGACCACACTAAACCAGCCAGTTTTACGGAGAGCAAACAGAGATAGAGAACACTAAATAAAATAAAAGGCATCAAAGGGGTAAAACAAACCAGATTAATCACAAGATGTGATCACGACCAACACAAAATTCCCATAGGAAGATGACAAAAAGAAAAAAGATTGCAATTCAGAAATAACAAACTATAGTACCAATCTTCTGGTTTGTTAAATAGTTTTTTGTTTTATCTTCTCTGAACATAGCAAAGATGATTGCATTTCTTGGAAAGTTCTGCTAGGAAATCAAGCCAACACAGATAACTTAGGAGCATTTGAACGAGCAATGTCCGTATCCAATGGGCATGGCAGGTAGATGTTAGTTACTAGAAGAATGGAACTTACTTTTCATTTCTGTGAATTTGAGCCCCAACTTTTGGGCAGCTAAATTAAATATATCTTTAACAACAGATGCTCTGGATGACGGAATAGGAATAACCTGCAACAAAATGGAGATAGTTTCAACGAAGAATATAAACAGAAGTCAAAAGTATATAAGCAATGAATCGTACGCACACAATATTGGATGCATACAGAAACCATGTCTTAACAGCAGTACAAAAGTAAGTTTATGTAATCCACATTAATATTATGATGTGTGAAAACCAAATTGTTCTCCCTTCCAACTGCCAACATCGAGGAGATATTACCAAATATCATTTTTTCTATCATGCTATAAAAGTGTATGGGAGTTCGATTCTCTTAAGTGATTGGAAAATATACCATCGTCTTTTTTCTTGGTTGAGGGTAGACGGGACGTGTGTGTGTGTGTGTGTGTGTGTGTGTGTGTGTGTGAGAGAGAGAGAGAGAGAGAGAGAAGGGGGGAAGGGGGGAGAGCAAACTGGTCAGCATGCTCATGAGGTGAGATAAAGAATACAAGCAATTACGTTTAACATATTGGGAGCCTTGAGCATAAGTTAAGACAGCTTTAACAGATTACTTTTACCTGAAGATTAGCATGAGTGCCTTGCGTGGAAAACCGACTCAAAGAAAACAACTTTCCTCTCTTGGTTCGTGAAATACTTTGTTCAGGCTGTTCTGGAATCTTCAATCTGGTTCACATTCTGAGGAGATGCAAAGGTAGTAGGTGGGTGCTCAATGGGAATTAACGAGCACATGATCTTCAACAAGTGGTCCTTTAGCCAGTGGCACCATAATAATGTTCCCCCTAACTAGTGATTGATGCGACTCCAGACCTGAAACTTGACAAACAAAACCAACAATCGCTGACCTGAAAACAAAGGCTGAGTGTTCATGTTCAACACAAACTGGAATCGGACACTTCATTAGCCAACAAAATAATTGGGTGCATCTCGAATTAGCACAAAACTAATTAGAGATTACCAGTCCAGTTATTAGATTTGATTTCAAATCATATAAACCAACCTGTCAAGTTGTTTGTGTTTGTGATTTCCAGATTCCACGTCTCCTGTTATGAAGGAAAGCTTTTTTGTCTTCATCCTGTAAACTGGTGGCTTAAAGTTGCAATCTGGACCCCTTTCCACAGTTTTCCCTTTGTTTCAGAAAATCCAAAACACAAACCTCTCGAGCATTGTTCCCTTGCATCTCCCATCGTGCTGAAAGTGGCATTTCTCCCCTCTTGCACAAGAACCTAATAGAAATTTAAAACAAAAAGCTTATTCCTTCAGTATCTCCATGTCTCTGTCGTTTCTGGAGAGACATCGTAATCGCCAATATTGTGATTCAGGACTTTATCACTAGGTCCTTGCTGCTCCATCAGTATGGGTTGCTTTAATTCAAACAGAAATTAAATGGACATAATGTATTATTTGTTGGCTTCATGCCAGTCTCCAGAGCAGACATATTGGAGGTCTGGAGTAGGAGATATCGCATGTAAAAATTTTCTGAGCAGAAGCAAGAACCAAGTGTTATAAAATGACTATAAGCCAAATGCAGTTGATGAAGATTATTAAAACGCAACTCAGATCTCCGTACACAGAACCAAACAGAGGTCTTATTATTTTTCCAGAGCCTACAACAAAGAGTTCAATTACATAACAAAGAAAAAGATGACGTGAATAGTTAAGAATTTAGATGATACATAAAATCCAAAATGCACAAGATGTACCCTAAAACAAAGAAACACATAAATGCATCTAGCAGGAAACAGATAAGTCAGATAAGATTTGTACGGAAGGGATATCACTGAATTCTGCCATATCTTCGGAGATGTATAAATGGCTACTTCACTTGCCTTTCTTCTCCTATCTGCCTCTTGCGACCTTTTTGTTTTATACACATGGACCTCAATTTTTTAACGATGACTAATGATTTGGGACAATGCGAACAAGCCTCTCTAATTAACAATACTTCTTTATGGTCCGCAAACCATGTTCTGCGACTGCTGTTTTGCCACGACACAATGAAGCCACCAGTATTGTGGCAGGTAGGTCCCACATGCTTAGTTTATGGCTACTCTGCAGATGTTAGTGCAGCAAAGCAAGTTTGCACTGTACCTCGTGTCCACAAATGAAAACAATTATCACAGGAAAATGGTAAGTTTGGCTGGAAATTGTTACGAAGGGACCAACTTTTATCACCCATTTTTAAAACCTCATTCATAAGTGATGGTGAGGAATAAAAATTGGGTATAACCATGAAACCAAGTGGCAGCATCACCACACAATGGGAAATCTCACCAAATGCTAAGATATCCAGCGGTCCAAAATCACCATGTCAGCTTTGGTCCCAACCATTCATCGTCAACTACAAAGGACCTAGTAAGAGGGGATCTTAGGTCCCACTTGGAATTATGAGGCTGACCATGAATAGTTAAGAATCAAAACTAACGTGGTGGTCCAAAACCACTGAATAATTACCCATTTTCATTTTCGATTGAACTGAACTCTTTCCTTTCCCATCCTTCTCTTCATTCTTTGTCCATCCAGATTTTCTCTCTCCAAGCTTCTTTCCTTAACTTGGTTATTGCAAAATTCCCCTCTACATTTCTTCTATTTTCAAATAATCTACATTCACATGTCCCAGTCTCTTTTCTTCTTACTTTACACTCTTCCAATAGGCAATAACCATACAATCTTATTCATCCACAATTAAACGGTGCCACAATTAAAACTTGAATTACTAATACCCTGCAAAAGCACTCTGACAAGTATCCAGAAAATAAGTGTATGATGCAGATTCAATTTTGGTGTGGTGCTGGTCACACTTGAAGTGAATCTACTCCACTTGTTTTGCCTTCTAGGTACTTTTTGAAGTACCTTTTCAGGGTACGTTGCATGTGCGATAAAAATTAGTTGACATTGTTTTTGGGTAGGTAAAATTGGTTGACATTAACCATACCTTTCAGTTCAAAGCCTAGAAAAGTATGCCTTCGTCAGCCACATTTGCCCCCTAATTCATATGTAGAACTATAAACTCTATCTTTGACAAGCTACGAAAATGAGATACATCTATAACAAATTTACGGCTAGATCTATACGAAACAGACAGGAATTAGAAAATTAACGAGATTAATGGAGCTATGACTATGAGCCATATTGGCAGTGGCACATTGAAGTGAGGGTATTCAATTGAGGGTATTCATACCAATATTACCAATATATCAGGCGACATTGTTTGATACGAGTCGATACATGCCTGTATCACCAATACTAATACCGTTACCAATACTGATACTACGATTTAAAAACTTGGTTTAAACACTCAAACCATTTGGTTTGCACTCCAAGTGAGTTCATTGTCCACAGTTAAGCCCACAGCTGGAAAAAAAGAAAAAGAAAAAGAAAGAAAGAAAAAGAAAAACTTCAATCAAAAGAATGACAAGCCAATTGAATACTTCAGTTCGTGGAATGTTAGGGCAAACAAGGCAAAGTAAAATTCGGAAGAGGGGGAAGGCAGTATCATTTTATTTCTAGGCCTACTGAGTTTTCTTCTCCATGTGTAAAAATATTTCGTATTAATTATATATATATAAATCCAGTTAGTGTCCTTGAGGAATCAAAAGATAAAAGAACCGAAGAGGCAATGGTCTTCAGTACATATATTAAAAGAGATGCATTTGATAGCATTGATATTGAAAATATTATACAACGATTTTGAATCCTCGTCAATGGAAATTGTATTATTTTTATGTGTTTACATAGTTTTTTGGCAGAACATAATATCAATATACTGGAGTTCGTTTTATAGATAATTTCTCAAATAGAGCCTGGTAAAGGTTAAGTTTATAATGACTACTTGACAAAAAGTCTTGAAAAATCGCTAAGGGAGGAAAATGAGTGATTTGGCCATAATGCCAGCCAAGAAAAAACATAGATAAAAACAACAGCGATTGAAAGCAAGTGTCCTCCTCTTGCTCCCCCACTGTGGTTGAGTTAAATTAACGATGCTGCATCAACCAAGATAATGACAATTCTAAGAATTAATGGAGACTATCCGTATGATGATTAAGATCGAACAATGAAGATCAAAAGAGTTGACCATCTGTGGTTTGTCAATTCTAGAGCTCAAAACTCTTGATTTGTTAGTTCAACAATAATTGAAGCAATTAGAGGCAATGATGGAGAAACTCTACGAACATGGTATCTAAGGAGACCAACTTTGGTGGTCTATGAAAGTTTAAATGCATTATCTGAGATGATATATTGTCTTATTTTATCACCCACCATAATGAATAAAGAAAAAATAGATGGAATGCAACAGAGTAAAAATAGAAGCCCATACATTTTCTTGCTCATAATTGTCCTTTGTTTTCTTTCTTTCGAATTTTGTCCTGTGTAGATAAATTTTTCTTTGTATTGCATTATTTTATCCCACCCGTAGCATGGGCAACCGACTAGTTATCTAAAATTAAGGAATACTACTCTCCATACATAAAGTTGAAACCCCAACTACAAGCAATAAGCTACACCGTCGTTATCACGTTCCAATTGATGAAAATGTGAAGACTTAATGCACATGCAAGTGAACATAAATTTAAAAAGGAAGTTATAGCACAACGCTCGGATGAAACAAATCCGAAACACAATGCATATTTAGGAGAAATTCCACGAAGGATAAAGCAGCAAAGAAATAAAGACAGGAGAACCTACGGAAACTCATACTAAGCCAACATAGCTAGAGCCTGCTATCTTTATTCCAACAGCACCAAGACCTATAACGGGTACCTTGTACAGGCTTCAGTATTGGCAATCTGGTTCCGAGTAGGCATATCAACCCTTAGAACCTGCAACACATGGGTAGCTACAAAACCTACAACCTTGATCAGGAAATAACAAATTGCAATCAGAAATTTAGTACAGGTCATAGTCAATGAAGAACTTGAGCAGGGCAATGAATAGAATCCAGTAAATTTACCCAATAAAGGAACAAAAGGCAATGAAATGCCATGTCAAAATATCAAACCGTGTGTTTTATGATAAGGTTCTGCCAGACTTCAGAATCTTTACCTCCGTACTCGAAAGCTGTTTTATATGAGCAGAGAGATTTTGAGAAGGCTTAGATTCCCAGTCGGCCAGCAGAAGCAAGAGCTTCTAGAGACTATGCTTAAGGAATAGATAATCAAAAGAGGAAGTTACAAAAGGGGCTAAACTACAAATAGAACCACAGTCGTTCAGTCAAACAATCAAAATATTTATCAAAGATAATGACAAAAAATGAATGGTGATGGATAACAGATACATTGTTACTTGAAGGCTAGACCTATAAATAATTATGGCGGGATTGTTCATAAAGAATTTCTATTTGTGATCTATAAATTTTTCAGGGGCAAGATTCCCACAAGGTGCTTCAAACCTGGTTCAATCATAAAAACACATACCGTAACTCTCATAGAAGAATTACCAATCACCACTTACCGCAGCTTAATCTCTGTTACTAACTCTGATATAGTGGAACTGGATCCATATGAATCAAATATTCCTAGAGGAAGATCAGATGTAACAGCTCCATTTGTCACCCCGCTTGGCCATTCATTAGTACGTTCAGTTAAGGAAGGAAAATCACATTAGAACATACAGAATAGGGGCAATTAATGGATAATTGAAAGCATGAATAACAAAAATCAACTACCCAGTGTGGAATATCATTTTAGCACAAGCAGAGTTTTAGGCCAAGTCTACTATGCCAGGTTCTTCAGCAATGGCCCACGCATCATCTCATATTTGGCTGTATGTTCCAAATTTGACTAATTGTTGAATGCCTAACCAGATAAGTATACACAGATAGCCCTACAAGTGAAGTACATAGTCAACCATCATACATAACGTAGGACTTTTCCATATTGAGTTGCCATAAGAGAATACTTCGATAATTCATCACCTCAGGAAGAACAGTTCAATATCACTGTACAGAGAGTGGAATCCAAATATTATAGAACCTAAATCTAAAATTAAAAAAATCCACAGTAGAAAACGAAAAATTGTGAAAGTTAGTAGAAATTTTGAACTGAAACCAATTCCTTGATATTCTCTTTACCAGTTACAGCATTTTGATATTCCTTCAAAGGAAAATGATATTGCAACTTATTGAGCCCTCCAGTTATATCCTCCAACTTCAGCAGGCAAAGCACTTTTTATTTCAATGGGACAATGACGAAAATAGGTCAGTTTTGACATTTAGGAAGGAAAGTTCCAGTCATGAGACACCAGAATCTGTAGGAATAGAAGTGAATTCAAATTTTTAGCCCATCCTACTCACCACCAAATTCCTCCAGAAGGGATGCACACCTTCCAACCAACCCCTCAAATAGCAGGGTATCATGGAACCATTAAACCGACCAATACCATATATTATACCCCAAATTTAGGGACCAATTGGGCAACCTACATTAGGGGTGCAGAAAATTTATCAGGTAAAGGTAGGGAGGCGATCAAGCTCTATAGACTCCTCTTATCAAACCCAACTCATACCAATTTCAAAGACAACAAATATAACCATACTACCTACCATCTGTCATGACAATCAAAATCAGTGTAAAAACGATTATGGGGTATGGTACATAGACTGCTTAATTACATTAACAGTTCAGAGCTTCTCCAACGGTCAGGTATTTGAACTGCTATTGCTAAAAAATAGCAGGAGCCCAAGCCTTTCCAATGGCTAGCTAAAAGGGCTACTATATTAAGCCATAGCTAAATCTTGCGTGAAGAAAAGCAAGAACACCAATTTTTCTCCTCTCTATCATCACAGGACCTAGCATTTTGATATAACTTTTTGCAAAGAAAATATAAGAAATAACATTTATATAGCAATTTATCATTGTGCATTGCTGAATTATAGAGCTAGCCATTTACCTATCCAAGTGATGCTCTTCGGAAATTGCTGCCAACTATGAAGCGCAGGTGCGGGTATGGGTATTGGTACCAGTAAGGTACGGGTATGTCGGTATAACAAAACTTGAAAAAAGTAAAGTACGGGTATGGCTAGATTACATTCCTAAAAAATACATTTTTATAATTCTTAATAATAAATTATATGTAATAATTAGATAACATAGTACAAAAAATAATTAATAAACTTAGTTAATTAAGAATTCAAGCTACAAATCACAGTTTATTAAAAAAAATTAGACACAAACTAGAGATTAGTGTTATTGTCTCGAAGAGCCTTTGCACCAAAAGTTAAATATTTTATGCATGGTAAACTGGAGAAAAAAGTTCCACTCAAACTAAATTAATCTCCATATAAAAGTAAAAACTATTCCGGATAGGGTACAGCGGGTACTTATACAACAAAAATTAAGAGAAAAAAATAGTTCGTACCTGATACATGTTTTAAAATACCATGCACACGGCATAGTTTTTGAACTACCAGGCATGCTTCCATGCTTCACAGGTTTTCCAATTTTCAATTAAAAAATTACATGAATCAACTAAAATCAAGGGAATTAGTAAAACTATTCTATAAATCAAAGTTTTGAGCTTTACCATGGAGGGTGAACTTGCCACTGCCCTTCAACCAATACAAATTCTCACAAACCCTCAACCCATCCATCTTAAACCCTAGGTTCGCCGCCGGATCCTTCGTCGCCGCCGATAGAACCTTTCATAGCACTGGCGCATAGCTCGCCGATGAAGTAAGTTCGGGAGAGGGATTTCGGAGCGTCCTTCAATTTAGTTCAGGAACTCTCCAGGTGGACGACGAGTCCGGGAAGAACCTGGCCACACAAGCAGAGCATCGACGGACCAGACGATTGTTTTCACCTAAAATTGATAAAAAAAAAAAACAAGGCTCAGTAACATAGGAATTAAACCCTAGTTCACACACACCACACCCATAGCGAGAGAAAGAGATAGATGGGGAGAGAGAGAGACCGATGTCCCTCGTTTGAAGAGCTGAACTGAGTGGCCGAGAACGTCCTCGCAGAGAAGAGTCTGGCGAGCCATTAAGAGAGAGAGAGA
>CM018907.1:15180321-15192821 GCA_009663005.1 Actinidia chinensis | reverse complement strand
GAAGCAATTAGGATACGAGGAGGGCAACCGAAGTAGTAAATGTAGCTTTAGAGTTAGAACGTTGTACCAAATGACGATAAATTCGATTTAGGTCAATGCAGAGGTTGAAAGAGACAAATAGGGGCACTACTCCAATAATTGCACAAAAAATCTAAGACACAAATTGTTTCACAAAAGGTTTGGTGCTATAGTGGGGTCCCATACCACTATGCAACAATCTTTATGAGATATTTGTAGTATATATTGCAGCCTGTGTCGTATTCTAAAACATTTGCTGTTGATAACCATAGTGCACATAACTAGTAGGGTTTTTCCGTGCCTTTTTTGAAGAGTATGAACTAACAAAGTCAATGCGCAGTAACGAGGAGTTTCCAATGATGATAGACTCACTTAAGGTGTGAGAAGGATCAAGGTGATTAGTAATTCGATGTTGTAATTATCAAGTACGGCTAATTTCTAGATTGACTCGTCCTTCGCACTCCTTCACCTGTCGCACTTACATGCCTATTTGTAGCAGCTCTAGTCCTAATTGCTTTACCCTCTTCTGATCTCATCACATTATGTTGTTCCTTCATGGCTCCTTCCGCGGACCTGGCTTAAAACATAAGAGCATTTTAGGTCATGGGCAAGGACCAAATGATGAATTGGGTCTGAGTTATTGATTTAGAGTCATGATGAACCTCAAACGACAACCAAGAGAGATACTAAACAATAAACTCAATTGAGGATCATGAACAAACCTAAGCGGTAAAATAGACGGTTTTAAAGTTTAAGGAAGAATGAGGAAGAATCAAATCAAGGTCAGCACATGTTAAAAAAAAAAAGACAGCATGCACGCACTTGGGACCAATCTGTGGAGATTTTAGCATGCATCTTTGCATCTTGCCTATGCACACAATTGTTGCTATTGGAACGATGAGAAGTTAGTTAAGGGTAACGAGGACATAATGAGGAAGAGTTAATATACAACTACAATATGAATCGATGATGAAAGGAACTAATTTAAACTCACAAGAATGTTTGAATGATGAAAACTCATTTATTATCGTAAAAAATCCGAACGATAAGCCAATGCATGCAGCGTGATTGAATAGAACAAAAATAATTTAGAGAAATTTTGGTTCATGACCAACCAATCAATAATCTTTTTTAAACCATCATAAGGATATAGGAATGATAAAGTTAATTAAGGTTTTGATAAAGACTAATGTCAAGAGTTGGGCTTACAACAAATAATGACTAAGTGGCATTATTAGGGGTGCAAGAAAAAGAAGCAATAAATACTCCTTGAGGAGCATGAAAATCTAATAATGATTGGTGATTAGAGTCAACGAGCCGAAGGAATAAAAGATGAAGACATTGGAATGGAATCATGATTTTATAGGAATACTCATTCCAACATTTAGTTTGCCAAAAATACCAGAATGAGCATTCCAATTAAAATTATCATTCATCCATTTAAAGAAACGTTCATTCCCTATTTTATTGAAGGAATAGTCATTCCATTCTTATCTTTTGATTACTTTTACAACCAAAAATATTCACCTACTACCACTACTACCCTTACAAAAAAAGAAAAGAAAGCAGAAAACAAAAGAAGAAAAGAAAAAAGAAGTAGAAAAATTTAAAAAAACAGAACAAAAATTGAAAATAGAAAAACAAATTGAAAAAACAAATAGAAAACAAAAAGGAAACAAAAAACAAAAAAAACTGAAAAATAATTGGATTTTTTTTCAGAAACTAAAAACAGAAAAATACTGTATATAAAAAAATAAAAAAAAAGAAAATAGAAACAAAAACAAAAGCTGAAAAAAAAACGAAAAAAACTGACCCCGCCCCCCAAAACCTATTTTTTTTTTCAAAAATTGAAAATAGAAAAATACGGTATAGAAATAGAAAAAAGCTGAAAACTAAAAAAACAATTAAAACAAAAAAGAAAAATATCAAAAATAGAAAATAAAAAAAATTAAACACTAAAAAAAAATGAGAAAATAAACAGAAAACATAAAAACAAAAAACAAAAGAAATAAAAAGAAAATGAAAACTGAAAAAAGAGAGAGAAACAGAAAAAAACTTAAAATAAAAAAGAAGTAGAAAAATAAAATAAAATAAAACAAAAACAGAAAATAGAAAAATAAAATTAAAAAAATAAACAGAAAACAAAAACCAAAAAACAGAAAAACCCGAAAAAGAATGGATTTTTTTTAGAACTAAAAACAGACAAAGATTGTTTCGAAGAAAAAAACAGATGATATAAAAAAAAAATAGAATCAACAAAAAAAGCTAAAAAAAAACAGAAAATAACAACAGAAAAAGTTTTCCTTTTTTTTCAAAAACGGAAAAAAAAAAATCTAGTCCCAAAATAGAACAAAGCTAAAAAAAAAAATTGAAGGCAAAAACGAAACAAAAACAACATATAGAAAGAAGTATCAACATATAAGCACAAAACTAAAAATAGAAAACAAAAATTAAAAATTAAAAAAACCCTGAGAAAATAAATAGAAAATAGAAAGAAAACAGAAAACACAAAAAACAAATGAAATGAAAAGGAAATGAAAAAAAAACGACAAATATTTTTTTCCAAAAAACTAAAACAGAGAGAGAAAGAGAAAAAAATAAAAAAAACGGAAAAAAACATAAAACAAAAAAGAAGTAAAAAATATAAAAAAATAGAAAAAAAATAAAAATAAACAGGAATCAAAAAGGAAAAAAACAAAAAAAACAAAAAAAGAAATGATTTTTTTTTTCAGAAACTGAAAACAATTTTTTTTTTTGTTTTTTGAGAAAATAGATAAAAATTTGGAAACTAAATTTTTTTTGAGAAAACAATAGAAAACAGAAAAACAAAAATCAAATGAAATGAAAAGAAAAAAAAACTTAAATCATAGAGTGAAAGAGAAAAAAACTGAAAAACAGAAGAATAACTAAACTAAAAAAAGGAAAAAATCAATAAAATAAATAAAAACTGAATAATAAAACAAAAAATATTAAAAAATAAACCAAAAAAAGGAATCAAAAAACAATAAAAAAGAAAAAAACTGAAAAAGAAATGATGTTTTTTTCAAAAACTGAAAAATATTGTACGAAAGAAAAAAGAAACAAAAAAGAAACTGAAAAAAGAAACAGAAAACAAAATCGGAAAAACCTGAAGAAAAAAAAATGAAAACAAAAGAAAAAAAAACTGAGAAAAGAATCAGTAAACAAAAATCACAAAAAAACAAAAGAAATGAAAAGGAGTTAAAACTAAAAAAAAAATAGAAGAAAAATTTAAAACAAAAAAATCAAAAAAAGCAGAACAAAACTTTAAAATAGAAAAAAATAGAAAATATAAATAAAATATAATAATTTAAAAAAGAAATGATTTTTTTTCAGAAACTGAAAACCTAAAAAAAAACAGAAACACATAAAAAAAATAGAAACAAAAAAGAAAGCTGAAAAAAGAAACCTTACCCAAAAAGGAAAAACTTGTCAAACACAAAGAAAATTTTTTTTAACAAACTAAATGAAACACTGTACAGAAATTTTGGAAATCAGAAAAAATGAAAACAAAAACAGACAAAGGAAACATTAAAAACAAGTAGAAAACATATAAAAAAAACAGAAATAAGAAACAAAATTGAAAGTTACAAAAAAAACTGAGAAAAAAAACAGAAAACATAAACAAAACAGAAAAACAAAAACCAAAATAACAGAAATAGGAAACAAAATTGAAAGCTAAAAAAAAACTGATACAAAAAACAGAAAACAAAAACCAAAATAAATGAAAACTGAAAAAAAGAAGAAAAAACTAAAAACAAAAAAGAAGTAAAAATAATCATAATAAAAAAACAGAAAACATAAACAAAAAATCAAAATTCAAAAAATTCCAAAACAAAAATAAAAAAATACTGTACAAAAAATAAAAAAAGATGAAATTGATGGGAAAAAAAAAACATAAATAAGTAGAAATAGATAAAAAAATTGCCCATCCCCACCAAATAAAATAAAAAAAAATTATGAAATGACCCTCCCCTCGCGGAACCCCCATACCCACCCATAAAAGAAATGAATGAACAGACAACGAAAATTAAAACACAGTGAAAAATGGGAAACAAAACTAAAACCACAAGAAGTAGAAAATAAAAAAATAAAACAAATACTAAATACCCCACTAACAACTAAAAAATGAACAGAAACAAAAAGGAAAAAACTGCAAAAGATGATTTTTTTTTTCCACGAAACTGAAACTAACAGATATGGTACTGAAGTCACCCAAATCGAAAAAAATAACAAAAAACATAAAAAGTAGAAAAAAAAACGGAGAAACCTCTAAAAAAACAGAAACAATTTTTTTATCAGAAAATGAAAAACATTACTGTGCAGAAATCAGAAAAAGCTGAGACCTGAAAAAAAAAGATTTTTTTTTGGAGAAACTAAAAAAAGAAAAATATTGTACATAACAAAATAAAAAATAGAAACAAAAACAAAAGATGAAAAAAGAAACAAAATACAAAAACGGAAAAAACTTAAAAAAAAGTGAAAATATTTTTTTTTTCAAAAACTGAGAACAGAAAAATACTGACAAAAATAGAAAAAAGCTGAAAATAGAAAAGAAAATTAAAATAAAAAAGAAAGCGGTTATATAAAAGAAATAGAAACATATAAAAAAAACAGAAAATAGAAAACTAAAATTGAAAACTAAAATTAATCTGCGGAAATAAACAAAAAATAGAAAGAAAACAAAACAACAAAAAGCAAAAGAAATCAAAAAAAAATAAAAAATAAAAACATAGAGAGAAGTGAGAAAAGAACTGAAAAAAAGAAGAAAAAACTAAACAAAAAAAAGAAGAAAAATATAAAAAAAAGAATACAAAAAATAAAATTAGAAAACATAAATTAAAAAAATAAACAGAAAACGAAAAGGAAACAAAAAACAAAAAAACTGAAAAAGAAATGGATTTTTGTTTCAGAAATTGAAAACAGAAAAATATTGCATGAAACGAAAAAATAGAAAACAAAATTAAAAAAACAGAAACATATAAAAAAAATAGAAATAAAAAAACAAAAGTTGAAAAAAGAAACAAAAAACAAAATGAAAAAACCAGGAAAAAAAACTGAAAAAAGAAAATACTGTACAGAGATAGGAAAAATCTTACACAAAAACATATAGAAATAAGTAGAAAATAAAAAAAAACTGACATAGAAAACAAAAATGAAACTAAAAAAACTGAGAAAATACGCAGAAACAGAAATAATAAAAAACAACATCAAATGCAAAGAATGAAAAAAAAAGAAATTTTTTTTGTTCAGACTGAAAACCGAGACAGAAAGAGGAAAAAAACTAAAAACAAAAAAGTAGAAAAATATAAAAAAAAAAAAAAACTGACAAAATTGAAAATAACAAAAAAACGAAAAAGAAATGTATTTTTTTCCCTAAAAAAAGAAAAATATTATACGTAGGAAAAAAAAAAATGGAAGAAAAACAGAAACATATAAAAAAAATAGAAAAAAAATAAAAATCTGAAAAACGAAACAGAAAACAAAAACGGGAAAAACTGGAAAAAAAATAGAAAACAATTTTTTTCAAAAACTAAAACCAGAAAAATACTGTACGAAAATAGAAAAAAGCTGACAACAGAAAACAAAAATTAAAACAAAAAGAAAGAGAAAATAAACAGAAAACAGAAAAACAAAAGAAAACAATTTTTTTTCTAGAAACAGAAAAAAAACCCAGAAAAATACGTAATGAAAAAAAAACTGTACCATAAAAAAAACTAGAACAAAATCAAAAGCTGACAAACTGACACCAAACAAAAAATATTTTTTTCTCCGACACTTACATAGAAAAAAAAAAAACCAGAACTTATAGAAAAGCAGACAATAAGAAACCCAAAAACAAAACGAAACCAAAAAGAACTAAATAGAAAAAGAAACGAAAACAGAAAACGAAAACAGAAACAGCAAAAAAATTGAACCAAAACAGAAAAAAACGGAAAGCGGGATCTTGTTGTTTTTTTCAGAACCTGAAAACTGAAAACCCAAGAAAACATTAAAGTAAAGCAAAATCTGAAAGTTTTTTTCTAAACTATGAAACAAAATGTAAACTACTAACCCTCCTTCCATTCATCCAAGGTATATGACGTCTGTATCTAGTTGTACTAATTACTACATAATTAAAAATGTGAGCTCTGTAATATCACATGACTGATTAGAGCATTAGCAACTAACTATGGCAACAATTCATTCCCGCCGTAAGCGATCATAACTCACCAAGCAAAGATGACGACAATAACTCACCATCTCTATTGGAACGATCGGAAGGTTTATGCCCTTAGTTGCTTCTTCTTCTAACGACTTCATCAAAAGGTCTCATGCCTCAGAGCTAACAATGACTTTTTAAATCAATCATTGAATGAAATAATTCATATTGCTTGCGACAAAAACTCTTCATTTTATTGACTTTCAGCAACCCTCCAACACAAGTAGAGGAAACTCACCTAAGCATCGGAAAGAAATCTGAGGCACAGTCGGTGACAACAGCACCTAGCTCCTTTCAGTTTCCTGCAAACCAAAAAGGAATCAATTCCAAAGTCAATCCATTATGTGTAGCACATAATAAAAAAAAAATCACCTCCATTGATTGCAAAGAAAGAATTTGAAAAAAAATTGAACTTTGACCAATTTTAGGGTATATTAAGCTATTGCCATTTCCATTTCCATAGCATGAAATAACAGTCCCCCTCCCCTCCCCCTTAAAATATGGAATATTGACCTTTTTTTTCTTAAATGGGCTCCTATTTCAACCCATTTAACACAGTAAAAAGAACACTCCAACACTCCTGAATTTGAGAAATCTTTCACAAGCTCAAACAGAATTACATTAGCAATAGTCTTTTTAAGTTTGCTTATTCCAACCAAATTAAACACCTAGTCAAAACCCACATCTAATATCAAAATGTCGAAGGAAACACTGCATTTTTAGGAGCCTAAAGTGGGAAATGCTCCGCAACAAACAATAGTGAAACTGTGAAATTATGAACAATCTTTAGGGTACTTTATTATCCTCACAACTATATCATAAGGCATAAAATGCAAGCTGAAAATAAGTCCACTTACAATGGAAGGGCGGCAGCAAACCCTTTACAATTGATCTCCAAGACTATATTACCCCCACCCCTCTCGAAAGGTACGCACTAGTTTTCCAACCTAGGAAATTGAATAAATTCATGCAATCCTATTAACGTCAGCAAATTTGGATGTCGCCGTCAAGTTTAGAACACAACCCTGTCAAAGGAAAGACAAGCCTTTTCCATTAAGAGGAACACCAAGTTTTTCACAAATAAAGCAGCAGCAAAGTTGAAAGCATTAAACACCAGTACCAATCCAATCTCAGACTAATCTTTACCTACCCACAGTCCTAACCAAGTTACCAACCGATGAACAGAATATATTTTTTAATAAAAAAATATTAAAAAAATTGTAATAAATGAAAAAGCAAAATATGAAAAAATTAAATTAAAACAAAAAAAAAACAAAATAGCTGAAAACAAATAGAAAACAAATATAAAAAACAAAAACAAATGAATGGAAAAGAAAAAAAAAACTTAAAACATAGAGTGAAAGAGAAAATAGCTGAAAAATAGAAGAAAAAACTAAAACCAGAAAAGAAGTAAAAAATTATAAATAAAATAAATAAAAATTGAATAATAAAAAACAAAAAATAAAATAAACAGAAAAAAAGGAATCAAAAAACAATAAAAAAGAAAAAAACTGAAATGAAATGATTTTTTTTCCAGAAACTGAAAACAGAAAAATATTTTACGAAAGAAAAAAAAATAAAAAAAAACTGAAAAAAGAAAAAAATATCGGAAAAACCTGAAGAAAAAAAACGCAAACGAAACAAAAAAGAAAAATAATGTGCATAAATAGAAAGCTGACACCAGAAAAATTAAAACTAAAAATAACAAAACCATAAAAAAGTAAAAAACATATAAATAAATAAAACTGAAAAGAAACATTAGACAGAAATCGCAAAAAAGCAAAAGAAATAAACGGACTTAAAACTATAAAAAAAGAGAAGAAACTGTAAAACAAAAAAATAAAAAAATAGAACAAACTTAAAATAGAAAAAAAAAAAGGACATAATGAAATAAAAACGAATGAATTTTTTTTAGAAACTGAACAAAAAAAAAAAAAAGAAACATAACAAAATGAACGAAAATAAACGGAAAAGGAAACAAAAAACAAAAATGAAAAACAGTATAGAGAAATGTGGAAATCAGAAAAAAAATTTAAAACAAAAAAGAAAAAGAAACATATAACAAGAATTATAAAACATATAAAACAATAGAATAGGAAACAAATTGAAAGCAAAACAAACAGAAAACTTTAAACAAACGAAAAACAAAAACCAATAATGAAAACTTAAAAAAAGAAGAAAAAACTAAAAACAAAAAGAATCAAAAAATAATATAATTAAAAAAAATCTAACATAGAAAACAAAATTTTAAAAAATAAAAAACATAATTTTTTTCCCCACAAACTGAAAATGACAAAAAAAATAGGAAACATTTTTTAAAAATTAAAAAACATAAAAATACTGTCAAAAATAGAAAATAGAGGAAACCGAAGAAAAAAGTTAAAAACAAAAATAAAAAAGACATAGAAAAAAAAGTAGAATATTTAAAAAATTGAAAATAAACAGTCCAATTAAATAAATTAAGAAATCAACAGAAACAAAAGGGAAGACAAAAGAACAAAAATAAAAAAATGAAAAAAATCCTTTTTTCTCAAGAAACTGAAAACAGGGCGAGTAAGAGAAGAAAACTAGAAAAAAGAGAAGAAAAAAAACTGAAAAGGAAAAAAGTAGAAATTAAAACACCAAAAGAGAAAAAGAAAACACAATACCAAAACAGAAAAACTTACCAACAATTAAAAATAATTTTTTTTGAAAAACTGAGAACAGAAAAATTCTGACAAAAATAGAAAAAAGAAAAAAACAGATTAAAATTAAAACAAAAAAGAAAGGAAATAACCATATAAAAAAAATAGAAAATAGAAAACTAAAATTGAAAACTAAAAAAACCCCGAGGAAATAGACAAAAAATTGAAAGAAAACAAAAAAACAAAAAGCAAAAGAAATCAAAAGAAAATAAAAAATGAAAACATAGAGAGAAGTGAGAAAAGAACTGAAAAAAAGAAGAAAAAACTAAACAAAAGATGAAAAAAGAAATAGAAAACAAAAATGGAAAAACCTGGGAAAAAAAAACTGAAAAAAGTAGAATCTGAAAAAAGAAAAATATTGTACAGAGATTGAAAACTAAAAAAACTGAGAAAATAAATAGAAAACAGAAGAATAAAAAACCCAAAGAAAACTGAAAAGAATGAAAAAAAAAACGTAAAATATGTTTTTTCAAGAATGAAAACAGAGACCAGAACGGAGAAACTAAAAAAAAGAGAAAAAAACTGAAAAAAAGTAGAAAAATATAAAAAAAACTGGAAAAAAAAAAAATAACAAAAAGACCGAAAAAGAAATGGATTTTTTTTCAGAAAAACAGAAAAATACTTTACTTAAGCAAAAGAAAACAAGAATGGAAGAAAAACAGAAACATATACAAAACAGAAAATATAAAAAAAAACAAACTTCTGAAAACGAAATATAAAACAAAACCTTCAAAACCTGGAAAAAAAAATAGAAAACAATTTTTTTCCAAAACTACAAAAAACAGAACAATCCTTGTCCAAAAATATGCACAACGTTGAAACAGAATAAAAAAAAATTAAAACCAAAAACAACAGAAACATAATATAAAAACAGAAAATAGAAACTGAAAACAAAAACAGAAATAGAAAAGAAATCAGAAAACAGAAAACAAGCAAAAAAAAATTGAAATTGAAACAGAAACAGAAACAGAAACAAGCTGAAAGCTGGATATTTTTGTTTTTTCAGAAACTGAAAACAAAAAAACAATATTTTTACCAGAATGAAAACTGAAAACAAGAAAAAAAATTAAAGTAAAGGAAAACCTGAAAAGTTTTTTTCTAAACTTGACCACAAAAATTTTAAAACTCCCTACTACCCCATTCCATTCCATTTTCCAAGGCTCTAGCTTACTGTTTTGTAGTAATGCTCTACTGTTTGATATTGGTACATGACTCTTTTATCTAGTTGTACGAGTATCTACAGAAGTAAAAATGTGGTAGCCTATGCATTCACCAATGATTATGATTGGCATCAGAAATGATTAGAGCATTAGCAACTATTTAACAATTCATGCCGCCTTAAGCAGAGCAATAAACTCACCATCAAAAATGATGACTAATCTTAAAGGGCAGGGTATTCTTCAATAACGATATCATTAAGGCAATAAATCCCAACTGAAATAAAAGTCCACTTACAATGCAGGCGCAGCCAACCATTTACTACTAATTGATCTCCAAGACTTACCCTCCCCTCGAAAGGGGAACCACTATGTTTTTCCAACCAGAGGAATTGAAGAAGTCACAATCCTATTACTCATGGCTAGGGATGTCGCCGTCAAGTTCCGTGAACACAACTGTCAAAGGAAAGACAAAAGCTTTTCCATTAAGAAGAAAACCAAAGGGTGGCAAAAAGAAAGCAGCCAAAGTTAAAGCAGCAACACCATTGACCAATCCTCTTCAGAACTAATCCTTTACCCACAGTCTAACCAAGTTACCTAACCGATGTCCAACATACGAAGTACATCATTGCCAATTGGTGACACCATCAAGGTTCGCGAAGACAACTGGCAAGGGACACACCAACTTTTCCATTAATAAGACCGAAAACAAAGAAGCGAGTGTTGCAAGCAGCAAACCCTTTAACCACTCCCAATTCAAACTAACCCGTTATCCAAACAGTCTATAACCAACCAGGATGTACTGAAGTAGCCATGAAGAAGATCATTATCCAAGAATATGTTAACATCGAGCATTTGCCAGTTTCTTCTTTGCTTTCCTGCAAACCAGAAAAGACTTAATTTACAAAGCATTCCAGATCAGCCTAGGTGGCGCGAAAACAAACAAAAAAAAACGGTTACAACCGAGGGACACAACAGTCTACAGTTTACCCTAACCGAGGTCCACAAATTCGATTACATCATCCAATTGGGTGACACCATCAAGGTTCGTCGAATACAACTGTCCAAGGGAACCACTTTTCCCATTAAGAAGACCGAAAACAAAAGAAGCTGAAGTTGCAAGCGGTCAAACCCTTTTACCAATCCAATTCAAAACTAACCCTTTATTCCAACAGTCTACCAACCAGATGTACTGAGTAGCCCATGAAGAAAGCAGGAGCCCGAAGAATACTGTTAACATGAGCATTGCCAGGTTTCGTTGATATCCTGTCCAACCCAGAAAGGACGTTCCATTACAAAGCATTCCCAGATCAGCCATTGGCGAGAAAACAAAACTAAAAAAGAAGAAAATTGGCGGAATCTCAAAATTCTTGTCTTGTTTTGTTAACAAACTCCGTGCCTCAAGCGATTGTAGTAGAGAAACCATTGAACAAAATAAAAAACAGATGATTGTCCTTGCAAGAAATCAACCAGGACCAGAGAGCGTGTGGCCTTAGGAGAACTGTTTTCCCAGATAAAGTTGCTATTAGGCTTAGTTGGCAATGACAATTGACAACCTTCAATGAATATACCTACATATGTCATTTATTTAACCTAACTGTTTGTTGATATGGTAAATGGTGATTAACTCAAGTTTAATCACTGCAAGAATTGGGAAAGAAGTGTTCATTATGTGATGAATTGGTCCCTCATAGGAATCAAAACTGGGTGTTTGACACTTTTGAATTAAGGACTAAGCATGATCAAAACATAATAAGTCTTCCAATGATTGATCAATTGAAACCTGGCATGTACATTTCCATTATGTATTCGAGTATCTTGGTGATTTGATGTAACTCACTCCGCTCACAAGAAAACGAGGGAGATAGATGGACCATACCTAACTCGCACGCATATTTGCCAAGAAATCTTATTTTTTTGTAGAAATCGGTTTTGAATCATGCATTATACTGAAGTTATAGTAGAGTAGCACCATTCTGAAAGCAAAAAAAAAATGTAGCTCCGCATCAAATTTTCAGCATACAAAGAAATTGGGAAAGGAGGAAGAAGCAAAAAAAAAAAAAAACTGACTTAAGATTTGATGGGAAAATATTGCCAAAGTCATCACAACCACATAGCAAGATAAGATGTTTCAAAAAATGTAACATCAATTGTGTAGAATTTTCTCACTTATGATTTTGAAAATCAACATAGAAAAACGAAAAAATAGCCAGAACAATGTAAGGAATTAAACTTTGTGAGGCATCAGTTAGCGGGTGTACTATTCCTTCTAATACTTTGTATCTGAATGTTAACTTTCCTTTGATAAGATAACTGAGTGAAATCCCAATCTACTTTTCCAAAAAATGATAATATAAAATCCGCTACTAAATGAAATCACATTGTCACTACCGTATCACAAAAACAAAGATGAAATTAATT
>CM018907.1:15091008-15093508 GCA_009663005.1 Actinidia chinensis | reverse complement strand
TTGTATTTCTTAAATTTTATTCCTAGGTTGCGGTGCTTATGCTTCATGTCTATAGTTTGGTGGGAGGTCTAAATTTTACTGGAGTACGTCCCTTGTAATTTCTTTCATTAAGTCTTTAATTAATCATTTGACACGGTGCGTTTTTATAACTCGGTTTGATCAATCTGTTCGGTAGATGAGTGTGTTAGTAGGAGCGGAGCCATGATAATAGTTTAGTGAGATCAAAATCATAAAATTATATATAATTATAGAATAATAATGTATTTTTTTTCAATAAGGTTAAAGTAGTGTATTTTTTTATTAGGCTGATAGTGTAATTTTTTTATAGACTTATAGCGTAATTTTTCTCCAGATGGGTCACTTGACTCCACTAGCCTCTTACTCCCTCTGCCCCCGTGTGTTAGCATACCGAGTGATGTCGAGATGGTTTTCTGCAAGTACCCATCAAATGTATTTTGTCTTTCACTTATTAAATTATGTAATATTTAATATATATATATATATATATATATATATGTCGAGTTATTCCGTTAATCCCAGGTGGATGGAGATTATGAATAATTTAAATTGTTACCGAATTAAAATTATAAGATTCGATTCGTTATAATTAAAATTATAGAGTTAAATTTGCTCTCATGGTGAAACACGGGATTTTATACCTAACTTCCCTAATATTTTATCTTTGGAGTTTAGTTTTGCAAGAGTACTAAAATATAGGAAAATATAAAATAACATGAGCAAAGAAATCTGTTCTAGGCTGGATAAAAAACTGTGAGTGCCATAAAAAAATCTATTTTAATTAAAGAAAATTCTTTTTAATTTATTTTTTCAAAATGTTTCATGAATTTGAGAAAATTATTCCAAATTTTTTCCTTTTCTTTTCTTGAAAAAGACATGTTGCATTCGATCTTCGGATCACTTTTATTTTCTAAAAAGTTAAATGCCATAAAGCTTAACAAATACAAATACGTTAGTGATTTTCGCACTTTCACTTTCTTTTTCTCCAATTGCATTATATTTTTTATCTTTATTATAGTGAATTTACTTATATACCCATTTTTACTCAAATATTTTCACTGCATGAAAGGACATTTTAGTAAATTCATAATAATAAAGACCAAAAAAGTGCACTTGGATAAAAATAGAGTGAAAATTACTAGCCATATAAATATTAAGCAGAAGTATTTTTTTTACGGTTTTGTTAATTATATAATTAATTTTCAGTTTTTTATATTTTGAAAAAAGTATGGAGTAGCATTATATTTTTTTCTTCTAGTTCTACTGTTCTAGCCTTTTCAGGTTTTGGGAGCAGTATTGTGGGAAAAACTCATTATTAGAATTTTGAATAAAATGAATAAAAAATAACAAAAAAATCAAATATTATTATTATTTTTAAATAATTTGGATAAGGGGTCACATTGAATTGAAAAAGTCAATTTGTTCAAATTTAAAACTAAAGGGACCAAATCGAAACATTTTCTAAACTACAGCAATAAGTGGTAAAATTTACCGCAGTATTATTGTGGTGGCGCCTGGGGAGTAGTGTGACGTGGTGGGGAGGCTTTGGAGGGCCAAAGCAAACGCCAGCGGGTTTGGCGAAATTATACAATATTTAGGATCATGGTTCAGTTGCTGAGGTGTAATTAGCGTAGGACCCACGTAGTTGAAAGATTTATTCGATTGGCCAATCAGAGGGACGAAACGGCCACTAGCACCCAAATACTGACTCACCTTAGCTTAGCTGCGATACGCTGCTACACTACAGTAAACCAACAGGGATTGCGACAGTGCACGTGCGATTCCCACATCAAAAAAAATAGTGAAAAAATCAAAATTTTGCCTAAATTTTCATCCAAATATCTCAACTTGTCTTTTTTGAACAATATTAATTAAATCACTGAATATGGTTTCTCTCTCTTTAATCACCTGCAAAATGGTGAAATTAGAATTTAAATGCTACAAATTACTAGAATTTCATACTAAATTGATTAGTAAATCTACAATGTCTTGGAGATTGAGAAAGAATGACCAATTTTTTCTTTAAAACGTTAACATCGGGGGCAAATTGATGAATATTTTAAAAGATCAGGAAATTAATTAATATTTTTTAAAAAACAGGTATATATGAGATATTTTAGTGAAAAATATTAAAAACAATTTTCATTCAAAAAAATATTTAAAAGGTACATAACACAATGCTAACAAACAAAAACAACATTACAAAAATATAATAAAAATTTATAAAATATACACATGGCATAATCACATGTATTTTGGGTTCGGGCTGAGCCGGCCCAAGCTCGGCAAACTTCAGGCCTAGGGAGGCCCGTCGGGGAATGGGTTTTATGGGCAGGTTTGGGCCCATTTTTTTTAAACAATGGTTTTTTTATATTTAAAAAACAAAAAGAATGAACAAAAAAACAACTTACAAGTTGTTTAGGGTGAAGCATTGTAGGGGCTGCTAGTAAAGGGGTAATAGACTAATGTACAGGGGTGTGGG
>CM018907.1:15033508-15036008 GCA_009663005.1 Actinidia chinensis | reverse complement strand
TGGTTAATTGTATGACTTTTTTTTCCTTCTTTTTTTCTTTTTAATGGTGAATAGGAGTCAAGGAAAGCAATAATGGGCTTCCTCGTTCGTATATGTAGTTTACATTCGTTCGATTTGTTATTTGTATGTCTGACTTGAAATTTTACGTCATAATAAAGGCTTACTTCTTGCATATCATCAAATTGTTTGTTAAAGCTGAAAACTGAAAATTAAGTCCTAAAAATTGAATGCTGAATTTCTTAAGCTGATAAGCTGTTTTATATGTATAAAGAGCTGAAATCTTAAATTCACTCATTTTTCAACTTTGCCCTTCATGTATTGATATTATAATGCTAAAATCAAATTTGATGTGGGGTAAAATGTCCGCATACCAAGATAGGCACGTCGTCTGAAGGGACATACCCTGTCACCATTATAGTCGTGGTCACCTATGGCTCCTCGTCACTAGTTGCTTATCTCACCAGTACACTAGGGGCAAGCTATCTTATCTATATCGCCAACGGACGTGGTGGGTTACTTCGCCTTATAGAAATCACCTCCAAAAAAAAATCCCATCACCATCTCCATAAGGACTTTGTCTACATGAGACTCCTTCATCACTCCGCCAGATCAGAACCGCTTCCACAAAGATTCTACCTCTGTAAGGAAACTACTATTTGCGAGATTCTCTCCATCACGGCACCCATAATTACGGGATGATCTCCAGTGGCAATCTCCCATATTAAATCTCCATTATCTCCGGGATACATTTCTATACTTAGCCATCCGAAAATCTCGACATGATCTCCTCACGTTACTCTCCATTATTCCACTACATAAAGGTCGTTCCCCCATTATGCAAAAGTATGCTCAATACACGCAATATTAGAGTTCTCTCGGAGCTCTATTATTTCCTTTGATTATCTCCTTATCGCCTTGGTCTGATTCGCACGCCTTAGGGATTTCGAGCGGCCTCACCCCGGCCGTTTACTTTTGTTCATTGCTATGCAGGTCGCCCGAGCAGTCACCGAGGTCCATTGCCGAGGTCGAGGAGCAATTCTGACTGTTGGGTTGCTCATCCAGATTTTTACCACAACAAAATTAATTAAATGAAAAAAAACATGCATAATCAAAAGCATTTGGATCGTTGAAAAAAACATGCATAATCAAAAGCAATTAGTTAAATAAAAAATCTGGTTAGTTTGGATCGATCCTCCTTCCGCTTCTAAATTACCCACATGTTGTTGAGCATTGCCGTAAAAAGCATTTGGATCTTTGAATTCTTCAGGAAATATATCTTAAATGCAAGTTATCCGGATATAATTGTGCATGGTTATGCAAGCAATTAGTCAATTACTATATTCCTTTGTGCCGCAAATAAATCAAACCAAGCAATCATAAATATTTGAACAACCCTAAACCCTAGAAGTAATGATAGGCACAAAGCAATATAAATTCTCGAACCCAAGAAAAAAGAGGAGAGGGAGGCGAGGGCAAAATTAGGTCTGAAAAAAAATATTACTTAATATTTTGTTCCTTACTTTTGCCTAGCACTTAAAATATTCAGCTCCCTTATTTTGGGTTATCAAACCAGCTTATTTTATTTTTAATTAAGCTATTCAGTTTTAAATACTAAATAGAATTATCAAACAGGGCCTTAGAGCATCTATAATATCAGCCATGATTGTTGTCAGTCGATGCATGCCTAGTGGTGATTCCAGAAATTTTTATCAGTAGTGTTATGCAAAAACATAAATTATAGATATTCAAAATTTTACACTAAAGATATTTATTACCCACTTCTAATAAATTAAAAAACTAATTTAAATTTCTAAAATCATAAACAAAACTAGACTTTTTATATAGGGATACAATTTTTTTAACAAAAAGATATGCAAATATATAAACTTTTAAAGTTGACCTAGAAAAGATTTTGTATTTTGAAATCGTTGTATTCAACCCTTATTATCAATATTATCAAATACATTATTTTTAATATGTAACCAAGCAATAAAAAAAAATTCAAATTCATTACTGAAAAATCTTTTTTCAATTTGGGATATATACGCATATATATTATACTAGATAACATATATGAGTCCCACGCCTCACAGTTTCAGTTGGATCAATTATATATAGAAAATGCTATATGTAATCTCATTTCTCACTCTAGAAAATAAGTGAATGGATCCCATATAAATTTATTATTGTAGGCTCTATAACCTTAAGTCTAACTAAGAATGAGAAAAACGATTAAAAAATGGAATTACATATGATATTACTGATTATACAAAGTTTCAAAGGTTTCAAAAACATTTATGTAGTAAAATATGAGACAATAACAGAACGGTACGTTATACATACGGGTTTAATACGATTTTTTTTAAAAAAATACAGTAACAAAATTTGGCATAAAAATATGAAAACATCAAAAATACGAATTTAAAATTATCCGTGTATTATACAAACGTTAGTTAAAAAGTTGTGAGAAAATAAGGTAATATTTATAAGTAATTTCTTC
>CM018907.1:14799871-14807371 GCA_009663005.1 Actinidia chinensis | reverse complement strand
TCACTGTGTAGGGCATTCCAATCGAGTTACAGAGACAACTTTGTTGCATTCGGTTGTCCAATTTGTTAGTGCAAATAGTACGACTTTTGAAATTTTATGATTTTCCAAGTATTTTCCTTTTAGGGGTGTTTTATTTTAGGTGTGTATTGGTGATCAATACTTTGTGTACAATTTGTTGCCAAGAAGAAGAAAAATAAATAATCATACTGAAGTTAAATGGAAAATATTTCTTCTGTAATCTCACATATTTTGCAGCTTATAAGGTTTTCAGCTATTATCTATACTCCATTTTCAAATAATGAATTAAGATTGGGTTTGGCATATCAACCAAGATCCATCCATCCAGCAATAGACATACATTCTATCATTGCACAACTAGGAAATCTCCCAAACATTGCACAATATACCATCTTATAATAAGTTGTCGTGCGAAATCCTTTTAGCAGTCCAAAGAAATTTATTCTCAATCATACTCTAGATTTTATTTAAAAAAAAAATTGCTTGGAAATTGCCCAAAAACGAAAAGAAAAGAAACGTGTGAAAATACCTGCTACCATACCTCCAAGAATCAAGATTGGTTTTAAGGTTTATTCTAGTTAGATTTGAATGCTTACAATTTCTCTAAAAGATCGAACTGAATAATTTTAAAGCTCACTAATTTTTAAAACCAAGTTTGAACAAGCCAATCTTGGTTGATAAACTTTACGATATTAAAAAAAAATTAGCTACTCAAGTTTTCACATCAAGCTGCAGAATTACTTAAGATTGTCGACATGAGTTCTCCTCCAGCTACCTCGATTTATAGTAAGATTCATGCTAAGATGTGATTTTAAGCTCACTGTTGGCTGTTTGGGTGATGGAATTCAGTACACCATCATGTCTTACTCCCGTGAAACCTAAATAGGTTCATTTGCAGCTATTCCTCTCTCCTATCAAAATTGCATTCATTGTAATATTAGGTCTAACTAGTCTAGGTTTGTCTCTTATATTTTCCTGATGAAGTAGATCCATCAAACTTGAAAAAAAGGAGACTGAAACTATATCTAAATGTTGAGAATGATGGAAATCCATACTGTAACTTGATACACTTCAGGTCAAGTTATCCTTTAGACTTTTACTTTCAGTTTCTTCTCAGGCATGGGAAACATGCCGGTGTTGGCTATCTTCTCTCGGTGAGAAGAAGCAGAATAAAACTTGCATTGGACTGAGCTAAACATGTTTAAAAAACATCCAAAATGAGTTTTAAATTTGGATAAATTTCTAGAATATCCAATTTATGGGAATTATAAAAGGCTAAATCCTGTCTGAAGCCTTTTTTTATCTCTTACTTTCTATCAAAGATTAATAGCTTCAAAATACGATTATGAGAATATCTTAAAATTATGACAATCTGAAGATAATTTACAATTTGTTGAGCCTCAAGTGGATGGGTATTTTGTGAAATGAAAGATACTTTCACCGATAATACGGCACCCAAATGCATTGATTATCTTTAGATTAGTACGGTCCCCACGTGTATGGAACCCAAACACGTGAGATATTGGATATTGCCCAATTTTTGGTTCAAAGTAGCACCACTTGTGAAATTCTGTGAAGTTTCCAAGTTACTTCACTTTTGAGGTTTCTATTTAGGTTGCATTTGGATCGACGCTTTTGTTTTTTTCTGTTGTGGGATTCGTTGAGGAAAAATTTAAATTCGTACCTTAAAAATTTTCTTTCAAAAACCTTAAGCATAATTTGATAAAATTAAAAACTTTGAGGGCAAAAGTGACTTAGTATCAGCATCTTCTAAGGACCATTTCATTATTTTACGGAATGGTTTGGAAAATTTTCAAAAGAGGAGTTTGGATTGAGTGGGAATAAGTAGTTTGTTGTCAGGCCTTGCTTGGACTAATTTGTTGATTGATCATGTTCTCCTTCCGTCATGATTTGAGGGGGACTGGGGCATGACTTTTCTTTTTGTTGCTAATTGTCCGCAATTGTATTATTCAACATAAGAAAAAATCAAGAGGGCCTTAATAAAACAAAAATTATCAAGTTTGGGAACTTCCACGTCGATGAGCCCATATATTTTATTAATTTCGTTTTAAGTATTTCAGTATTAATTTTTATGATTAAGACTGATAATTTTTTTTAAGACAAATGTAATTCAATCATTTTTGTGTTGTGACTATTTTGATTTGCACTTATATCTTTAAATAGCGGGAGATCGGGATGAGATGAGATTCGAGATCAAAATGAAGTGGTATTTTATATTATAGATTAGTTTGGAAGATTTTTTTAAAAATATTGTGTATTCTTATCTTAGATTTTTGGTCCTTATTTATTGAGGAATTTTTGGAAATTTAGTTAAAATATTTATTTTTTACCTAAAATTTATTTTTACTATAATCGTGTGGTGATAATTTAATTTTGAAAAAAAACAAAAAAAAAATACAATTAATTAAAAAAATGCACGAATGAAAAATAATCCCTTTCTATTTGAATTGATTTTTTTTTTTTTTTTGTTCTACTTATTTTTCACAATTTTATATTATTTAGTTGAATTTTTTTTTGTTCACCCGTTTAATATTATAATATTTTATATTCTCTTTTTCTATTTGGAATATTTTTTTTACTTTATTTTTTTTCACCATTTTTTATTGTTATTTATTGAAATTTTTTCAGCCGATGGGTGGAAGGGAAGGGGGGGTAGGGGGGGGAGGGGGGCGGCAGAAAAAAAAAAAAAAAGGAGAAAAAAAGGACGGAAGGGAAGAAAAAAGGGCACGAAAAAGAAAAAAAAGAGGGGGAGCAGGGCAAAGGAAGGGGGGGGGGGGGGGAGGGGGGGGGGGGGGGGAAGGAGGGGGGAAAAGCGGAGCAGGGGGAGAAAAAATAAACCTAAAAAATATTTAAAAAAGTTTACTATAAATTTAAAATAAAAAACATATTTATATTTATATTAACTTAACTCAAATGGATTTCACTCCAAAAAGAAAGAAGTCATAAGTTTTAGGAGGGAAAATAATCTTCAAGTTTGAAATATTAAACGTGGATTTAACTCAAAATTTGAGTTTTTCACATGTTAAATAGTGGAAAATAGTTTTTGATTGAATTTTAAAATGAATTGTGATTTTTTATATTATAGGAAATAGGTTACTGCCCGTACCCAGGGTAATTACGTGAAAAAAAAAACCCATCTCTTTAGGCGTTTTTACGAATTAAGAGTTTTACATTTCTAAAAAAATAGATAAAAATATGTGAAATATCGATAAAACGATTATTTATTCCATGTATATACGGAATAGATTATATTACTACAAATAGGAGAATAAATTAAAAAAATTATTAATAAGTTTTTAAAAAATTTGTAGTTTAGGAGAAATGAGGGAGAAAAAAAGAGGTTTATTTTGTTTGTTTTTTTTTTTTTTTTTAGGGTAGGGATCCCAACTAAAAAAATAACTCAATGGATTTTAAAAAACAATATGCTTAGATTTAGAGATTTTTTGTCTATGAATAAGAATTATATGAAGTTCCACACATTTGAGGACAGGAAGGAAGTGATATATTTTTTTTTTAAAAAAAAAAAATAATTTCAGGTTGAAATCTCAGCCGTTTGGATACTCAAATTGTTTTTCCCAAAATTATTTATAAATAGGGAGTAGTTCTGAGATTCAACAGAGTTGATTTTAAAATTATTGATAGTTAGTTGAAAAGATTTAAAAAAATTTGTGTGTCTATATTATAAAATTTTTTTTTCCTTAGTATTATTAAATGTATTTAAATATTTATTATTAAATCAAATATTTTTATTAGAACCATTGGATACATTTATTTAATTTTAAGAAAATTATAAAAAAATTGGGAAGTATAAACTATAAAAATAAACTTTTCTTTCTTATTGAGATAATTTTGTTTATTTCTTGCTTTTATTTGTTTTCCCTTTATTGTCTTTTTTTTTTCACTAATTAATCAAGTATTTCCCACGAATAATTTTGCGATTTTTCGTGGATTCAAAAAGAGTTTTTAAAATATAAAAAATGATTTTCATTAAGGAGAAAGTTCAAAAAAAAAAAAGTCATCTTTCCCAAATTTAAATAATTTTTTTTATATTTTGTAGATTCTTATCGTTTTTTTTTAAAATGACTAAATAATCTAAAAAAATTGATCAAATAGTAAAAGAAATATTAGATACCCCAAAAAAAAAATGAGAGAAAAAAGAAAATGTTGTTTTTTTTTTTTTAATTTTTTTGTTGTGGTGCTTACTAAAATTTTGATCCAATGGTAAAAACATATGACCATCTTTAAAAAAAATTTTGTCCATTGGGAATGAGAATTATATCTGGGGAATGGCCCATACCTTTTTGAAGAAGAAGGAAGTGAAGGTAGGAAGAAAGAAATAATCTCAAGTAAAATTTTACCGTTAGATTTGACTCAAAGGGTTTCAACCGTAGATAGCGAAAGATTTAAATTTAAAATTTAAAAGGGGTTGTTGATTTATAATATTAAAACTAGTAATTGCATGTGTCCACGGGCACACGTAAAAAAAATTAAAAAAATTTTAAGGGCATTTTTAACGTTAGCAGTTTTATAATTTAAAAAATATTAACAAGATTACATGAATTTGTTTGCATATACGAAAAAGATACATTGTTATAAAATTAAAAAAAACAAATTCAGAAACTTACTGATTTTGTGAAAACAAACGTACTAGTTGGAGAGAAATGAATGAAAAAGGAAATAAGTTGTTTTAGTTTGTTTTTTTTTGTATGAGTCCCACTTAAAAAAATTATCCAATGGGTTAAAAAAATATTGGGGGCAAAAAATGGAGGATGAGAAAAATTGTTTGGGGGGTGGTTTGCTTTTTTGACCATTGAATATGAACCTATGTTGGTCCCACACTTTTTTTAAAAAAGATTGGAAGTGAATTGTAGGCGGAAAAAAAATTTAAGTTTTTTCTCCAGTAAAATTCTCCAACTTTGGATAACTCAAATACATTTCACTGTTAGATAGCGGGAGATTAGATTTTGAGATTTCAAAAAAAATTGTGTTTATATTATAGATTCGTCATTGCCTGTTTGCCCAGGCACTTATGTAACAAAAGGCTACAGTTTAAGGCCGTACCATTAGAGTTTTCAATTTAAAATACATATTATTAAATTCAGATAAAAAAATACATTGCATGCCATTTTAAGAATAAATTAAAAAAAGTCACAATGATTCGAATTTTTTTTTTTTTTGAATTTGGGAAGAAAATAAAAAAAAAAAAAAGAGGTATTTTTAATTTTTTTTTTTTTTTTTTTTTTTTGTGGGTCCCACTCTAAAGAAATTATTTTCAAGGGAAAACATAACCCAATTCTTTTTGTTAAAATATTATTTTGTTTCCAATTGGATAATTAAACCTATGCGAGGCCCCATACCTTTGAGAAGAATGGAAGTGATAGTTTGGGACGGAAAAAAAAATTAAACTCAAAAGGAAATCTTCAGCCGTTGGATTAACGTCAAATTAATTTTCAAACCGTTTAGGATGATAGCGCTAGTTAGATTTTTTGAGATTTCAAAATTTGAATTTGATTTAGTAATTATAGTAATTTAGAAGATTCAAAAAATATGTGTATCTTGATTTATTAATTTTTTTGTTTCGTCCTTATTATTGATTAAATTTATTTAAACATTTGATTTTTTTACTTTCACAAATTTTTATTTGACAATCATTAGAAGAAATTAATTTTTAAATTAATATTTAAAAAAAAATACAATTAAAGAAAATGGGACGTATGAAATAAATGTCTCTTCTATTTTTGAGGTAATAGGTTTGTCGTTGAGGGAGTTTTGTCATTTTTTATTATATTGAGTTGATTTTTTCACCGATTAATCAGAGATGGGGGACGGTGGGGGGGGGGGGGGGCGGAAGAAAAAGAGGCGGGAAAAAAGAGGAAAAAACGGAGAGATGGAAGAAAAAGTTCACCAAAAAAAAAAAAAATTAAAATTAAATAAATTTTTTATATTTTTTAGAAAATTTTGGTTTTTGTTTTTATCGGAAAAATAACTAAAATTAATATAAAAATTTTTTATTTCAAATAAAAAAAAATATTATTACAGATAAAAAAAAAATAAAAAAAATGAGAGAGAAAGGAAATGTGTGTTTTAATTTATTTTTGGGGTCTCACTTTAAAAAAAAAATTAATCTAATGGGTAAAATATATGCCACAACTTTAGATATTTTGTGGTTCAAGATCAATTTAACTTATGTGGGAACCCGCATCTTAAAAAGAAGAAATGATTAGTTTTGGGGAAAAAAAAAAATCAGGGTTGAAAATATCAACCGTAGATTTAGTTCAAATTGGATTTTTCCAACAGTTGAGATGAGTAGAATATCTTTTTGGAATTCAAAACGAGTTTGTAATTTATTTTACTATAGTTGCCTATATTTTTTTCCAGTTTTTTGCTAGAGCATGTGTTAAATTGACTTTGGACCAACAGGAATGGGACCCTATGTTTTAATTTGTATGCCTTTGGCATTTCAAGCAACCAAAGCAAGAAAGGTGATGTTAAATTAATAGAATCCAACGATAAAGATTTTAATTTTTTTTTTCTATTTTTTTTTTCTTTCCACAAATATGTCTAAAATTCCATAATCCAAATACAGTCTTAATTACCTTCCCCTCGAATAATGATTTAGCCAAAAAAATTTTTTTTTTTTGAACTTTCCAGTTTGAACAACTAGGTTATGTTTGGATTAAGAATTTGGTGGAGAAAAAAAAAAAAGTAAGATAAACATTAATTGATCCAATGGTTCAAATTTAATCTCTCTCTTTTTTTTGGTATTTTTATTTTTTCTCTACAAATACTTTCCAAAATCCTTGATCCAAATACAATCTTACGGTCTCCGTATGTGTGGAACCAAGACTCATGTGAGATAAGATATTGAGTGCTGTCCAATTTTTGGTTCAAAGTAGTACAACTTGTGAAATTCCGTGAATTTTCCAAGTATTCACTTTTGAGGTTTTTATTTAGTTTGCATTTGGATCGATGCGTTGTGTGGGGTTTCGTTGAGAAAAAAAAAGGGAAATTGCTATGTGTACACCAAAAGGGTGTACACATTTTATGCACACCACACACACAAAAGCTTTGGGTGTTGGGGCCCAATCCCAATTCTTGGTGGGGGGCCCAAGGTTTTGTGAGGGTGGTTGTTGGTTGTGGTGTTTGCATTTATGGGTACACCTTTGGTGTAACATTGCATTTCCCAAAAAAAAACTCGTTTTACCTTAAAATTTTCAAAAACCTTAAAAGCACAATTAATAAAAGTTTTTTAAAACGGGAGGGCAAAAGTGACAGGTATCAGCATCTTGTAAGGATAATACATATATTTTACGGATGAAAATTTTCAACAAGAGTGTTTGAATGAGTGGAAATAAGAACGCGTAGGCCTTGCTTTGACTAATTGTTGATTGATTCAATGTCACCTACCGTCCTGATGTTGATGGATGGGCATACTTTTCTTTATGCTTGTTGTGGTAAAAA
>CM018907.1:14792371-14794871 GCA_009663005.1 Actinidia chinensis | reverse complement strand
ATTAGGAACGCTATGGATTTTGATCGTGAGCTAAATTTGGCGGATTTTCTATCAACTATGGAAGGATACAATCTCAGGTATTCAGCTTTGTAGTGTCTCCTAAGTTTTATCCCCCCCATCCCCATGGCAAAGCTCATCTTTTTTTCAATATTTGTTAACTGGGCTTCAGCCTCATCAAGTTATGCCATTCCCAATATGTAACGGTTGTTTTGATTTATTTGCTAAATTTGCTCGTATTTTCAATTTCAGCGTAAAAGAAATTGGTTATTATTTGATTTTCATGACATGCGGCCTCATGGAATGTGCAGGAAATTGCATACTCGACAAATATGAATCTGATTACTTGAGATTGTCTACATGCGTTCTCCTCCCGCTACCTCTATTTAGAGTAGGATCAGAATAAGATGTGATTTTAAGCTTACTTTGGATGTTTGGGTGATTGGAATTCAGACAACATCATGTCTTTTACTCCAGTGAAATAATGAGAATAACAGTCTCCCAAACAAATGTTTAATCCTGTTTGGCAGCTAGGAAGAGCTTTCTTCATCTCTCTGCGTATTTAGCAAAGCAGGAATCATTAAAAAGAAAACAAAAACCACCACTATTGTCCACGCCTCTACGAGCTTCTCCTTCACAACCCTCTCAAAGGGGGGGAGGTTGGGGGGGGGGGGGGGGGGGACCAACACCGTCTCGTTGCACGAACGATTATTCTTTAACAACCTTGGTTCTTTGGATTTTCGAAGGAAAACGGTAATTAATCACCACCATCCGGTTCCTCACAAATCCAAAAGTGCGATCAACAGCCTAAAAGACAGTAGAACAGAGGATGAAAAACCAAATTACAAGTCAAGGAAACATTACGTGATTATAATTGAAATTTATGAAAAGAAAAACTAATATTTGGCATATTTTCACGAATTTCTATCTCTTTCGAGTCTCCCAGGCCATGACATGAAAAAGTACGAATTGGGTAAGTTAGTAAAGACCTAAATGGAAACACACAAAATCCAAAATAACATAACAATTCTCAAGCTTTTGCCTGATCTAACCATTTACAAATTTGTTCCAAAATTGCATTCCCTTTTTTCTTATTTTTTCATTCGTTTTTTTAGTTATGTTTATTTTCAGAATTCATCTATCCTATCAAAATTGTCATTTCATTTTGTATACGGTCTAGCTAGTCTATTTGTTACTTATTTGTTTTGATGAAGTAGATTCGATCAATTGTATTATTAAATTCACTTTTACTCCTCACTTCTCTGCACAATTAAACAAAGAAGAGGATCGAATTTTCCTTGCCTTTATTTTCATTTCCCCCCTTTCCCCTTTTCTTTCTTGCACTTTCCCCTTGAACAAAGCAGACCCAAGCAATTTTCAAATTTTGAGTGGTCCATCCATTAGGCAACTGCGCAAGGTCCCTATGAAAAAAACTTAGGAATGGGTCCAAATAGACAAATTTAGCGTGTTATTTCTTTGACCCCAAAAGATATAGTAAATAAGGCATTGTGTGGCATTTTCACGCACAAAAAAAGATTGCGTTTTTTTTTTTTTTATTATTCTGAATTTATATGGTGCCTAGAAATAATAAAATGCCCGTCACCTAGAATGTTCCAGTTTGTTGACATTTGAGATCTTTTCTGAAGAACGAAGAGTCTCTCTTTTTGGTTTTAAACTTTACTTGACTGGTTGGGTGATGGAAATAAGTACATCCAAACAAGCCCAATGAAAAAAAAGGAAAACTGAAACATAGCTTAAAATGTTGAGGAATGATGAATTAATGGAAATCCATACTGTGATTGATTACAAACTCAGAAGTTAGTCTTTATGACTTTACTTTCAGTTTCTTCTCAAGCGTGGGAAACATGCTATTTTGGTCTTGCTATCGTCTCTCGGTGAGAAGAAGACAGATAAAATTTTTGTGACACTATACCGAGATGTGTTGATTTTTGAGATTATGGACACTATGTGTTGAATATTTCAAGTAAGTTCACTTTTGAGGTTTTTATTTAGTTTGCATTTGGGTCAATGCTTTGTGTGGTGTTTCCTTGAAAAAAAAATGGTACCTTAAAATTTTGAAAACCTGAAGCACAATTTAACAAAACTGAAACTTGGAGGGCAAAAGTGAACAGATCAACATCTTTTAAGGACCAGTTATATATTTTACTGATGAAAATTTTCAAAGGAGTGTTTGGATGAGTGGAAATAAGTAGTTTGTGTAGGCCTTGCTTGGACTAATTGTAGATTGATTCAGGCTCCGTTTGGCATAGGATGGAAACGGGGCGGGTGGGGGGGACGGGTGGGAGCCTCCCCAACCGAACAGTTTACCAAAAAGCACCCCGACAAAAACAGCGCACCACAGACCCACCCCGAGCCCGTTTATGTAATTTTTTTAATTATTAATATAGTATATGTTTATATAATTATTGGTATATATATAATATATAGATAGATATATTATAATATTACTATATATATAAGAAGGATATTATGATATATTTTA
>CM018907.1:14742371-14749871 GCA_009663005.1 Actinidia chinensis | reverse complement strand
GGGTTTAAATAGACGCCCAACGAGAGATAAGTGATCCATAAATTACGGAAATCTTTCGGTGGAAAGTGATTGAATAGTAAAAAGTGAACAGTGTACAGTGAATATGTAACGTCGGTGACAAAAGTGAATAGTGAATAGTGAACGTGATAACAGTGTTCATAGGTACTGTCTGAAGTTTTGACTATTTGAACAGCAATTTTTTCTAGGCAATTTTTTTTTTTTTTTTTTTGAATAGTAGTGCTGGCTGTCCCAATTAAGCAAAAGATCTGGCATCTTAGCTTGGGATCCATAAGTGTCAGGAGATGTCTGAATGTGCTTACTGGGCATAGAGCTGTGAGAGCTGGATCACTCCTCTTTAACTGTTGACTGAGCTTGAGCTTGGACTTGTGCCAAAAGAAGATTGGCAACTCTAAGTAGTTCAGTGTTGTCTTGTGTCTTTGACTTGGTTTTGGAAGACTTGGTCTTGGATTTACTTGATTTTGCACTGGAAGATGGGCAATCTAGCTGTGCTGTTGAATAGCTTGACTTGATGGAGGCCGGAGCAATGACTGAGGATGCTGGGGCAACCTGTTTAACTGGAGTAGGAACTAGAACTGGGAATTCTAGTCTGACTTGTTCAATAATTCTGGGATGCTTAAAGGCGTCCCACCATTTAACAAAATGCTGTCGGATGACTATACGATTAGCAATATTGTACTACCACTTGAACTCCATGGAACTTTATATTTGGCCATGAAAAGCAAGAGGCTAGGGAAATGACTGTAATGATCTTTACTGTTTGTATTTGGTGAGAAAGAATTACTTGATCCTGGAGATCAATCGGTAAGATTTCAAGAATGGCTCCATGAAAATCCCATCATCTTAGAAACCAGGAGGGGATGACTGACTTGAACTTGTGGTCAAAAGAGAAAAACCACGAGTGACTGAATGACTCATTTTGGTGTAAAAGGACTTTGAACCAGGCTTCTATGTAATCATAATAACTATATTTAATAGTATGATTTGGTAAAGCTCGAAGAATAGAGGGATGACCCCATTCATCAAGGGAAACAATATTATGAATATATAAAGAATGGATAAATAACTTTACCAGGGTCTCGTTTATCATAAATAGTTTTAAAAACAACTGCTGGGTGTTTTAGTAAAATGTCCCTTTGAAAACCCAATGACTTTGTCAGATGCATGGAGTAAAATCCATCCGGAGGAAGAAGAATTAGCAAGATCAACAGGGTTTAATGTTTGTATGGACTGGTTCAATAAAGAGAGGTTATTACATGGATTTTAATATTGTCACGACCTGACTGACTGTAACGTTTGGCCATAGGGTTATGTGGTTTTTGACTAGAAACAAGAACTAAGGTATAAGTAGGTTTAGGTAAAGTACCCAAAATTTGGTATCTGTTAACTAGGGCAAGGGCAGTTGAAGGATTAGTGATGGTAGGCTTGCTGGAAGGTGATTGTTTACTAGAAGACATCTGCAAGAAACGTTAACAATAACTGAGAATAGATAAATAGTTACTAAGATACATAACTCTGAGCTGGTATTCACAGATACGTTGAATACGCCATTCAATCTCTCTTTTGGTAAATATGGGGTCAAAACCGTGAGTATATAAATTTTCAATTTGAATTGTGTATCTATGGATGAGTTTGGTAAGGTGAATAAGTTTCAAGCTTTGTAGGATGAACAGAAGGGCATTGGCATTGTTAAGGTTTATTCCTCAAGATTCACGAGTCAAAATCTGGACTAGAATTCTGACTTCCTTTAATGTATTCATCAAATCAAAATGGCTTAAATGGATTTCCATCTGGCAAAGATTTGTTTACTTGCAATATTTTTGACATCTTTTGTAAAACATATTTAGCACTTTTACAATCAACCTCTGACTAAAAACTTTGATTCAAAAATATCATCTTGAAATTTGAGATACATAAAACAATAGACAAAATTTCTTTTTTTAATAGTATATAAGTACTTGGTGCCTTTATTCCAAAACTCCTGAATGAAAAACGGAACAATTTGTTTAAGGGAGAAAGAACGGTGTAACTTTTGCAGCGGAGCCTCCATAACCAATATCAGAAGCCATCAGTTTGAATGATTTTGAATGAATTATTAGAAGGAATACATAGACAAGTAAAAGTTTTGACATCCGATTTAACTCTTTGACTATAGAAGTATGGACTGAAGACCAAGGAGGAGGATTGTCTTTTAGACGGTCAAAAGAGGTTGGCAAATTTTTTCTAAGATCTTCTGAATTCATCAATTTAATTATGATCAAGAAATCTTTGTAACTGTTTTTATCTAAGGATTTCAGCTAGGGACTTTTTCAGCAATTGGATAGGACTATTAATAGGAATAACAGTACCTTGAAAAATGTTTATCTTAAAATTGAATTAGTTTGAATAACTTCAATTTTAGTAGCAGAAATGGGACTAAAACAATTATTTTTGACTATTTCAAAGAAGTATGCAAATGTTTCCCAATGTCATCAAGTGAATTGGAAAAAATAAGAAATCATCAATGTAAACAATAGAAAATTGAGTATAAAAGGATTGAATATTTCATTCATAATATTTGGAATTCACTAGGGGCATTTTTTAATCAAAAGGCATGACATTCCATTCATAATGGACCAAACGTGTAGTAAAACGGCAGTTTATTATCTATCTTTTGGATGAATCTGTATTCCAAAATCCGCTTTCAAGTCTAATTTTGGAAAAAATAAACCGCAGTGCTTATTCTCTTGATGAAGTCTTTGTATTAGGATAGGATACTGACCATTCTAAAACTATTTAATGGTTTGTAGTTTTATAACTAGGCGGGGAATCCTCTTTCAATATCGAATTTTTATTCACATAAAAAGCAGGACATGACCAAGGTGATTATTGAAAATTTTATTTTTAGTAAATCATTTATTTCTGTTTTACAATTTTCTATTAAGTCAGAAGTCATTTGGATAGGTCTGGATTTAGTAGGAATCTTACTCTCATGAAAATCTTTAATATATGGTAGGGTTACTATGTATTTTTTCCTATGCCATAAAGCACTAGGGAGAGAGGCACATATGTTTTTCTCAAGTTTTATTCTAAAATCTTTTATTCTATTTTGTAGTTGTTGACTCTGGACTTGAATGTCAATTCTCTTAATTTTAATTCTTCTTTAAGAAAGTTAATATGTTTAGTGTTTTGTGAATAGTGTTAATAGATATAGAATGATTCTGTAATTGGTTAAGCTGAATAGCTTCTGGTTTAGATATAAACTTAAATGTAATCTTTTTACCAAAGGGTTTAGAAGTTAGGCCATCAGAATCTATTGTAAAGGGGTATAGTAAATAAATGAAAGGGATTCCCAAGATAACTTTATTAGTCATATTTTTTACTAAAATAAAGGAAGTTTTAAAACAGACATCATCTTGGCAAATGTGAACTTTTGGAAGTTTATACTTAATATTCATCCTACTTCCGTTTGCCGTGCTTAGCTTTTCTGTAGTTTTATGGTAGAATTTAGTAGGAATTAAGCCTTCTTGTATACAATTTAAGTCGGCTCCTGTATCAATTAAAGCTATAACTTCTAATGCAATCTTTAAACAACAGTTTGACCTTGAATGGCCATTTCTGTTAAATGGATGTGGTAATATATTTATTCTAATTAAACGTTATCGAACTCTTTACTAGATTCTGCTTCATCAGAAGAGTCATTTTGTAGTTTCATTAAATTTGTTATTGTTTTTAATTGGTTATTGTTCTTCTAATTTGAATCTTTTAGTTTTAAAGCTTGAAAACTTTGATGTTATTAACTGAATTCGTGTTTGTAAGTCTTGTAAACAAACTTCTTATGGTTAGAGTTTTTAAAATCTTTCTAAGTTTTATTAAGACTTATAAAAGGTTTATCTTTTTGTTAAAGTAGGACTCCGCCATAGGGTTTTAGTTTGGTAATTATGTTGTTAAGAGTATCATCTTTAGTTTACTACATTAATTCGATTGAAGAGCATTTCTTCTTTGACCTTTTGGGAGACTTTACGGTTTACAACAATGTACCTCATGCAATATTAATATTATCATCGCTGGATGAAGAATAACTGTGGGGACTGTCTAGATTATTTTCAGAACTATAACTATCTATGTTGGTTAATTTGAATATTTTAAATATCATATTCTTATCTTCATCAGAGATTTTGTAATTTATTTATTTTGGATTTGGACCAACATTCATTTTTGTAGTGACCCTTTTTGCCACATTTATGACATGTAATATCTTTCTTATTATAATGTTTAGATTTAGGGTGGTGTTTAGTAGTCTTTTGTTTAGGTTTTTTATAGAACTTATCAGGTTGGAACTTAATATGTTTATGCTTTCTGTGAGATTGAAAATCTTTTTAAGGTATTATGTTATGTTTTCGTAGAAGGGGACAACAGGGGGTAAATCAATGTTCACAAAAGTTACTAATTCATATTAGCTTTATTTTGATATTGTTTATTGTTTCTAATTGTCTGTCACTAACATTCTAAATCCTTCTTTTTGAATAGTGCTTATTATATAACCATAAGTTTAAGGAGCGTAGTCAATTGATCCTGATGTTGACTAAGGACGTCTAGGATTTTGTGGGCCAAAAAGAGCTGGGTAAAACCATAATAATTTTTATTTCCAAAAAGGTTTATTACAATCTTCTCCTTAACATGACTCGGGAGGTAAAAACATCGGTGTACATCTAAAATCACTAAGTGTTGGCAGCTGAGGTTACGTAACTGGTAATGGATTCTGAATGTATGTACTTGCGTGTTCCTATAAAATGTTTGATGATTGTGTAAATTAATAGTGTTAATTCCATGGGTTACTAGTCCAATTGTTTATTCAAAAATAGAAAGATTATTTTCATCTAAGGTGAATAGCATTTTTAATATTGTTCGTTGATTCTCAGTGAGATATCGAATCCCACCAAGATTTAGATCCGGTAAAACCAGAGGCTAATCAAAATACAATGTCACTTGGGTAACTTCTAAATCATTCGTAAGATAACTATTTGAGACCATAGGATAAATGATGTAATTTTTGTAAAAAAGTCATGTGCACTAAGACATGGCAATGTCCATCATATAATTTTAGCTAAACAGAAAATTGATTATTAGATTTCGTCATCAAATTGAAGATTCATGAGGAGTAGGTCTAGAGTACCAATTGAAATAGAAGTACGACTAGGAGCAACTTTTATTTTATTAACATTAAACTGGTTTTCTAATTCTGATAAATCTTCACTACTAGATTCGGCATCATTAGAATGATTTTGATTTTGATTAATGACTTTAATAGATGATCCTTCATCCTTGGGTTGGGATTTTGACTCAAGACGAGAGAATAAGTCTTCAATTTTTTGAATATCTTTTGTTGGTTTTTTAAGACCAAGTTTACTTCTATTACTAGGTAAAGACGTCAGAGGGATTTCTAGATTTATTTTGGAACTAGAGGCTTCATTAATAAGCGGTTTATTATCAATCTTAGTTTCAATGTTGTCTAACTGTTTTCCAATAGATGTTAGGTATTGGTTTGTATAATTATTTTGTTCAATAACTTTCTTAATCTCTGTATTATCATTAGGTAATTTGAAAGGTATAGCTTTCATAGTAGATCATTTGTGTTCAATAATAACAGTTTCTAAGGGCGGATGACTAGAGGAAACAGAAGTGTTATCTGTAATTTTCCAGGATAGTTTTAGTAATAGTATTTAATTGTTTATGATAGTTTTCATAATAAATCAAAGGAAGTAAATACATTCGTCTTTCATCATTAACTTCTCTAAGATTATGAATTTATCTATGTGTATTCATTCATAAACTTTCTCTAAGAATTTATTAATTTATCATGGTTTTGTAGTTATACTTGCTTTTAATCCATGTCTTTTAATTTTATTTCTTTTGACCTATAATCTTTAGTGAAGTTTAACAGCGTATGTATCTTTATGTATGTAGTAATTGTGGATTAATAGGCGGTATTAACTTCAAAATCTGTTGTGTAGGTGACCCTTGGATGACTCCTCTTCGGTCCTCTTCATTTCAAATTGAGGTGTGTTGAGTTATCTGGGTTTACTAATTGTGAAGTAGTTCTACTCCTTGTAATGTAGTTTTATGTTAAGTAGATCAAAAAACTTTTACTTGATTTGTAACTGCTCAGTCTATCTAAACTGAGTTGTGAATTTAGTCTTTTTCTAGACGTACTGGCCAGACTCCTATTATCAAAGCTATGTCTAGAAGGAGTATTGACTCGTATATCTTTAAAACTTATTTTAACAGTTCCATCTGAGTATTGTTGTATATAATCTAAGTCATTGGTGTCTTTTTGTAAGTGACTTTGGTAACTTTCATTTGTTAATAACCAATCATCTGGTAAAGTAATATCTTTCCAAATAATAGGTCTGAGAATTCTAACATTAGCATTTTTAGTACTACTTTGTATTAATAGGGTTTGACCACTAGGACTTTTAACTAAGGCATGAACATTTAGATTAGTTTTCATACATTTATAGTATATTCTATATATTAAAGCAATATAATGACTTCCTTCAAGCATGATTAGTAAATTCCCTGAACAGTTTCTAATATTTAGTGTACGTTACGGCTTATTAATCTGTGAGGATCACTGAGACTGAGAAGTAAGATCAGGGAGCAGTTAAATTTACTGGTCCATCATGTAGACAGATCTATTTCTATCTAACTTCCATGATACTGCCTAAAATCTCCTAATCTAAGCATCTGCTTAATCCAATAATATGAAGAATTCAATTTATAATTCCTTTAGTAGTTTAGTGGTTTAACTGCAACTTGAATTAATCCTATATGCATGAAATTATGACCACGGATCCTTTGTTTTTATTACTAGATTCTTTATTTTCACTATACTACAAGTTTCATATTCTTTTAGTAAAGCATAAACTTGTTCAACAGTTTTTGACTTTTAGATCAACTTTAAACTATGACTGTAAAAAGCTAGTTTATATAGTCTCTTTTAAATTGGCATTTTGGGATTTTCCAATTATAAAACTTCATTATCTAAATCTTGGTTATTCATGTTCTTCTTCATTTGACTTGGTTTTTCAATATCCAGAGACTGGTAATGTAGTCAAGAAGATCGGAACTGACTGAAGAATTACTTCTAAACGCAATTCGACTTTCATGTTTCTTGACTCGTTAAGAAATTCACTAATCTGTTTACATTATTAGCATTAACACCTGTTTTCACCTATCTTGTGCCGCCCCCCACAAAACTACCCTACGTAGACATCATAATATATATATATATAATTTATTTATGTTATTTATTTATTTATTTTTTGAATTATTGGTGATTAACTCCTATATGACCCGAACAATCTGTTTATCCACGTGGATCTTATACTTTGGGAAGATATAAACAATAATCTCTTATTCCCAGTTATTTAATCACAATGCTGACTCTAGAAACATAAATTTGCAGAATTAATTATTTATGATACTGCATTCGATGTGAGC
>CM018907.1:14724871-14729871 GCA_009663005.1 Actinidia chinensis | reverse complement strand
GGTATCGATTGTTATATAGTCACATAAATTGTTGATCTAGCAAGTTTTACTACAAAATGTCCATTTTTCTAAGACATATATGATGATTCACTCATGAGACAAACCGATTTTCAAGCAAATATTTTTTCTAGACCACTGAAGTAGGTTCAAGATAGGCATATATTTAGCAAACTTACTCTAAAATTTAATTTATGAACTTGAAAGAAACTTGATAGTAATTTACACACACACATACATATATATACTAGTGGGAGTATGCATGTGCTATGCACGGGCGAGGATTCAATCAACTAAGAGGGTTAAAGTACAACGTTCAGCAATGGGCAAAATCAGCAAAAAAAAATTAAAAAAATGGGTAGGGACTTTATCGGCAAAAGAAAAAGGTAAAATCGTCAAAAAAATTGGGTAGAGGCAAAATAGCCCAAAAAAATGGGTAGGGGCAAAATCAGGGAAAAAAATGGTGGTATGAGTTACTATTCACTCAAATAAAAAAAAGGCGGCAAAATCGTCAAAAAAAAATTGGGTAAGGGCAAAATTGGTTAGGGACAATCAACAAATAAAATGGGTATGGGCAAAATCGAAAAAATAAAAATAAACATGGGGTAGGGCAAAACGGTAAAACAAGAAAGTTGATAAAAAAAAATTGGTTGGGGGCAAAATCGTCAAAAAAAATGATGGTCAAATAGTAGGGGTAAAATCGAAAAAAAATGGGTAGGAAAAAAATCGGAAAATTTTTTTAAAAAAAGGTAGATTAAAAAAATGGGTAGGGGCAAAATCAGGGAAAAAATGGTGGTATGAGTTACTATTCACTCAAATAAAAAAAAAAAAAGGCGGCAAAATCGTCAAAAAAAAATTGGGTAAGGGCAAAATTGGTTAGGGACCAAATCAACAACAAATAAAATGGGTATGGGCAAAATCGAAAAAAAAATAAAAATAAAAAAATGGGTATGGGCAAAATCGAAAAAAAAATAAAAAAATGGGTATGGGCAAAATCGAAAAAAAAAAAAAATGATGGTCAAATGTAGGGGTTTAAAATCGAAAAAAAATGGGTAGGAAAAAAATCGGAAAATTTTTTTAAAAAAAGGTAGATTAAAAAAATGGGTATGGGCAAAATCGAAAAAAAAATAAAAAAATGGGTATGGGCAAAATCGAAAAAAAAAATTGGTGGTCATTGATGGCCAAAAAAAGGAGGGGCAAAATCGAAAAAAAAATGAAAAAAAAATAGTGGGCAAAAAATAGGGGCAAAATCGTCAAAAAAAATATGGGTAGTGGCAAAATTGGAAAAAAAATTGGTATGGTAAAATCGAAAAAAAAATAAAAAAATGGGTATGGGCAAAATCGGCAAAAAACAAAATGAAAAAAAAATTGATAAGGTGCAAAATCAAAAAATCAAAATGGTAAGTGGTAAAATCGGAAAAAAATAATGGTAAGGGGAAAATCGAAAAAAAAAAAAATGATAAAGGGCAAAATCGGCAACAAAAAATAGTAAGGGGCAAAATGAAAAAAAAATAGTGGCCAAGGGGAAAATCGGAAAGAAAAGATGGTTGTAAAAAAAGCACTGTGCACTCACATTTATTAAGCAAATGGTGGTTAAAAAGTAAGGTCAAAATGGACAAAAAATACAAAATGGGCAAAACAAAAGGGCAAAATCGGCAAAAAATAAAAGATGGTCAAAAAGTAGGAGCAAAATCGGCCAAAAAAAATTAGTTAGGGGCAAAATTAAAAAAAAAAGATGGTGAAAAGAAATGGTAAGAGGCAAAATCGAAAAAAAAAATCAGGAACTAAATTGGTAGAACCAATAGTTGAAGAACTAAATAGTGGTTAGGGGCAAAATCGCAAAGAAAGTTGGTGGTCAAGTGAACGCTGTTCACTCACATTTATTAGTATATAGATTATATATCACATGGTATCCGATCCAAAATATCGACTAATTAGAGAAACCGACTTATTTATATACTTGTTTATTTTATGTATCTAATTTTTTTAAGTTTGAGTCCCTAGCAAAGTACCATTTTGTTAATTGACTTTGGACCAACATGATCGACCCCATGTTTAATGTAAGACTTTGCGCTTTTCAAAGCAACCAAAGCAAGAAAGGTAATTTAAATTTTAATCTCACTTTCCCAAAACCCAACTATGGATTGAGTTATTCTTTATGACAATGTCCACAACAAAGAAAGAGAGAAGGTATGTTATTCTAGCTAGTTGTTTTTGTTTACTACACAACTTTTGATCCTACAGCCGTATTTATTTATTCTGTGTTTGGATTAAAAATTAAATAGAGTAAAAAAAATAAAGAGAAAAAGTAATGAAATTAATGGGTTCAATTTAATCTTTCCTTTCTACTTTGTTTTTTCCTTTTACAAATTTCCCCATAAATCCTTCATCTGAATACAACATTCCTTTCCCTTAGGATGATGATTTAGCTCTTTTTTTTTTAAATTCCCAATATGAACAATTAGGTTGTATTTAGATTAAGGATTTGGTGGATGAAAGAAAAAAAAAGAAGGAAAAACCAGAAAAGTTAATAGATTCAAAGGTTCAAATTTAATATTTTTTATGTATTTTTTTTCGGTTATAAAATCTCGCTTAAATCATTGATCTAAATACAATCTTCAAATACTGGTGCACAACTGCCCATACAACTACAATCACAATATCACAAAGAGTTGGATATAGTTAATAGGTGGAGGGGGTCATGGTGAAATTCATATTATGAAAGGGTGGAGTTGGAGTGTGACGGTAGTTGGCACTTAAATTTTCTTTCAGTTTTGAAGTAATAGGAAGATTATTATTATATGTTGCAGTTACCTCAGGGAAACTATCCATGTTAATATAAGTTGGTCTAATTTTGGCTGATGTTTTTTCTTCTTTCCTTTCTTGAACTGAATAAGAACTAGAGGTGATCTGGAAACAAATTAAATATTCAATTAGGCTAAATGACAAACTAAAGCATGTAATAAAGCTCAAGTAATTTTCAAAAACATGGACTGACAAAGCCATGAAGGCCAAGGAATAAAGGGTTATAGCATATCTTACTTTGCTTTTATAGCATGATCATACTTTGGGGGGCAAACAGCCACCTCGTGACAAGTAGGCTTCATGACCTTCAAGTATTGGGGATCAGTTAATACAAACACCACTAGGTCTTGTGGCCTGGATTCCCCTATTTTATGTATTTCCTTTCTTTTTACTTTTCTTAGCAGGGGTAAGCTAACCCAATAGGAAAACTCTATTCTTACCAATATATATACATATGTACTAGACAATGTGCTATCGAAACCCCAGAAATTAAATTGAAGGTTTGAATCAGAGATTAAGTAGTTTAAATTTAAGTAGTTTTAATGGAGATTAAGGAGGGTAAAAGTTAAAAACTGAAGTGGTTATCAAATTTTAAAATAAAAAGTTTAGGTAGCTACATAGGGGTAATTTAGAAATACAAATTAAGAGCGTTACGGAGTCTCAAAATATGATCGAAACCAACCCAAGTTCTTCAGTTATATATAGTATAGATATATTTGCATATGTATTAGACACACACACATATTTTAGGGAGTTCTATTATAATAAAGTGAAAGAGTAAAAATATATGAACAAAAATATGTGGCTTAATATAAGTCTCTTACTTTAAAATAAATACTCATAAAAATAGCTTTTATTTATAGTAACAGCATAGGCGCCACATTATTCAGACGGTTTTTTTGTATAAATTTTCAATGCGAATAGAGCTTTTCTAAAGTGAATTGCACATATTAAGTCCGACAATTATGTACAAAAATTATGTATGAATTTCTTGTTTCTAAATCTCACTCTATATCAATATTAATACATACATGCATGTGCGTAACTTTGTTCGAGTACTTTTGGAATCATGGTCCAGGCCAATCTTAGAAGGGGACCCAAAATTAAACACTAAAGAAAATAGTGGGAGGAGAAAAAAGAGAAGATGTCTACTAAGTTGGGAATGTGGATCATCCACCTCCACAGCTAGCTTCTCTTTGAAAAACCTCTTCTAGAAATAATTGAAAGTAAAAAAATTATTTCTGACACATTTATAATGCAACTGGATTCCAAGTCGGCTTGCCACATTATAATTTTCACAAATGAGAGGGAGAGGAATTTCTAGAAATTTAGTTATATAGAAACACATGATTAATGGAGCAAATGTGTTATAAAAATTAGTATAGTAATGATATGCAAACAGTAAATTTATACAGATTTGAAGTTATAAAAAACTATATAAAAAGATGTAATTGAATGTGGTCCTTCACTTTCAAATAAAACACCCAGACCGGTATTGACGGGCATTATTATTAATTATTGTAAAAAAAATTGTATATATTTTCTATAAAAAAAAATTCAAATTACTAACAGAAAAGGAAAACAGAATGAGCTTGATAACGACTGCAAGTTAGCAAAATTATAATGTTTAATTATTTGGTCTCAACATGTCATCCGACATGTTGCATTACAAATTAAGAATAATGAAATATAATTAACAAAAAAATCAATACATTTTTTTTTGTCCGAATGAGTACTAGAATATAGTAGCACAATTTTGATACATCTTTGTTTATTTTTAATCATTTTAGTAACATGTATTATAAAAATATTAATTGTCACATTATTCTTTGGACGTTTCTAACATATTTTATGGAAGAATATCACTTTCGATCCTTTACATAATGGCGTGCCTTCTAGCACTGAGAGGTAACTCAGTACTGGTAAAATCCCTAGCTTATTTTTGCAATAGATTTTTAGTGTTTTAGTCTCGCGAGAGTCATTATGAACATTTGTTCAATCGTTAATTTTATAATCTCAAATTAGTTTCTCTTGGACCTAATTAAACTGGGCGGCATATTGGGATATAAAAAAAATGCATGCCCTTGTACACTTGTTGAGAGAGAGAGAGAGAGAGAAGCGAGAGAGAGAGAGAGAGAGAGAGAGAGAGAGAGAGAGAGAGAGAGATTGCTTAAATGCTAAGAAAGAATTCTTGTTTT
>CM018907.1:14699871-14704871 GCA_009663005.1 Actinidia chinensis | reverse complement strand
TTCCTTCTATCTCTGAATTGCAGTAAGATTCAAATTCTGGTATTTCTTTTCTTATCTTTTTCCCATAAACCAGAGCTCGACCTTCCTTTCTTAATTGAAGAATTTTGATGGGAACTTCTTTGCACATAACATGCAATCTTAACATTTAAGGGCATGCATAAGTTCAGTCGTTTGGGGTTTTGGGTTTTTGGAGTGCTTATTAGTCTGGTGGTTTCCAGGTTTTTTGTGCTGGACTCAATCACTCTTCAGAGTCAAATCGAATATGCTCAGTTAGAAGAGCTTCTCTTGCAGAGGTGAAACATAATTCCTTTTATCCTTACTTTGATGCCGAAATGAATCTTAAGTTGCCACATATTAATTTTGTTGTTAAGGAGCGTCAACTTCAGTTTTCTAATTTACTTGTATAAAGAAGAGAGGGAGGTATTTCAGTTGGTTAATTTTGCACCATAACAGAGAAGAGCTAAGTCAGTCATGCGAGGCTCGTATAAAGCAGCTACATAGAGAGATATCTGAAGCCAAAAATGAAGCAACCAAGGTTGAGTTCAAATATGGCTGAGGCTTGGCCTGCAAATACAGGAAATTGATGCACTTCCAGTTCTATGGATTCCTTTAAGAAGCAGGCTGCTTTTAATCAAGAAGGGAAATTGCTCACTGCATGTTCTTCTATTCCTTTGTTCAGAGATTCCACCACTGCATCCTTTTGTTTATGTATTAGTTTAACCATCCACAGTTAATTTGTAGCTTTGACCTAAGATTCTTCATTTGGCTTTCCGTAATGCTACAAAACACCATTCCTCTCGTCAGGCAACATGGAGTCTGGATAATGAGAGTAGGGAACTAACCGAGACAAGGATGATTCAAGTAAGTTCATTGGTACTCTTAGGATAAGCTAGCATATCTTTCCAGCTACTTTTGTTGTGGGAATTTTGGATTTTTAATAACTTCCCCCACCCCCAAACCAGGCTGTCAGGGAGGAGTTGGCTTCTGCAGAACGAAGAGCAGAAGAAGAGCATGCGCGCACAACAATTCTACCAAGATGGTTTATCTGCAAATCTCATTTTCTTCTTCTTTTGCATCTAAGTGTGCGTGTCCCTTTTTGCCCTGGTTGTTTGTTCTCTTCATTGTGTAACAAGAAAATTTATCTTACAAACAGGCTGCTATGGAGAGGGAAGTTGAATTGGAGCATCGTCTATTGAGGCATCCACATCCCTAGCCAGAATCCAGTATGAGGATTGGAGGAACCTGCGATCTGTGACTCATCGTCCTGAAGTGTTTCCTGATTTTTACTTACCTAATTATTATATATAGCTATACCTAAATTATATATATATATATATTATATTATATTTCCAATACTCAGAAAACGTCCGCCCATCGTATTAACCCATTAATGGGTATTTGGGAAGGGTAAATTGGGAATAGACCTCAGGTTTTATACCACAAAACAACCCCAATACTCTTCTTGTTTATTCTTGCTACAACTTGAATATGTGGACAATATGCATGCTCCATGAATCTGTCAGCTGTTATGCGATCTTTATGCTGTTCTAATTCCTTGTATATTTTTCTATTTTAGTCCCCGAAAAAGCGTGCTTACTTATACAAGTTATGTTAGATATCTCATGTCCAAATCAAAAGATTGTATGCGACCACTTCACAAATACCTCTAGTAATTAGCAGTATATTTCTTAGAGTAACTAGAGTATGGCTCTTTCGGAGAGTTATCAAATAGTCTCTTACTTTTGTCATGTTACCTTGTCCAGGTTTTCAATCTGATGCCGATTTCTTTTTAACTTATCTCGTTATGGAATGGTTCCTATTGTAGTTGTCGAGTACAATAAAATAAAGCTTAATGAACCTGAATAGAGGATTGAAAGACATTTTATATGCCAATGCTTATGGCTTTTTGACCGATTTTTTTTCTTGCATTAAGAGAGTACCAGAAATACCCTAATTAATTCTATCACTGTGTCTTATAAACAGGGTATTAAAAACAACACATTGGCATTATGTCCGTCTTTTGCTTCGTAAGATAGAGTCAGTAAGCTCCAGTCCCGTCATACATAACTGGTTTATATGTTTCCATTCTTTTTCTTCTATGGTCAGTAATGATGTTTTCCTGTCTGTCCTTTCATAGAATTCAATAATTCCCTTTACTCGATAAATAGGGTTATGTATATATATAGAAGCAGCAGTATAATAATTATCACTTGGTAGCTCAAATGCCTAGTCTTTCTTCGCTAGTAACTTTTTTGATATTCCCCTCAATTTGTTACTTGTACCTCTTCTGCCTCCAGTTAACTTCTCCATTGCTTTCCTGGTTAGAGAACAGCGATGAAAGGACATCAAAGGCGACAGAACTTGAGGCAGAAGGTGGCACTGCTCAGGTATACAGTAGTTGTGTATTCCAGTCAGTCATTCTCTGAGTGAAAGTTTATTTTCCTTTAATTGAGATGAAAGTTTGCAATTTATCATCACCATGTGCCATCAGGTTGAATGTGCATCCTTAAACCAAGAACTGCAAGATATGGCAGCCCCGTGCTCGTCGGGGACCGAAGAAGGCTCCTGAAGAGGCAAAATCAAAGATTCCAAGTATGCATTATAACACTAATGGAAGGGCCCATTTTTATGAACTTTTTAAACAAAGTAAGGCGACAAGTATCAAAGAATGCTTGTTCAAGAGGACATCTCTCTCTCTCTCTCTCTCTCTCTCAACACACACACACACACAAAAATGATTTTTTTCTGCTGTACTACATAGAATGAGTCCAAGAATGTTGCCCATATATGCATAAAATATGTGGCATCCTAATTCTATCTTGATTGGAACTTAGCAAATCCAACGGTTATATACCGAAATTCATTTAATTTTTACATCTCTAAGTTTCTGAATCTTTAGGTCTTTCTGAAAAGCCATTCATAGGAAGCTGCAAGTCTTGTATTTTGTGAGGTCCAGCCCTCAACTTTTTTCTGATTTTGTATTGCCTTTTTGTGTGAAAATTGCTCCATAAATCCTTTTTGTCTCATGACTGATTTCATTTTATAATTCTTTTCAGGTTTTTAACACTTCTACTTTGAAGCAAAATGTTAATTCAGTCATGGACTTCAAAGTTAGTTTTAGGGCCTCTGGATATTGAACTGGTGTTATGCTTTCACTCTTTAACTTTCTGGTGTTGAACTTTTTGTTATGTGTGTCGTCTGTTTCAAGTTTTGTAATTCTCAAAAACTTGTATTCTTTACCTTCGGTAAAAGTAAATTAATTCAAGTCTTTTAGTAGGCAGAATTAGATGACTGTAGTAATATACATATAATTGAAGATGCAGACATTGCCAGAATAAGTGGTATCACTATAATCACCTTCCTTCTGAAGTAGATGCAGGCATGGCAGAAAGAAGTGGAGCGAGCCAGGCAAGGCCAGAGAGATGCTGAGAGCAAGCTTTCTTCTTTGGAGGCCAGTTTTTTTTCGTGTGCTCTACATGAATCACTTGTTAGCTTCTTCAATTGAAGTGGGATTCTGAAGAATAAAACAGTTTATTTAGGGAGGAATTAACTTTAACATTAGGTTCTTATGTACCATAAAATGACTTTGTTAATTCTGCAAAATGAATTTTCAGCAGATATTGTGTACTTCTTTGCATGCTGAGTGCAAAAAATGAGAGTTGATGGCCTGCCATGAAGAGGGATGCTGAGCATTATTCCGCGCCAAGTAAATCTCTTTAACATAGTCATATTTCTATTTTGTTTTCATTTTGATTGATTTCCCAGCATCATGCTTTGTAAGAGTTTTTCTTTGTTTCTTCTTTTTTTCTTTCTTTCTTTAGTTTCTCTTCTTAAACGAATGCTTGTTTGTACACCATTATGTTTCTCAATGTCTGTAATGAAGGAATGTTCTAAATGAAGCCTTGTTCAATTTTTGGTATTGGGATGGAAAATTTCCTCTTTTCTATTTTGCCCTCTCTTGGCTCAGATCAATAATTAAGTTGCCGGTCATCAATGTTATTTCTTAAAGCATTTACCTATGTTTGTTTTTTTGCATTTGATTTATCCTTGTAAGTGCTTGCAACTGAGTCCAGTGCAACTGTTCATTTGTAACATGATATTAATATGTGCAATATGTGTAATTTGTTAGGTCTACTGTTTAGAAATGTATGGTTGCTGGGGTGAACCAAAGGAACCGACATTGGTTTCAGTTTATCTGTTTCTCGGGGTGCTTGTTAGGTCTGGACTTAAGCATGAACGAACTGAATGAATCTGTTGATAGCGGTCCTTGTATGGGTTGAGCTATTGGGTAAACTGACCTAACGCTGAGAATCAGCATCCTATAATGTATATGTATTAAGGGACAACCACTTTATTAGATGCTTCTTTTCCTATGATCATAACATAGTTTCTAGTGTACCACCCCCTATTCTATATATGTCTTTCTTTTGGTATGGAACTATGAAACTAATTTGGTTTTGAGAATCTTTCCACGTTTGTCTATTTAATGTACTGTGAAAATGTTCTGACCTCCATTTTGACATTTAGTGTTGGTATTGGTTGGCAATTGTGTGTTTATCCTTGACTAAGTTAGAACCTAAAATGTTTTATTTGTGGCTATTACTCTTCTAGAGTATAGTTTATGAGTTTCAGTGAATTATTTATGTGGTTCGTCTTTTCTCTGTTTTCGTTTTCTTTCCGCATATAATTGTTTTCCTGTAATTTCCTCATGTTGTTAGTCCTCCTTTTATTGTTGGGTTTTATGTTTTTTTCTCCGGCATTTCTCAATGATCACCCTTAGGTGTTATGCGCCATTTACAGGAGCACATGGACTAGAGAAACGTACCGTGAGCTAACATCTGCTGTGGTCAAACTGAGAATAACGCTCATTCAGTCATATTTCTATTTGTCTACATCTTATGTAGGCTCACCATGTCATAATCTGTTTGTGATTCAGTATTACAAGCAAACCCAATTGGAAGCTATGGCTAGTGATAACGCTGCCTGCAGATTTCAGTTAG
>CM018907.1:14692194-14694771 GCA_009663005.1 Actinidia chinensis | reverse complement strand
ATTCAAAGACCAAAAAGATCTCCTAAATCTAAGATATTTTTTATCCATTGTTGATTTGAATATTTTTAGTTGGATCCATACCCTAAAAAAAACTAATAAAATTCACCTCTTTTTTTCTCCCTCATTCTCACTAAACTAGCAAATTTTTTTTAAAAAATATAATATTTTTACATTTATTCTCTATTTTGTAGTAATATATCTATTCGTATATACATGGAATATATCTTTTATCTGATATTTATATTTTATCTATTTTTTAGAATGTAAAACTCTAATGAGTACGCCTAAAGAGATGGGTTTTTTTTTACGTAGTACCCGCGGGTACGGGCAATTACTAGTCTATAATATAAATCACAATTCATTTTAAATTCAAAAACTATTTTCCACTATTTACAGGTGAAATCAATTTGAGTTAATCCAACGGTTGATATTTCACTTGAGATTATTTTCCTCCTAAAACTATGACTTCCTTCTTTTGGAGTGAAATCCATTTGAGTTAGTATATAATATAATATTTTTTTATTTAATAAAATTTTTATATTATTTTAGTTATTTTTATGATAAGATTTTAAAAATATAAAAAAAAAATTAATTTGATGATAAAAATATTTTTTATTTTTAGTGAAATTTTATTAAATTAGATAATTTTATTATTTTTATTGACGAAAAAATAAAAAAAAAAATAAAAAAAAATTAATTAATCGGTTGATGATTGAAAAAAATTCACTAAATACAATAAATGGAAAAATAAAAGAAAAAAAATAATTCAAATAGAAAGAGAGAGAATATAAAATATTAATAACGGTGAAAACATTCACTATCTAAATATAATAAAATGTGAAAAAAATTAAAGTAGACAAAAAAAATAATTCAAATAGAAAGGGAATTAATTGTCATTCGTCCATTTTTTAATTGTATTTTTTTTTATATTTTTTAAAATTAATTTATCAACGATTATAGTCAAAATATTTAGTTAAAATACAATATTTAAAATAATCATCATAATAAGGACAAACAATCTATAATATAAGATACACATATTTTTAAATTTCAAACTTTATTATAATATAAAACTACAAATAATTTTGAATACGAATCATCTCCCGCTATTTCAGAGAATAAGTGCCAAATCAATGAGTCAATGGATTGAAATTACATTTGTCTTAAAAAAATATCAGTCTTATCATAAAAATTATACTTGAATACTAACGAAAATTATAAAATAGTATGGCTATCGAAACGTGGAGGTCAACTTGATAATTTGTGTAGTGGCTCTTGATTTTTCTATGTTGAATAATACACTGCGGACCATTAGCAAAGAAAAGTATGCCAGCCCTCCATATCATGACGGAAGGGAGACAATGAATCAATCAACAATTTAGCCAAAGCAAGGCCTACACAAACTACTTATTCCAACTATCAAACTCTCTTTGAAACATTTATCGAAAAATAGAATGGTCCTTAGAAGATGCTGATACGAGTCATTTTGCCATCCAAGTTTTAATTTTATCAAAAATTATGCTTAAGGTTTTGAAAATTTTAGGTACGATTTATTTTCATCAACGAAGCCCCACACAAAGGTCGATCCAAATGCAACCTAAATAGGGGACACCATCAAAAGTGAAGAAATTGGAAACTTCACAGAATTTCACAAGTGTGCTATTTGAACCAAAAATTGGGAATACCAATATCTACGGGTTTGGGTTCCCTAACACGTGGGGACCGTACTAATCTAAAGATAATCAATGCATTTGGGTGCCCGTCGTTATTATCGGTTGAAAGTATATTTCATTCAACAAAATACCCATCACTTGAAGGCTCAAAAAATTGTAAATTTATTCTCAAGATTGTTCATAATTTTAAGAATATTTCATAATTATTTGAAGCTATTAATCTTTGATAGAAGTAAGAGATAAAAAAGCTTAGACAGGATTTAGGCCTTTTAAATCCCCATAAATTGGATATTCTAGAAAATTATCCAAATTTTTTTAAAACTCATTTTGGAGTTTTTTAAAACATGTTTAGCTCAGTCCAATGCAAGTTTTATTCTGCTTCTTCTCAACCGAGAGAAGATAGCCAACACCACCGGCCCTTTTTCCATGCTGAGAAGAAACTGAAGTAAGTCCTAAAGACTAACTTCTGAAGTTGTATCAAGTTACAGTATGATTTCCATCATTCCTCAACATTGTAGACTATAGTTTCAGTCTTCCTTTTTTTTCAAGTTTGATGGATCTACTTCATCAAGAAAATATAAGAGACAACCTAGACTAGTTAGACCTATATACAATGAAATGCAATTTTGATAGAGAGAGAGGAATAGCTGAAAATGAACCATTAAGGTTTCACTGGAGTAAGACCATGATGGTGTACTGATGTCCATCACCCAAACAGCAAGTTGAGCTTAAAATCACCTCTAGCATGAATCTTACTAGAACTCGAGGTAGCTGGAGGAGAACTCATGTAGACAATCTTAAGTACTTCTGCAGATTGAGTGAAACTTGAGTACTTAATGTTTTTTAATATCGTATACGTTTATCAAAGCCAAGTATTGGCTTTTCAAAACTTGGTTTTTAAAAA
>CM018907.1:14659694-14662194 GCA_009663005.1 Actinidia chinensis | reverse complement strand
TAGTAATTGCTTGTATATGCGGGTACCATATAAAAAATGTTATCTTTTAAGCTTATTCTTTAGAGTTTTTTAATTTAAAAAACAGATCAGATATAAATATCAGATAAGAGATACATTGCATGCTTATGTACAAAAAGATACATTACATGCATATACGAAAATATATATTACTATAAAATAGAGAACAAATTATAAAGTATAATGATTTTGAAAAAGTATTGCTACTATAGAGAAATGAGAAAAAATAAATTGGTGTTTTAGTTTATTTTTTTGCGGGTCCCACTAAAAAAATAATTAAATGAGTAAAAATTATGCCCGATTTTAGAATTTTTTTGGCTATGGATCACAATATATGTGGGTCTTATACATTTAAGAAGAGGAAGTGATATTTAAAAAATAGGCTTAGATGAAATCTCAGTTATTGAATTAAATCTAATGAATTTCAAACGTAGATATTGAGAGATAATTTAAAAAATTCAAAAATTTATGTCTTATATTATAGATTTCATGCAAATTGAACAGATCGTCTTTAATCAGATGTGGACTCAGTGATTCATTAGTCATTCTGATTTTTTTATAAATAATTTATTTGATAAAATTTATAATATAAAATCCCATGAATAATTCCTGAGTGGACTAATTTGGGACAAGACGGCTGTTCTTTCATGCTTTTGCCATTTATTTATTTATTCTGTTTTTCTTTATTAGAGGAATCATATACATTAAAAAAAACTAACAAAATCCAAATTAATCAAAAAAAATTTATTTATATTACTTTCTATTTTAATATTTTAAAAATATTTTTAATTAATAAAATCATTAAAAACAAAAATAATTTTAAAAATATATTTTATCTCATCACCTTTTGATGGGAAAGGGCAATCAATCATATGACTCATTTATAGTGATTTTACCATCATATATATTTTTGGCTAAGTGGCCGTACGTGTAAATTGTTCAATTGGGTAGAATTTTATAATAAAGTTTTTAATTTTGTGTTTTTTTATAAATTTAAATAAATTTTATATTTTTAAGTTTTTTCTGTCAAGAGAAATCAAAAAAATATAAGATTTTGATTAAACGGTAAAAAAATTACTAAATACGAAAAAAACTCAAAACTCAAAATAATTAAGAAATTACAGATGCAAATAATGCTCGGAATGACAAATAAGACGGTATGTGAAACTTCTAATTTGAAAGTGTTATATGGGCTTAGAGGACGTTCACTAAATTAAAGTGGATAATTCTTTAAATTATGTGTTATTAGTTAGAGTTATTTAGTCTTGTTTGGCGTCCCTAGAAAATCTCAATTTTTTTGTATTTGATAAAATTATACAAAGTGAGATAAAAAAAGTATTTTTTTTATTTGCAATGGCAGAACAATCATCTAATTTTTTAATCATGCATTAGTAAAACACCGTCATAACAATTGAATTTACTAAAAAACTAGGTCAAATGAGTCCTGAAAAACTACGTAATTAAAAAATCATCAGCCTAACTAAACAAAAAACCAAAATACAGCCAAACGGGGCCTTAACTTTGTGTAATTTTTTGCATAAGTTTAACTGTTTAAGTTTCAACTTTCCATGTCTTTTCTCCCACTGTTTGACAGCCGCAAATCTTGAAAAACTTTCGTAGGACCCACTTTAAGACCTCATTTTGTTCCTCCCCCACTGTTTTGTACTGCTCCCATTGACCAGCTCATCCGACAAGAACGTTGTCTTCACCTTATGTATAGTGCCGACAAGACTAAACTTATGGACATGGTTAAAAAAAAAATCTTTCCTACACTTCAGGCGTTTTGCTTGTGCTTTTTTTGTTTTTGTTTTTTTGGGTAACTTTTCCTTTCCATTTGCACTTGAATCGGAAGGTAATTTTGCATTATTTTGACTTTTAATTTTATCCGTCAATCTTTTATATTTTCGATCTAGTGTCGAGATTGTTCTTCCGTACGTAATTCTTTTATTCTAATAAGTAACGGTAAGAGGTTATTTGCCCCAAGAAAAAAGGCAGGCGAGCTTTAATTGAAACACGGATGAACAGAGTCACATAGAACCGTATTACCATTTAATCTAAAGTGTAAAAGAATTGTCAAATACAAATAGTAATTAAGGTAGAAAAATGACATTTCGGTAAAAGTGTAGGGGTAAAATTTGTTATTTACCTTTTTTGGGATTTTTTTTAAATTTATTTTTGTGTATTAGTTTGCATGGAAGAATAAAAAAGTAGGATAAAGTTTAATCATATTTAGAAAAAACCATCAAAAACAAATAAGCAAATAAAAAAGTAGGATAAAGTTTAATCATATTTAGAAAAAACCATCAAAAACAAATAAGCAAGAGTATTTTTTTTTACCTTGGTGAGTTTTTTTTTCCATATGTGATTCATTTTTTTACTTTATGATTATTTTATTCAATTAAGTAATGGAAATAAGCAACGTGGCCTCACAAAAAAACGTCTATGGCGGTCCACAGTCGAAGGGATGGTAGCGACTTGGATG
>CM018907.1:14622194-14627194 GCA_009663005.1 Actinidia chinensis | reverse complement strand
TTTTATTAAATTGCCCAAAAAGTTCAGTCGTGATGTCAAAAATTGAGTAAAACGTAATGAAATATTGTAAAAGAGTTAAAAGTTAAAAGAAAAACAAAATTTTCGAATTAGAATTGATAAGGGAAATTTAGGGAAACCCTGAAATTGAATTATTTATCCAAATTGAGTGAAGGGATGCTATTTCTGAAATTTTACTGCCACCAGAATGTTTGAAACCCTACAGTGGAAATGTGTTTCATTCTCATGGCAAACATATCAGCAAGTTTATGACTCTTTCACGCCTCAAATACCTGGCCCCAAAGGTTATGTACAAGAGGGAAGATTTTATACTTATTGACATCCCAAATCCATGGATCTAAAAGGTTTGTGACTAGATAACAGGTCTGATATGGAACTAGTACTACAATGTGGGTGTGGGACCATGAATACAGAATTTCATATGAGATTACACATCAATAACTCACTGGAGGGCTCATCATCAATGACTTTATCACAGTTATGTAACCTAATTGAATAAAAAAAGCGGGAGGGAGAAAACAAGGTCCCTAGGAAATGGAGTCAAATAGGTGTGGTTTCACACGAAGAGTACTTGAATAGCGTCTTGTTAGCACATAAAATAATAAATATAGCAAGTAGTTAAAACTTTAGACCCATAAATGGCCAGTGATGCGGATAGCTAGCATTTAGCATAGTAGCAGACTACTTGGAGACCCGGGGGTCGTATGATCGCTTGTGGCCTGTAAACTTTAATCAGGAACTTTTGATCCTATTGATATGGTTTTCTCGTCGGAAAATCGAAAAGCTAGCGATGAGACGAAGGCCCTGAAAAAACCGCGAAAAAACGCTTCTAAAAGTATGACTTTCGGGCCGTTTTAGTGTTTTGGGCCTGTTTTTTTTAGGGTTTTCGTAAGTTTTTCTTTTAACCCGGTTTATCCCGGGCCCTAGGATTTCGTGCAACATATTTATACTATTGTTTGTGACGTTTTCAGTAGTTTTTAGATAGATTAATATAGTTTATGCGCAAGTTTGTGCCGTTTATCCCAATCGTTCGGTATTCTTGTGAATCAACGAACGCTTGATGTCTCTTTTCCTGGTATTCACTTGAATCAACATATTTAGGGAAGAAATCCAAAACGGCATTCTTCGAAATCAGCGGCTAGGGTTTGGTTATTGGTTCCTTATTCGTATCCGCTGCATCAGCCAGTGTCCCAGTTTTTTGTGGCATGTGTACTAACATATTCCGCTCTCACCAAGCAACAAAGAAAAAACTAGCAGAATTTGAGCTTATATGGTGATTGCCGAGTCAGGCAGAAAATTGACGCGTCTTTTTCATGTTCTCAAATGGCTTCGCTTCACCAATGTTTACATAATACATGAAAAAAAAGTAAGCAATAGCAGAAACTGACTCTTCTTCAGATACTCACAGTGGAAGAATGAATATTGCCTCAGTGAATTATATATCCTTAAATCAATTAGAAGACTAGGCTTACCTTCTAAACCAGGAACATTCCCTAAAGAGAGGAGCATGTAAGCTCTCAGCATATTGCAGTACGAGCATTCTCAATCTGTAATTTTTGCAGCTACTATTTCCCTGATCGCGCATCCGAAGACCATCGTGGCCTCTCTAAAAAACCAAGCAAACAAGGCAAATATTCACGTAATCTCTAATAAAAGAAGCAAAAGAATGCAAAAGTTTTGACATCTAGCAATAGGTTTATACCATTGCACGTGAAGAACGACGGGGTGGCGAAACTAATAACTGGTTTATTCATTTTATATGCGGGCTACTGATTTTGGAGGCAATCACATCTCATCTTCTTCTTAACTGAACCCATCATTGCAGAGTTATTGTTTAACTGTATATGACTTTCATCTTTTGAAAGTATTATTATTTCTGCTCTACCAGAAGATTTGTTCAAAGCAGCAGAACCAGTTGCAATGCTTCCATTAGACACCAGCTTTATCAAAGATGTGATGTTAGTCTTAATTGTTTCAACTTTCTCTGGGCCCCTGAGTTACGCTTCAAGAATATTTTCTGCTGAAACTCCGTCAATTAGTCCACTAATCTGCTCTAGTGAGGTTCCTGGTACCTCTATTTGCCTTTTCTAGTAGAGGATCATAATCTAGATCATTGTCTTCCATAAAATCATCATCCGAATCAACAAAATCTCAGATGGAAAAATCATCACCTGCTTTCGTATTTTCAATGTTCAGGACTATTTTCTAGGTCTCTCTTACCTAGTTGTAAAATCAATCTCCATTACTTTGATTCTCTCCCATTGGTCCATTGCTATGCCTAATTTAATCCACCCACATTATATTGGTCAGCATCTTTCACCGCGCCAACAAATTAGATTAGGATTTTCAAAATGAATCTGAAGCCTTAACCAACGAGGAGTTTGAACCATCACAGGCTTAACAGCAGATGGTCTAGGATTAAAAGCTTCCCTTGTCACGTATTTGACGCTTTCTCCTCGGGGCAATAGGAGACCAGAAGAGCATTTCCATATGGAAGACATTAGGGGCATGCCAAATAAATGAGTGATAGCCACTAAAGGCCACCAGAAAACCATTTCCTTTTCTCAATGTGGGCATAAACTTCTGAATTGAGGGGAACTCCATGAATTATGCTGCATCCACTTACTTGCATGATCAGGCTTTATCGAATCATACGGAAATACAACAATACATCTTCTTAGAGTCCTGCATTACTCACCCAACAAAGAATTAAACAAAACTAATTAGAAAGAATAAAATGGGTTACTTCAAATAAGAAGATAAAAGGGAACAACTGTTTTAGATAGTTAAAAAGTAGATAATTGTGCAAAAAACTATATGACCCTAGGCCCCTGATTCTGTTCTCTAGAGGCTATATTTGGATCAAGGATTTGGTGAGGGAAAATGAAATGGACATGGAAATGGAAATGGAAAAGAAAACGGAAACGGAAAAGTTAGAAGATCCAACCTTGGGGACGATTGGATCATCTATTTTTTCCGTTTCCATTTCTTTTTTCCTTACCAAATACCAAATCCTTGACAACATGCTAAAGATCCAAACCAAGCATTTTGTATACAGAAACCGACTGAAATAAAAGGAAAATTAAAAAAAAAGTTAAATAAATTTCAATGTCTTCTTAAAATTCTTTGCGAAGGATCATAAGAAGAAAAAGTTTCTAGGTATTGCAACCACAGGATTCCAGAAATACTTGCTTTTGGAAACAATAATCAAAGTAGCACAAGCTCTTATAAGCAAGAAATTCCCTGTAAAATCCTAACCAGATGACAATTTAGATTACCACTCGGCATCAAATTTCTAATTCAAAGAATCAAAATAACAAGATTTCAGCAGCAGCTATATTGAGAAAGAACACAGAAGCATTCAAAACTAGTAGGTTTTTATATGGTGCAAATGAACTGGGTACACACACACCACACCACACAATATTATACAATACATAGACACATTACATACATCATACATAAAATATATGCACACACACATATATAAATATACAATACATACACACATACATACACACACACACACACACACACACACACATATATATATAATATAATGTGTGTGTGTGTGTGTAATGTATGTATGTATGTGTGTACCCGCACATATTTGTACATTCAAACACATACACAATCAGTGCATAAGTAGAAGCGTCATTCTAGAAACAAGCAAATGAAGTTCATTCAAGAAACACATCTTCTAATTGACTCAAACAAACTCAAGCTCAAGCTCAAGCTCAAGCTCATTAACATAAGAAAACTCAAGTTCATCCGCAAAACGGAAAATCAAGAATTAAAACAAGGCGGATAAGTCATCATTTAATCAAACTAGCTACTGTGCATACAGTCCAAATTTGAAAAAGCTAAAGTAAACAATTCAAATTCCAGGGATCACAAATACAATGCACCAAACAGAGAGAGGAGAGAGAGAGAGAGAGAGAGAGGGTTACAGCTGAACGTTGAAGCCCTAACTGAGCACAAGCATTTGCTGCAGCACCATTAAATTGCTGAGAATTTATTGTTCATCACTTTCGACTTCTGATTTTTCTGTACACCCAAAATAAAATATTAAAAAGCTGAATTATTTTGCTTGATTAAAATAAAGAAAAGAATCTTATCCAACCAGATATTTTTACAATACTGACGTGGAGTATTATAAACTACGGAAAATTTCACTTTGACCCCCAGAGGTATAGATCATGTACGGATCCCCCTTATGTTTATTTATTACCATATAAATTCCCATACTTTGTGGATTATTATGCACCTTCACTTTTTTTTTTTATCCCCATTTTATTTATCACTGGATAAATACATGTAATTTGTGGACTAATTTATACCTTCCATCCAAATTAAGGGCTGATGCACCTCACTCGAATGAAATGAGAGTGAATTATTTTGTTAAGACAAGAATACCCTAATAAAATTCTTAAATTTTCAATTGAACACACTTTTATTTTCTTTCTATCTTCACTATTTCTCTCTCCTAGTCCCTCCACCACAACCACCCCTCCCTTCCTTCCACACTCTACACCTTGAAAGCGTAATCCCATGAATTACTCCAAAATTAGAGCATATTGTTAACCTTTGTTTACAAAGATGGTCAAATATAAAAAAATAGGTTCGGGTTGTAATAATAGTGGGTTATTTATAGTAGCCTTAAATGTTTCCATTCCATATTTGAAGACATTTCAATTGGTGTGACAGAAACAAAATTTATAAACTGTAAACTTGCACAAAGATGCATATATATACATGTGTATATATGTACAGTTTTGTGATTTTAGTTAATCAAATGTGAAGGAAAGGACATGAGAATATTAAGCTCAATTTACCGTGTAGTTCGCAAACAACAAGAGGTTATGTGATAATAAATAAATATAAGGGGTAATACAAACATGACCTATATTACAGGGGGGAAAGTAAAATTTGTCCCGTATAAATTAAAAAAGGTCTGGGACGAGCAGCAAAAGGTCAAGACT
>CM018907.1:14604694-14607194 GCA_009663005.1 Actinidia chinensis | reverse complement strand
TGTGATCTTTCCGAATCGAAGTTCCTGATCCCGGGACTTGACCACTGTGGCCCCTGTACCCAGTATAGGCTAATAACCGTCAAAAATCTTTAGACATTTATGTATCCACATTTGCTCAGAAAACCTTTTTAGTCATAGACTCCATACATACCATTGAATTTAGATGCATAAGAACTCCGAAGCAATAACAAATTCATTTGGATATTGATGTTGGCTAATCCTTTTCTTGTTCTAAACAGTTGCCAGACCGCAACGAACTATTGCTCCGGAAGCTTGAATCAGGTTGCAACGCCCGTTATTTGCATGCCTTGAACTGGTTTCCACAAGTTGCGTGTCATCATGTGCCGAAGATATTTCTCCTGAAATAGATACCAGTGGAGTTTTTTGATTTACATCTAATTTTGGCTGTGCGCACTTGTAGAGATTCTCGGAGACACATGTTTGACAAACTGTAATACCATCGATTTTGAACCTCCCCTGGTCAGAAAAGGTGTTTGTCTCTTGGCCTTTTGTCCAGCATAGAATGTTTGTCTGGATTCCTTAACAAGTCCCATGGTACCCATTGATCTCTAATCCCTTTCCCCAATCATAGCTACTTATCTGTTTTGTAACATTTCCTCGTTACCAAACTTCTTATCAGGTCCAATTGCTCTCAGATGTCATCTCTGTGCGTGATTGTCCCATCCTTGCTATTTTTTCTAGAGAACTATCCTTTTCCCATCATCACTGAAGTAAATTATCGTCCTTTTTCCATGCCTTCCATTTCAGCTTCATCCTAGCCTTGTCCTCAGAATCAGAAAGCCAAGAATTATTAACCACCTCATGAACAACATCAATACTAGTTAATTTTGAATGTTTTAAAGCGTGACATGTTCAAACCTTCACCAAAGCGACCCGGGTGTGGTTGCATGGTGATATAGTTGAGAGATAAGCTTTTTATAGGCAGCACTAAAATTTGAAACAGAACTAGACAATAGAACCTATAACTCCTATGATAAAGAGAAGCCTCTGTTGTGCCCAAAACGAGTTACCAGTCACTCCACCAACATCAACCACACACAAAACAAGACAAGATTTACGTGGTTCGGCCAACATGCCTACATCCACGGAGAGAACAAGTAAGTCACTTATCACAGAATGATTACAATGAGTACAATAGGGAGGAGCTTATCTTCCACTCACCTCTCAGCACTCTCTCATCTCTCACCATCTCACTGTCCTATCCTCAGATCTCAACATCTACCAATTCTAGCCCACTCTCTTCCGATCTCTTCGTGCTCTCACTAGCACATTAGCACTCCCCCAGCCCCTCTGCACACAAGCATTCTGCTGTGTCCCCCAAACAAAGCCCCCCTACCCCTTACATTTTCTCTGCACCCACGCTCTTCTCTCTGGCATCCTCGTCTCTTGTATTATTAGGCCACCAAGAAGAGGACTATGAGCTCACGGCTGATCTCAACATGCCTCCATCTTTGAGACATCTTCATCCAGCGTTCTTCTCTCATCTGCCATTCTTCTTCCTCGCTTCTCTCTTTTCTTTTCTTCTTTCCTCAGCCTCAAATGGAGACTTTCGTCTCTGACAGCTTTCATGAAGCGGCTTCTTCTGAAGAGGAATTAAGTAAGGAATGGAAAGGCTTGGGCCTTGGGCTATTGGCTTGGGCTTCTTTTCATGGGCTTCAATTTTGGGCTTCCTCTATTGGGCTTTAATGGCTGGACCCAACAATCTCCCCCTCCAGCCCATTGGAGGGTACTCTGATTTTTTTCCAAGTTTTCCTCCCGACAACTTCTGGGCCAGCTCCCCCCCCCCGTAAGAGCTACATACAGTATCCGAGATACCGTTACCCTCAGCCGTGGGCAACTCCACTTCCACGAAGTGAATTGCACTTCCAAACCTGAAGTGCCTGCACCTTCTCACCTAGGTTCTCTGCGCCCCTCCCCCCCACCGGGGTGCACTGCAAAGTACGTCGCTTTGGCAAGTCGTCGTGACTCCATCTCTCCTTCCTTTGTGTGCACAACTAGAGAGAACAAACCCCACTGATCTTTGAAAGTGAAAGAGACTCGTTCCCGGCGACGTCGCTCTTGGCGTGTGCACTCCGACTCTGTTTCTCTCCTCTAGCTTCTTCATGACATCCCTCAAGGTTGCACCTTCTCAGTTCGGCAGACTTCTGCACGTACGCAAAAGCATCTCCTTGCGCTCCGTTCCACTGTGGATCCTTCAAGTACTCCTCAGGTACTCCTGCGCTTGCTTTGCTGTGCCTCTTTGCAAAGTTGCTTCTTTCGTCCATCCATCTTGCTAATACGCACTGGACCTATGTCTGAACAGCAGCTCTCCGGTCTAGACATTCTCCATCGTCGGTATATGCCCTTTCATTCTGTTCTTCTCCTGCACTTCTCCTGTGTCCCTGGGAAACTCTCTGAGTGTTCCTCCACTATCTTCAAAGCTTCATCGCTCGACTCTGCATCTCAATGAATCATGCCTTACCTCCCGTCACCTTCATGG
>CM018907.1:14579694-14582194 GCA_009663005.1 Actinidia chinensis | reverse complement strand
CATTTTTGCATTAAAAAAAAAGTTTTACTAGAAATCTTGACATTAGTTTCAAAAATAAAGAAAGCCAATATTATTTTCAAAACTAGGTGATTCTATTTGTTAGAAACCTCATGCTAAAAAAATCAGAAAAAGTTAGTATTTGGGAAAGAAGGTAGGCAAGTGAAAAATTATTTTTATTTTTTCTTATTTGTCTTTAATGTTTCTATTCTCTTTGTTTTATTCAAATTATTTTATTCGAGAAGTAACTAATTTTATTTCTAAAATTGCCCTTTAACTCGCTTTCTTTCCACACACATTCCAAACATAACCTTAAATTTCTCTAAGCAACCACCCAATTATGAACTACCAGAGCATTTGAAACCTTGTACATCTTTTGCAACATGCAATGAAATTGTAGCTTAAAGAAAATGTAGTTTAGAGAGATATTTGTGAAAAATAAAGTAGATAAAAAAATTATCTCAAATAGAAAGAAAAGTTTTTTCATACATCTATTTTTTTTATATTGATTGAAATTAATTTATTATCCAGTAGTGTTATAATAAAAATATTTGCGTCAAAAAGATATTTAAATAAATTTTCATAATAAGGACAATAAAATCTAAAATATGAAACACACTATTTTTAAATCTTCAAACTAACTATATCTGTTATAATCGATAATCATTTTGAATCGCAAAACTATCTTTTTCAACTTTCACTTTTTTTACGTTGAAATCCAATTTGAGTTAATCCAACCGACATTTCACATGAGATTAATTTTTTTTCTTTTCTCTCCCGAAATATTTTTTTTTATTCTTAAAGATGTGAGACCACATAGATTCTTTTCTAATGGATAATTTTTTTTTTAAATTTGGACATATTTTTTACCCATTAAATTATTTTTTAGTGAGACCCATACCAAAAAAATTAAAACACCTCTTTCTTTTTTCTTATTTCTTTCAAACTAGCAAAAAAATTTAAAAATCATTATATTTTTTAATTTGTTCTCTATTTTGAAGTAATATATCTCTTCGTATATGCATAAAATGTTTATTTTATTTGATATTTATATTTTATCTATTTTTTAGATTATAAAACTCTAACAAGTATGCTTAAGAGGTAATTTTTTTTGCATAATGCCCGTGGACACGGACAATTTCTAGTTTGATATAAGAAATTACATCACAAAGCTAGGCCATGCAACTTCTATCTATATATCCATATGTTTTCTGCTACATTTCTTTTTTACAGATCAGTGAGCATCTTGGAGAAATTCACAATGGAGGAAGATTCAGAAGCAAGCAATAACAATGATGTGGGTTACATTCACCCTTAGAGCCCAAGAGAGCTCAGAGAAAAAAATTTGGCGCATTGCTTCTTGTCACTATGAATACCTAATTTGTGGACTACAAACTTCAATATCTCTCGAATCAATTGACAACCGAAGCTCACTGCAACACTGGAGAAAGGATGCGAATCATTCAAAACCGCCATCAAGAATGGTTTGGATCCGAACAATGACGCCGAATTAGGGAATCCAATTTGACGGATTACCCCTCCGAAAGCTCCACCCATCAAGGTCCTAGAAGGGCTAATTGTGTGGAAGTGGGCGTGCCGTGTGTTGGAAAGGAAATTGAAAGACACTGATGTGATAAGGGGCAAGCGGAGGTTGTCGATATCCCAAGAATGTTCAGAAATTTGTGAAGCCGTTGATGAGTGATGAAGAGAGGAGGAGCCTGATACATAACACGGCAAGAACACAAGTGGATGTTTATGGTTCAAAGGGAAATTAGGTACTCGATAAATTCAAGATTTGGAGTTCGAAGAAGCACGTGCTAACTTGTGGGTGGAATGAGTTTGCGTGTGTGTGTATTTAAATGAGTTCACGGCACTATACGATTGACGGTTCACCTTGTGAGTTTTTCGCCACAAGGAGGAAAACCGAGGAAGCTTTGCTTTGTTTGATAGCGAAGATAGCGTTTCGAACTGGCCAAATGGTGGCAAAAAAGGTCTCGAACGAAAATCAAGCATGAAACAACTAGTACAAATTGAATTCTTGGTGAATTAGTTGGCAAAATGTATTAGGCAATTACAATAATGGTAGGCCAATAGTTTTGCGGATTCTCAGTGAGATTTGAAGACTTGAAGGAGATGCGGAACCTATTGGAGATGGTTATATTAGTGGCTGTGGTTTTTTTCAATTATATTTATGATTTTCATTTATTATTAATAAAAATTTCTTTTGTTGATAAATAAAAAAATAATGGTAGTGTAGATATACTCATACTAGCGATGAGCGCCCACACAATACTTACGCAATGTGTGTACAAGATAGGAAATATAATTTATTTTTATTTATTCAAATAATTATTGTAATCAGAGCGGTTACCAGTAGTTGTGAACGGTAATTTTGGCATTAAAAAAAAAGTGTAAACCAACTTTAAAAATCTATTTACGGAAAAGTAAAGTACTTTGCCTATAATCTCTCTTTGTACAAAGGTATTTTGAAAACTATATTAGT
>CM018907.1:14477194-14479694 GCA_009663005.1 Actinidia chinensis | reverse complement strand
TGAGTAAACTTTTGTTGATTTAGATCATTCATCTTTTTGAAACTGAAAAGATTATTCATCTGTTTTCAAATACTCTAATGCAGCTTCCAAACAGAAAAAGAAAAAACTATAGCAAATAGGTTGCCACAAATATCATATTAGTTATTTTGTTTATCACTAGTAATTGCCCGTGCCTATAGGCATTACGCAAAAAAAAAATACTTATTAAGTATACTTGTTAGAGTTTTACAATCTAAAAAATAGATATGATATAAACGTAAGATAAGAAATGCATCACATGCAAATACAAAGAGATACAAAATGGAGACCAAATTAAAAAGTATAATAATTTAAAAAAATATTGTTAGTTTTAGAGAAATGAGAGAGAAAGAAAGGAATGTTTTAATTTTTTTTGTGTAGATTCCATTAAAAAAATAATTTAATGTGTAAAAAATATGTCCAATTTTAAAAGTTTTTTTGTCATTAGATCATAATATATGTGGGCCCGATGCCTTTGAGAAAAAGAAAATTATATTTTAAAAAAAATATAATTTTAAATAAAAATCTCAATTATTGAATTAATCCAATTGAATTTCAAGTAATAGTAGAAAATAGTTTGAAAATTTTAAAAAGATTATGGATAATTATTAAGTTAAGTAAAAAGTAATTGAGAGAAGTATCTTGAACAAGTGTGGGGGACCTACATACAGAAAGTGGGTCCAGGTGGCAAAGTCCTTGTCCCTTCATGGTGGGTCCCAAAGTCAGTAGGTGTCATCTGCCAGTGCTTCAATAGAGTTGGCCATCCCACTCTCTCCAATAGGGCACTCCACTTTTTTTTAATTAAAAAAAAAAAATTCTTACAAAAAATAAATTCATACATAAAACATTATAAGAATAATTTAATAATAACATTTCGATAATTAAATTTATTTTTAACCGATTTTTTAATAAAAATAAAAATATTTATATTTTATCACATTATTTTGTCTAAAATTATATAAATTTTCCGTTTTTGTATAATTATTTTTTTTCTTCTTAATATAGTGTGATGTTTGGCCAAGTCCAATGATGCTCCAACCCGTAGTGTTGTGGTGGCCTATGTGGGTCCTACTTGCCCTGCACTTTTCTCTCACAGTGATCCTATTGTCAAGATAATGGAGATAAGTTTATGCTTTTTGACCCACTAAAATGAAAAGAAAAATGATTGTAAAACCCTTTTTTTCTTGCACTGTGGCAAGTGTCACGGGTCTATTTTACACCCTTGAAATTGTCACTAAATCTAGATACTTAGTCTTACCCTAACAATCACAAAATACACACGCTTGAAGTTTAATAAAATAAAAATAAAATATAATATTTACGAGTCAAAATTTAACTTTTTGATTGCATTAATAATACAAATAATATGTCAAGATTGTTTTTAGGCCGAAACAATTATCTGCCTTAAAAATCTACCCTGCCTCTGCCCTTTCTCTTTGCCCAGGACTTTGCCTAATTTATAGACAATACCATTAGTTATAAAAATACACAGCAAAAATTTAAACATGACATATATCTTGGCAATTGATGCCCTCGACTGTCTTGGAAAAACTATTCTAACACAATGCTGCCGCCAATACAAACCCCCATGCCAGCCTTTAGGACAATTATCCCTAAAATATTTCCCAAGAATCCAAGTGTCCTCAAACACAATTCCCTCCTCTATTGGGCGTACTAGTGTCCTTCGACACAATTCCCTCTTTGTAGAATGAAACTGCCGAGTAACTGCATCTGGCTGCTGTCTTTCTGACTGCTGCAATGCCAATACCAGCTTTGGGTCCGCACCAATTCACTCACGAACTGATTGATTCTCATGAGTGTTTTTCTTCTCGTATGACTGTCCAACAATTCGCTAATATCAGTCTATGTTCACAGCTCACACTGTTATACATTCGAACACAACTCCGCTTGTGACATGCATCTGTTCCGCAACATCATTATCTTGAACATTCGCCATTTTGTCAAGGCATGCTTTCCCTTTACTATCAGGGTTAGTGCGAGTGCTACCACACATTAACCTGTGTCCGTGTTAAGAAACTAGGGTTTTAACAGCTCGGCATATTGGAAACTCATTTGCATATTCGTATAGTAGTAAATTAATGGCAATAGTTCATGAGATTTTCCCTAAGGTTGTGTTTGGATCTCAAATTTAGTCACTAAATCAGTATTTCACTAAATTAGTAATCCAAACACGGTCTATACAAGTAACAATCATAGTAAAGTTCCCAAACACCTCTTGATGCTTTATAACTGTAAAGTACTCCTAATTATACAACCCATGTGCCATGTATATAAAAAGAATGACACAACAAAAAATTATATCAAATCTTCCTTTGGAGCTTAGCCAAAATAAAAGAGTACATCTAAAAGATGATCAACTAGGGCATGAGCCCCCAAAATGGCCTCAAATAAGACCATGTTTGTTGGTAAAAATATAAACACATGTTTTCTAGCCTCTAGCATGGAATAGGAAAAGGTTTTG
>CM018907.1:14304694-14307194 GCA_009663005.1 Actinidia chinensis | reverse complement strand
TTGTTGGACTTGGTATGTCTCTCTGTGAATATTTTTGTTTTTAGAATCTCATTTTTTAATTATTAAATCCGTGCAGAGTCGGATTTTCTAAATTTTTCATTTGATTTTGGCAGCCCCTATTTGTCCCATTCAGCCATGAAGAAGGACGCAATCTCCTTCTGTTATGGAGCTCAACAAAAGTATACAATGACTTCAGTTTAGTTCATCTCTTTTCCCTCCAAGTTTAGAGCTTATTAGTCATTTGTAGTTTTTTACACTTCTTTCTCTTGTTATATTTTTTTTTTTATCTTGTCACTGTGAACTCATAATTCTTTTTGAACCATAGAGTTGCTTGTCTTAATGTTAGTGCTGTTTCTTTAGACGCTGGTTTTCCTTTTTGTGATTGTCATGCATGTTGCTTTTGCTTTTCCTGCTTGGTTGCCATGCGTGCGGAAGGCTTGGCTGAACCTATTTGGCATCGAACCAACCAAGTTCTACTTTCGTAATTTGGAAATGGAAAATGTCATGGTGGTTTAATAAAATTGAAATATGTAAAAATATTCGTGATAATACCATTGAAACATGATGTTAGAATTGTATAAATATTGGAGAAATATGTTAAATTGTATAAATTAATAAATATTCGGAGAAGTGTATTAATCACCGTTCATTGAAATCGAAGAATATGTTAAAGTGTTAAAATTATAAATTTCGAGAGAAGTGTATTAATCACCGTTCATTGTAAACGGATTATTGTCACATATCGCTAGCTAGACCTCAAGGCTAGAACAAGGCAACGAGGCTTGTGGATTGTATTAATAGCTTATGGTGGCATTGGGCCTAGACATAGCTAGAAGTTTTGGAAGACCTAGAACCAGCTAGTAATTCATGGAACATGGAGAAGGCTAGAATAATGTCATTGGAGGCTTGGAGGGCTAAGAAATACATTTTTTTAAATACGTTAATACAATTTTATTAAAAGTATTTAAAAAATAAATATATAATTATTTTTAAAGAAAATATAAGAAAATTACTTGTTAATAATTTTGAATAGAAATAACAAGATTACCCTTTAATTTAAGACTTATAATTTTTTTCTCAATGCACCAATTAAAAAATTGTTTTTTTTAAATAAAAATTAATTAAAAAATATTTATTTTTTAAGTATATTTATATTATGAGCACTTAAAAGAAAAATATTTAGATTATTTTTTTAAAAATGTTTTATTGATAATAAAATTATATTTTTTTTAAGTACATTTTCATTAGAAGTACTTCACAAGTAAACTATTTGAATTAATTATTTTTAAAAAAATTGCTTATTGATAAAAAATAAAAATATAGTAGTTTATAAATAGATGATGTTTTATGAAAAAATATTTATTTATTTTTATGGGTGTATTGAGAAAAAAAAAAGTCCTAAATTAAAGGGTAAGTATGTTATTTTTCACAAAAATTAGTTATACGGAAGAATTTTAACATTAGTTTTAAAAGTCAGTACTAGTTCTAAAACTAAAGTAGAAATGGTTGTATTTATCAAAAAATTTCAATTTACCCTTTATGTAAAATTATAATTTAATATTTAATATTTTTTTTCAATTACCAAAATAGTTACGATTACTTATTTAAATGCAAGCAACTTTTGCTAATTATCAAAAGTGTCCTTCATTATACAATTACACTTTTATTTATTTCTTCATTTTGAAGAAGTAGTTCAGGCATTTATTAAAAATATTACACAATAATAAAAAAAATTAAAATGTATTTGGTAAAAAGAGAAATAAAAAATTATTATCTTTTGATAAATGGACATCTACTTGTGGAAGGTAGGATTGGTTCCTCGATCAGTCAATCTAGTAAATCAGATATCAAATTATCAAAAAAAAATGCCTAGATTACTCTTTATTGTAACTTCTCATAAAAGATAAAAATTTGATCGTCTTTGATAGGAAGAGTGATTGTCACTCTTTTTCTCCAAAAACGATACATTTTTTTATCTTTTTTACATGTAAAGTTACGAAACAATCTTTGCATTAAATAGAAAAATGGTCTTATGAATTACTGAATGGAAGGGCAATTTAATAATTTTGCATTAAAAAATAAAATGTGAAAATCATTTTTTTTTTAAACTTGAATCACGGCTTCATGTACCGTGTAAAATTAATAATTTTTGCACCAATCACGGAAACATATCCAGCTGGACACTGTCAAAAAGGTTAAACAACAAAGTCATACTATTTTGCATTTAGAAATAAGAGTTTCTCGGTATGTTTGGATTGGCATTTATCTTTGGTTCAGTTTCCTAATTAATTTTGTAGAATATTTTTTTTGAATTTTTTTATATATTATTTCTTTTTTACGAAAATGACTTTTGAAAATTTGAAGACCTCAAATTTAAATATTTTTTAAAAAATACATTCTTTTTTTAAAAAAATCCTAAAAAATAAGTTTCAAAAAATAAAAATAATTAACTAACACATTTTCTGAAAACTATTATACAAAACTGATCTTTATCAAATAT
>CM018907.1:14297194-14299694 GCA_009663005.1 Actinidia chinensis | reverse complement strand
GAGTTCATATATGACTAAAGGTTGTTCTTCGTTTTCTTGTGAACCTTCTGTCTTATAGTTTTTTTTACCAAAAAAAAATCAGAGATTAGATTGTAGATTTACGTGTGATGTTAGAAGAGGAACACAAATTGTAATGTTGAAATCTTATTTATCTGTCCTATATAGATTTCTATATAATATAGAAACTATCGTAGCTAAATTTGCACGATTCTAAGTATTTATTCTATAGGTACTTGACGAAGAATGAGAATGACCAGAATAGAGTTAGGTCAGAAAACCAAACTCGGACATTTTAATCGAAAAGTCAAGCACGAAAAGATGCCAACAAAAATCTCTCGTAGGTTCAGTCCCTAAACTACATTTGATGCAAAAAAACAAAAGTCCTCTACTTCAAGTCAAGTTGAAGAAGTAAGTGATGAAGAAAAAGGGGGGAAGTATTAACGATCTCATGATTTTGAAGAAGCAAGTGAAGGTGTTGCTGGTAGCAAATGAAGAAATTTGAGGATGGGATTGACGCCTATTCCTATGAATGATGATCTTGGGATTTAGGTGGTAATAGAGAAACTGAAAGTATCCTCAACCTTGAGAAGATATTGATGTGCATTACATCCGGATTGTGGGGAAGTAATTATGACACTAGAGGGTCAATATTAGTTTTACGAGGTCCTATAAAGATTTTTAAGGAGAAAGTGATGCATTTCCAGAGAAAATACCGTGGGAGACACGTTCTCCAAATTCCTATGTTGTGGATCTTCCAATGGTGAGAGCAAGAAAGGAAGTGGCTGTGTTTCAAATAAGTTGAATAGGTAATTTTGTTTTGTTGCATTATTCAAGTCTAAACCAATGACAACTAGTTTGGCCGAGGAGGGACTAATTATTGCATAATCTCCGCACAAAGCTTAGAGAGCATGAAAGGAATTTGGAACACATTGCCAATGTTGTGAGTGGGTAGACTTGCAGCAATGGCTTCACAAAAGCAACCAATTGGACCAAAACAATGGAAGAACAAATTGACAAAGAAATAGTTCGTTGGAAGATGATACTATTTCGAATCATCGGATGTCATTAAGACTCTTGAAAAAAAAATTCGGAATAGTTTGCCAGTTTCGGGAACAAATGAGAAGAATTTATGAGAAGAATAACGGGCTTTTTTGTCACTTATTGATTTGTTGCGGAATTTGATCCTATTATGCAAGAGCATCTTCGGCGTGTGTAGATAAAGAATTCAACATCTTATCTTAGCCACAAAATTCAAAATGAATTGATAAGCTTGTTGGCAACAGAAGATAAAATAAAAATCTTGAAAAAGATTTAAGAGCAAAGTATCTCGGTTTTCTTGTTGTACTCCGTATCTAAGTCTTGAGAACAAATGTCCATTGTTATAAGAGGTGTGGTGTGAGGATGAAAGTTGACGTTAGGTGGAGGAGTTCTTTCTTGGGTTTATAAGTTGAAAGACACGTCGGGGTTTGGTCTTTTCAAGCGACTTGAAGATGCTTGGTTGATCTAAAACTCAACATTGATGATATAAGAGGACAAGGTGTATGATAATGCTCAAACATGAAAGGTAAACATCAAGGTGAAAAAAGACTACTTTATGGTACATCCTAGAGCCATTTTACATCCATGTGGTTGTCATAGCTTAAACCTTGCACTATTGATTATGGCAAAATCTTGTGTGAAAGCAAGCAATTTTTTCGTCAATGTGCAAAAAGTTTATACTTTGTTTTCGGTCAACACTCGTTTATGGGATATTCCTTCGAACATATGTAAGGGTTTGACACCAAAGGCATTGTCGGTAACTCGTTGGGAAGTCATGTGGATAGTGTAAGAGGGCAATAAGAAAGCCAGCGCCGGAACTAAGAGATGCATTGATTGAAATTGCTAACATTCTAAAGAGAAATGTTGTGATGGCGGAAGCTAAGGTTTGTGCAAAAATGCTTTAAGAGGATTTTGATTTCTTGATTGCTACTGTAGTTGGGGGGTTTCAAATCTTAGACAAAGTTTATCAAGTAGTAAAGTTCTTCACGAGAAGAGTGGACATGAAAATGCATTACAAGAATAAATGAGTTTGATTTTATTTTTTGACAAAACTTAGAGAAGATGGTTTTGAAGACTTGTAATGAAGCCAAAGAACTGCACATGAAGTTGGTATTGATCCGGTAATTCGCAACAAAAGAGTTGTCGAAGAAAGAAACATTGATGAGGATGTGGGAGAGATTCCAATTAAGTCATCACCGGACAGGTAATTTTAGAGTTACCTATTTTCTCCCATTATAGATCAAGCTCTTACTTCTCTTCAGGATCGTTGAGCAATTGAACGTTATGATCAACTTTGATTTTTTTTTAATGCAAAATTCAAAGTGTTAGTGAAGAATAATTGATAGCATTGCACTAAATTAGAAAGTTTTTTAAGACACAATGAACATTAGATATTTATGGAGATGAGTTTTTCCAAGACTTAGACATTTGAAACAATTTTTGCCTAGAGAAGTACAAAAAC
>CM018907.1:14229694-14232194 GCA_009663005.1 Actinidia chinensis | reverse complement strand
TTAAAGATAAAAAATAAATTATTTTCATGTAAAACACAATTTTTTTTAATTATATAAAAAATATTATATTTTTTAGATTCGAATAAAGAACAACCCAAAAAATATTCATAAAGTAAATTACAGATATAATTTCAGGATTTGACATTGGTAACAAATTAAACTCTTAGTTTTTAATTTAAATAAACTAAATCCTAACTTTTTAAACTCCCTTAAGTTCGAACTCGTCGTCAGTTTACATTTATGCAACTTAATTGCACATTACACATTATACGCATTCTCATACAGAATGTACAATTATTTTTTTTAATAAGTGTCCTAAAAGCATCGATCAACATGTTTAGAAAGGATGTACATTTTACATGACATTATGCAATGAACAATTTATTTTAATATAATTTTTTGCAAGCTCAAAAAATTCTTAAAAGTAAATAGAAGAATTAATTTTCCTTCCACCCCTTTTTAGTTTGACACAAGTTTTACTTTAGCCTTTATCATTCTACTTTTCCATCCAAAAATCTAATACAGTTGATTACAATTAACATTGCAACTGATTTAAAATTGTAAGGATGTACATTGTTCGAATTCAAACTATAAGAACTAAAGTAAAACTTGAGTCAAACCTGAAGGTATAAAAGTAAAATTGACACTAACTATTGCCCCGAAAAGCACAATTTTCAAACCAACATTATTATTGAGTAAAGCACCTATCTTTTGTTTACAACTGCCGTTGTTGAGTCGTTGACCCACAAAACGCCGTCGAAACCCAATTTTCCGCCCTTGCCGCTGCCTTGAACCACCATCTCCTCCCCCGTCCAGGCCACACAACCACCGTCTCATCCACAGCATAGTTCATCAACCCTACACCGATTTCACCAACTTTTTCAACCTTTCATCATTGTATTTGTAGTCGGTTTATGGTTTCCCCATCTACAACGTCCTTCGATCGCCGATGATTCTCGATTCAGGTACAACACCCTAACCAAAACTTGTAAATTTATAACTTAGTACTGTTTTCAATAAAAAGGTTTCCAATTGATCTTTTGATGTCTTCATGGTCAACTCTCTTGGTCTCTGTCTCGCATAAGGTTCAACACAGTATCCGAATCATTCACTTTGTAGAGGTTACTGAGTAAATTAGTCATGTAAAAAATATTAGGTTGATCGGATATAGAGAGCCGTTTTATCATACCACTTTATTTTCAAGATTATACTTTTTGTCCATTTTATGCACGAGAAATGTGATTTAATCATGTAAGTTACCAATGATTGATCAATCTAAGATCTAAAATTCATGGATGATCTATTCATCTGAGATCTAAAATTCAACAAGGATACATTTTTAATTTAGCATCATGATATTGTAGCATGCTAAATTATAACTTTTGTATTGCTATTTTACATGATAAGTAGTGAATAATTGTGGAGTAAATAATTCCTGTTGTTGTAGGACCATCAGGGAGTAAATAATTGTGGTTGTGGTTGACTTAATAAACCGACTCCTCCTCAAGGGAGAGATCCATATCTCTTTGTTTTTTTGAAGTTCTGCCCAAGGTTGTTATTTTCGGTGGATTCTCTTTCTATAGAATTGTCGTCGTAGAAGCAAACATGGCCGAAATTGCTCTTATTGGCGCTACCTCGGTGCTCAGACAAACTGTAGGTGTGCTCGGTAATCTCGTCGTTGATGAAGGCTCTCGCTTGTCTCGATTGAAAGAAGGGATTCTTTGGATCGAGAGTGAGATTGGACATATTCAATCCTACTTGGAAGATGCAGATACCAAGCAAGGCCAAAATAGAAAAATCACCCGCTTGGTGATTGATATTAGAGACCTTGCTTATGATGTGGAGGACATAATGGACACTTAACTTCCCTCAGATAACACACACAGGAGGAAGGGGATTTTTAGCGTCTTAAGGCATCTTGAAGGTTATTACTTACACTGTCCAATTTTGTTGTGGAGGGTGAAAGGGAATCAAAAGAAAGGTCGGAGAACATCAGCGTGTTGAGGCTAACTTATGGGATTCATGAAGACAGCCAGCAGGTGTGGAAGAGGACAATGGGATGCGAGACGGACAGGTCGCTCATGTTGATGTGAACCCTATGTTGTTGGTTTTGACAAACACGTCAAAGAATTGGTGACCAAAGCTTCACAATGGAGATTACGTTTCGACGTTGATTTCTATTGTTGGTATGCCAGGTCTGGGTAAAAAAACTCTGCGAGAAAATTTTAAAGGTGTTACAACTCCTGTGGCAAGTGATTTGACATCCTCACTTGAGTTTTCGGCTTGGGTTTATGTCTCTCAGAAGCCAAACTTGAAAGAGGGGTTTTTGCTGGACCATAGAGGACAATACACTAAAGATTCTTCCGAAAAAGATTGAAAAGGATTTGGGATCGTTCAAGAGGATTAGGGAGGAGGGGGATTGAGTGAAATGGGAGGAGGACATCGAACTGAAATTATTCGCATTTTTAGCCAAAAAGGTAAGTGATAGTCCTTGATGATA
>CM018907.1:14202194-14209694 GCA_009663005.1 Actinidia chinensis | reverse complement strand
AGAAAATAAAACTCAATTTAATTTGTGTGTGTGAGAGAGAAATAAGGCTCTATTTTTTTCTTTGGAGTGTGTGAGAGAGAGAAGGGGGAAAGAGAGAGCTTTGTTGTTGTTTTTTCCAAAAGGATAACCAAGTTATTTTATCATCACATCTTGGAGACCAACTCAAACAGGGGAGGTTTGTGTAATTTTAAAATTAAAAAGGAATCTGTATTAAAAGTAAACCTTGTGGGAGATCAATATCTTTTTTCCTTTTTTTATTAACAAAACAATTGACAGGTATATATATTGGGTTAGCGGTTTGACATTTAATTTTTTTAGAATATTTTGGTTTTTCATATTTGATTTACTTGAATTAATTTTGCGTTATTTTTTTCTTGTTAATGTCGTTTATTCCTTCTTTTTTATTCATCTAATCACAATGAAAAAAAAAAAGAAGAAAAAAATAAAAATAAAAAATTTAAAAAAGAAAATTTTATCTCTTATTAGGACTGAGAATGGAAAATAGATTTTTTATTATGGTAAATTAAAATGATTTCTTCTAAGGTTTAAAGTTATATTACAATTTTTCCCTATTTGGATGATTTTAGCAATATAATTTTATTAAAATTCAATTTTAACACTCGCGCTTTCTCACACACAAACCAAAGGGGAGCTTCTAAATGCAAACCAAAGGGGTCTCCGGACAAACCATTATCTAAATACAAACCAATCTAAATTAGGGTTTATTTGGAAGAATACCCATTTGGGTGATACAAACCAATCTTTTATAAGCATTATTTGTCTATGTAGCATTACTTGCAAGAAATTCTTCAACCTTGAGTCCACTCATCATTCTAAGCATTAGCGGAGATAGGTAGAGTTAAGTAGGGTTAATTAAACCCATTGAAAAAAAATTATATTTTTAGTACATAAAAAAATTACACTATGAATTTGACACTTTATGAAAAAAAATGCATTTTTAATACACAAAAAATTATATTTTTATATTTTTAAATTCTTCTCTACTAAAGAACAACCCGAAAAATATTCTTAAAGTAAATTACAGATATAAGGATTTAACATTGATATCAAATTAAAACCTAAATTTTTAATTTGAATAAATTAAATTCAAATTTTTTAAACTCGCTTCAATTCAAATTTGTTGTCAATTTTTATTTATGTAATTTGATTACACGTTGCACATTACACATTACACACACTCTAATGTAGATTGTATAATTTTTTATAATCTTTTTAATGAATGTACTAAGAGCATCGATTAACATATTTAAAAATGGTGTACATTTTACATGACAATATATACAATCTGCAATGAAAAACCCATTTTAGTCTTTTTTTTTTTAATACAAAGCTAAAAAAATACTTAAAAGTAGAAAGAAGGATTAATTTTCCTGGTACCCCTTTGATTTTGACACAAGTTTCACTTTAGTCCTTATAATTATACCTATCAGTCTAAATATTTAACACAGTTGAGTATAAGGTTAACATTACAACTGATTTTGTTTAAATTAAAACTATAAGAACTAAAGTAAGACTGGGGGTCAAACTTGAAGGGATAAAGTGAAATTGATCCTTACCGTTGACCCGAAAGGCAGAATTTTCAAACCAACATTATTATTGAGTAGATAACCTATCTTCTGTCTACAGCTGCTTTTGTTGCGTCGTTGACCCACCCAACGTCATTGAAACCCAATTTTCCGCCCTCGCCGCCGCCTTGAGCCACCATCTCCTCCGCCTGTCCAAACCCCACAACCACCGCCTCATCCACAGCATAGTTTATCAATCCCTCACAAATTTCACCAAATTTTTCAACCCTTCATCATTGTATTTGTAGCCGGGTTATGGTTCCCCCATCTACAATGTCCTTCGATCGCCGATGATTATCGATTCAGGTACAACACCCTAACCAAAACTTGTAAATTTGTAATTTAGTACTGTTTTCAATAAAGGGTTTCCTATTGATCTTTTGATATCTTCATGGGTCAACTCTCTCGATCCCTCTCTCAAAGAAGTTTCAACATAGGATCCGAATCATTCACTTTGTAGAGGTTACTGGTTAGATTAATCATCTAAAAAAATTAGCTTGATCGAATATGAATAGCCATTTTATCGGAACACATTTTCAAGATTATACTCTCTGTCCATTTTATCACACGAGAAATGTGATTTAATCATGCAAGTTACCAATGTATGATCCATCTGAATTTTTTTCATGGATGATCTACTCATCTGTGATCAAACTTTGTGCCAAAGTTGGCATAAGATTTGGCATAGCTAAAATTGTCCCAGCTTGAGATAAAACAGATTTTTTAAATTATTTTGGTACTTTGTGAGATTTAATCTTGTCTGTTGTTAACATTTTTATTTTTTCCTGTTTGTCGAGTAATCAGAAAAGTGAGAAAGAAAGGCGTTGAAATCTAAAATGAATCCGTCATTTGGATTCTCATGGCTTTATTGTAAAAAATTATTGAGTCAAAATTCGGTTTGCTGCAGGACCATTTTTGTATTTTTTTTGGCAATATGTTCCATTGCTTCAATGTCATTTTGGAACAACTATTTCTTTTCCATGATTGGATAAAAAAAGCATTGAGAATATTAAAACATGGATGATAACGGGACAAGTTTGGCAAAGCTAAACTTCATGCAAAATTTGGCACAAGAAATGGCTTTGCCAAGACTTTTCCCTAGCCAATGGAGCACCACTTTTGGTATTGTCTTACCAAAAAATTTGGCCACCTGTAAGAAGGTTTGATGAAGCAGTAGAGATGCTCTAAACACAACCACCACTGGTCTTGTAAAATTTGGAAAAGTTGGAATAATAAGTGGATGTTTGTTAACCCATTAATTTTCGTTTTTCTGTTTAATTTTCATTTTTCTGTTTAAATGAAAATAAAAACTTGTTTGTGTTGCAAAAAATAATGAAATAAAGCCTAAACAAACTTCCACTATTTTGAACATAGTGGAAACAGAAAAAGTTGTTTGTTTGTTTACAAAAAATTTTTGTATCCAAATTTTGTCAACCACCTCCTCCACCAACACCCACGGCCACCTCCTCCCCCACCGCCACACCACTCCAACCACCATCACGCGCACCAAAACCACAACACCACCTCCCCTTCCAACCACCACCGCAGCAACTCCACCTCCACCTCCAACCACAATCGCCACCACCAACCACCACCGCCACAACTTCCACCTCCCCCCAACCACCATCGCACCAACCACAACCACCGCCGCCACCTCACCTCCAACCACCATCACCATACCGCCGCCACCACCACCACCACCTCCACCGCCACTTCCACCTCAAACCACCACCGCCGCCGCCGCCACCTCCCCACCAACCACCAAAAACCTCCAACACCGCCGCCGCCACCTCCAACCACGCCTCAACCTGCACCTCCAAACCACCGCCACCACCACCACCACCACCACCACCTCCCCTCCACCTCCCACCACCACGCCGCCAACCACCTCCAACCACCACCACCACTACCGCCACCACCTCCACCCTCCACCTCACTCATCCTCTCCACCTCCACCACCGGGCCACCTCCACCACTCCAACCACCACCTCAACGCCTCTTCCTCCACCACCGCCGTCGCCCACAACCACCGCCACCTCCAACCACCACCGCCGCCGCCACCTCCAACTCCACCGCCGTTGCCACCCCAACCACCAATCGCCACCTCCTCTACACCGCTACACTACCGCCTCCATCTCTTTGAAAATAGTTTTCAAAAAGGTGAAAACAAAATATTTTATTTTTAAAGTTTAAAAAATAGATGGATTACAAACGTATTTCGTTTTTATTTTACAAAAAATTAACAAATAAAATAAAAAATAAACAAACACAAAAAACAGAAAAATAAAAACGTTACCAAAAAATCCCCTAAATTTGTTTTTTAAAATGGATTACGATAGGGGTATTGCTAAAATTTAGCATTATGATACTGTAGCATACCAAATTATAATTTTGTATTACTAGTTACAATGATAAGTAGTGGATGCTCTAACACAACCACAACCACAACCAGTCTTGTAAAAGTTAATCATGGTAATGGACTAGAAATTTTCTGATTGTCGGACCAATCTGAGTAACTAGATCGGTTATGGTTGAACTGATAAACCGATGACTCCTCAAGGGAGAGATCCATCTCTCTGTTTTTTGAAGTTTGGCCCAAGGTTGTTATTTTCAATGAATTCTCTCTCTATTGAATTGTCATCATAGAAGCAAACATGGCCGAAATTGCTCTTGCCGGTGCTACCTCAGTGCTCAGACAAACTGTAGGTGTGCTCGGCAATCTCATTCTTGATGAAGACTCTCGATTGTCTCGACTGCGAGACAGTATTCTTTGGATAGAAAGTGAGAGGAGATATATTCATCCTACTGGGAAGATGTGGATGCCAAGCAAGGCAAAATAGAAAATCACCGCTTGGTGATTGATATTAGAGGACCTTGCTTAGATAGGAGGAATAATGGGACACTTACTTCCCAGGAATAACATCACACAAGAAGAAGGGGATTTTTAGCCGTCTTAAAGTGCCTTTTGGCATCTTGAGTAGACTGCACTGTCCATATTTTTGTTGGGAGGTTAAGGGATCAAAAGAAGGGTCGAGAATATCAATCGTTTGAGCTAACTTATTGATCAATAAGGTTAGCAGAAGGGATGCATAGACTATTGGATCCTAGAAGACGGACATTCGCTCATGTTGATGAACCATATGTTTGTTGGTTTTGTACAAACACACAAGCATTGGTGACTCAAGTTCACTATGGAGGAATCACGGTTCTACGTGATTTCTATTGTTGGTATGCCGGTCTGGGTAAGACAACTCTTGCGAGAAAAATTTTAAAAAGGATGTTATAAATCCCTTGGCAAGTGATTCTGACAATCCCAACATTTGATTTTCGGCTTGGGTTTATGTCTCTCTCAGCAAGCAGCCAAATCTAAAGAGGTTTTGCTAGACTACAAGACAATTCAATTAAGATTCTTCCTAAAAAGATGAAAAGGATTCGGACTCGTCCAAGCGATAGGGAGCGCCATGAGGTGAAATTGGAGGACATCGAATGCAATATTTCACATTTTTAAGCCAAAAAAAAGGTACGTTGATAGTCCTCGATGATATATGGAATACCGAAACAGGGATGCTTTCAAAAATGCAATTCCGACTAATTCCAAGAATGGCAGTAGAATAATTGTTACTTTTACTACTTCTCGACATACATTTGTTTTGGTATACATGTTGGTGGACGAAACTCTTTACACGAGCTGCACCCTTGGACCAAAAGACTAGTGAAGAGCCTTTCCTTAAAAATTGTAATGGCTCAGATCAAATACAACTGAAATGCTGGATCCCGGTTTGCAGAAGATTGGTCAGCAATTTGATAGATGTGGTGGCGTGCCACTGGCAATTGTTATAACGGTAGGTTTGTTGTTGGTGAGGGATAAACAGAGCATGCGTGTAAGGGGGTATTAAAAGCATGGGTCAAGGTCAGGACCATGTTAGAGGATATTTTCTCTAGCTACAAAGATTTGCCCACTCAGTTGAAGCCATGCTTCTCTATTTTGGGACTTTTCCGGAGTCATGAAATTAAGTGTGTTCGAGTTAATTAATTTATGGGTGCCGAAGGGATTTGTAAAGCCTATTGGCACACGGGAAGGTTGAGGATGTGGGGGAAGATTTCCTCAATCACTTTTTGCTAGATTTGATTCAAGTTGTTCGTGGGTGCTTGATGGTAGAATTAGAACTTGTCGTATCCAATGATATTTTACAAACACGATCTTTGCATTAGAGTGTCTGAGGAAATTAACTTCTTTAAAAGGCATGATAATGAAACTACAGGAAATTCGGCTACGAGAGTGCGTAGAGTCACTGCACACAAGAGTAGTGTCTTTGAGGACATTTCTTCAAATAGTCAACATGTGAACCTTCGAACCATGCTATATTTCAATGGTGAAGAAGAGAGGGTTGAAATTTCTCAAGACTTGAGGTTACTTCGGGTGCTACGTCTGGATAAAATTACGCTGTCTCGTCCGAATGACATTGGCAATTTGTGCCGCTTAACATACCTTCAATTGGGAAGCGTTCCATTTTTAATACTTCCTTCTAGTATATGTAATCTCAAAAGTTTATTGACTTTGGATGTTCAAAGTAGATCAAGCTTTTACATTCCCATTGGTATTTGGAAGATGAGACAATTGAGACATCTTATCTTATCTTGTTTTGAAAATGCTAATTTTCGAGGGATTGACGTTACCTTACCGAATCTCCAATCCCTGCGTCTGAAGCCAGTAATTTACGCTGGCTATGTGGCGAGTTTAAGGTTGAATAACCTCACCAGTTTGAGAAAACTGGCGATATTAAGCTGGTCGACGCGCCAGCCCAAGCCTTCGTATGCACTGAATCTGCCTCGATGTGAGAATCTTCACAAGCTAAGCCTGGGGGTTCGAATCGAAAAGTTGCCTGATCATGATGAACTGCCTCCAAACCTTACGAAGCTTCGCCTCACGTTCTCTGAATTGGTATAAGCCGCTTTGGAAGACTCTGAAGAAACTTCCACTCCCAATTAAGATACTCAAATTGGGGGAAGAAGGCCTACGAAGTTTAGACGATCTTTGCTCAGGAGGCGACCTGTAACTTCCTCACTTGAAACATTGGAAATCCATGATTTACCAAGGTTAGAGGAGCTTATCGCGAGGAAGGAGGAAAAAAACAATGCCCACGACTCAAGAAATTTAGCATGTTTAAATGCATTGGTTTAAGCAGTGATTCCAGACAGGTTCAGGAATATAACCACAACCACATCTGGATGAAAAAAGTAAGTTTGTATTTAGATTGTTGTTAATGGCATTGTAATTTTTCTTTTGTCTTCTTAATGAAATTCATGCTGTTAATTTAACTAAATTTTGTGTTTCTCTCTTTGGTGGGATCACTATTTGTAAGGTTCAGACGTGCGCCTCCTGATTCCTATCTGAAGCTCTTATATCAATTTGTTCTCCCTTTCGTGGTTTGTGCGATTTTGATTGAATTTCTCTAGTTGTTTCTTGTAACGGAGGACATCATCTGGTTGTAACTTGGGTTGCATATTTGCTGTTAGATGTTTATGGCTTTGAACTTATTGGTGGTACTTCAGTGTTCCACAAATTAATGTAGGACTTGTGTGGTTTGAGTTTATAAATTCTCTGGTGTTGAAAGGATGCTATATATGTTCCTTGTATATTTCTGTCTGTTTGTTTTTCTTGGTGATCCATCATTAGTTTTCTATTTTGCCAGGAGAGCAATTGGATATTGAGTTATGATTCCGTCGAGAAACCTTTTAGCTCAGTTTCCTTGCGTGCGCTTAAAATTTCATAAAAGCTTTTTGACAAATTTAGAGGATTTAATAGCAGACGAATGAGTTATGACAACAATTTTAGTAGGGAGGTCAGTAAACCCAAGGAAAAATCCTCTCTACTTCAAAAAGTTCATTTTTGCATTCAGAATGAAGCAGCAGG
>CM018907.1:14182194-14187194 GCA_009663005.1 Actinidia chinensis | reverse complement strand
GAAAGCTTAGTCACCCCCCAAGGCCTAACCCCCAATCTGATGGACTTCTTTTTCTTCTTTTTGACCATATCACTAATGAAACCCTGCAAAGATGGGATGGCTACCTAAAAATTGATTTGCAGCTCTTCGATCTAAGAAAGATAGAGATAGACATAGACATGGAACAGGGAAGCATGTTGCTTTTAAGTTTTTTTTTTATAAAAAAAATATTCTTGCAGAATGGAGATTTGAGCGTCCAAGTGGCAAAATGGTAGTTTAGGTGATTTTCCGATGTTGACGGATCTTCTCATGCAAAAGATCCTAATTTAAACCCAAAAGATATTTTCTATGGGAAACAATCCAACGATTTTGATCACATTACTTTTTTGTTTTTTCAAGTAAATAACGATTGAATAGATTAAAAGACCCGGTAACAAATAAGCTGGGCATTCCCAAGAGGATGACATAGGCCAAAGCTAAACAAATGCTCCAAACAAGCAACGACAGAGGAGGCCAGGCAGTTAGCCCACACTACACTAGGAAGACAAAAGCAATAAGCGAATTACAATGCTTCAAATGGCCTTAGATCCAGGAAACAGACCTATACAAAATTCTATAAGATTGAACTTGGATACGCCTAGTGATGGCATCCGGGCATTCTATTTTACCTCAAAGATCCTTTGTTCGAGCTTCCCATATGGAGTATACCGTTGGCAGTAGGCCAATTCTTTTGATTTTGGAGGGAAACCCAGTTCCGCAAGCCTTTTGATCAACCATTTTACCGTGCCTTGAGGGATGCATTGCCCGAGATATCCCCATCCAGCTTTTGTATTTGCCCAAATCTGTTGGCCAAATGTACATTGGAAAAAAAGGGTGAGTAAGCATTCATGTTGGGCACTGCATAAAAGGGCATAATTGATCTTCAATCAGTAGTCTCGGAGCTTGTTTTTTGTCAAGAGCGTCATTGTAGGCCAGCCAAGATAAAAGAGTGTCTGGGGATGATGGTTGCATGCCATACCAGCTTGCCATGTAAGCTTAGCATTTCTTGGCCTGAAGATTCATAAGCTAATGGACTGAAATATACCGTTGGGAGAGGAGACCATTGATGCAATGTAAGAGATGCCCGTTTCTACTGTTCTCTGTTTACCAATGATGTCATCTTTAAGGATTCACAATCTGTTTTGGAGGGGGAGTCAGTATGTTGTTTTTGTACTCCCAAAGAATCCCCCTTCATATAGACGTGGTGGACCCGTGAACCAAAAGAATCTTTTAGCCTGGATCCCAAAGGGTTTTAGATAGAGGCCTGTTCCATCTTTGGGATTTGGAGGCTAAACCTCCTCTGGTTTTGGGGCGGGTGACCTCTTTCCAGGCAACTAGCGGCTTTTTATGCTGGTGCATTCCAACTCCAGGAAAATTCATGCAAAAGCTAACAATTTGGACTTGACTCTGCTAGAATATGGAGGATAGAGAGCCAATACACTCTATCCTTGCAGGACAGATTTGATTAAACTTGTCCGACCTGCCACATGAAAAGAGTTGCAACAGCCCAGGCACTACGCTATCCGAAATTCTATCAATTAAATGGGTTACTGAGAGATAGTTAATCTGGAATCAGCCCATGGAATCCCAGGTATTGTTTCTAGGTCAGGTTACATATTCCGGCTGCATGAAAACTGGATATTTAGTCTTGGTTGACGACACAACCCGAGCAGTCTCCAAATTGATTAAGCTTTTACCTAAGTAGGGAGACAGAGGTGGGATCCCCTCTAGAAAAGAGGGACATAAATCATCGAGCATATGCCAAGTGGGTAAATTTTTAAAGCCCCACATCTCGGAAGGAAGTTGACATCTGGGTGGTGGTGTTGTAATTCCTTCAAGCTTCAGAGAGTTATTCAGACAAAGAACAAAAAATGGAATGGGGATATGGGATCCCATGCGATGGCCCCCTCTCCCCTTTGAAAAAACCATGCACAAAGACCCATGAAGAGTTAAGAGAGATATGAGGTAGATTAAAATACATGCCGAATCCATGAATAAAAGTACTGGGGAATTGACCAAGGCTGATATCAGTTTTTATAAAACCCAATTAATGAGTCGAAAGCTTTCTTAAGTCAACATTCAAAGTGCAGCAAAGAGATGAGTCTTTTCCTATTGTATTGCCTTAAGAGTTCCTGCCGGGGAAGGATGTTACCTCTCTGTGTCCTTCATTGTATTACCATGCTCTATCAGCTTGCACCCACAAATAGAGTGTTTGTCCATGTTGAAGAAAGGAAAGCTCATGTGGTATTAGGTCGAAAAAGGAAAGCCCAAGTCAAGACGCATTCTGGGAATTCCCTAATTCATATGTCGTTATAGGTAACCATTGATCTTTCCCATTACTTAGAACACTGTTTGAAATCCCCAAGGAGAATCCAAGGGTGATGATGTGTGGAACTGAACTTGCTGAAATTTCCCAAAGGGATCTTTTCCCCCATGTAGAATTTGAAGCATATATAAAATGTAAATTAAAAGGTTAAGCCTGTAGACTTACAAGTGGCTGATTGGCAAGGATGGGCTTGATCAGGATGTCTCTAGAATGACCAGAGTACTCAGCTCTTCTTCCAGATCACAAGAATCCGACGTTTGGTGATTGTACTGAAATTGTTTATATAAGGCATATAATGGCCTGGACTAATCTCGTCAGTGCTTTAGCACCCCATTATGTTCAGAGGCTGGTTGAGGCCTTGATATTCCAAGAGATATAATCATTGTTTGTTAAGAATGGGGAATTACCCCCCATGTCCACACAAAATTCGCAAATGTGATGGTTTCCACTTATTCCTGGTGTTCTTTTTCTTCTTTTTCCCTTTTCCTCCTGGGTGTCTGGGGCCCTTTGCAGGCAGGTTGTAGAGACTTGTTTTTGCTTGCGAGATTATCCCACCTTCAAGCTACCAACTGGAGGGTTTTTCTTTCGGAATTGGGTTATCTGCCTTCCTCAGTCTTTACTGGTAATGTGGTTGGCTAGATCAATGTAAATTTCACCTCCTAACTGCTGTGAGGAAGGAGTTGTATTGGGTATGTCTCTTGGGGTTGCTTTGGGAGGACTCCTGAAACTAGGCTCAAGATCGGTTTTGAAATTGGCTCTCTGTTCGTTCAGGGGAAGGATTAGGCATTAGATTACAGGGATCTGTCCTGGATGATCATTGGTATCTCTCAGTGTGGTACTGAACTTTTGAAATAGACTCAAGATTAGCTCTGGAATAGACTCTTTGTTAAAAAGCTCATGGGGAAGGTTTTTTGATTAGATTTGGGGGGCTGCTCCAGGACCAATTGGTGAGCTCATTAGATGAGGCTGAGCTCTTCACTTCCTTGGTTTCTGGGATAATTTCCATTGTCCAGCGATTGAATACTAAAAGCCTGATGCGTTGCTGCCCTTGGAGGGTCAAAAGAATGTTTTTTAGGAAACCATTTCCTTTCTGATAGTGGGTTGAACACCCTCCTTGGCCACCATAACCTGAAGGCTTGCCTGCAGCATCTCTAGGGCCGCCTGATCTGAGGATGCACTGTTTTGGCCCTGCTACTTATTGGGAGGTTTTGGTTTTACTCTTGCAGTCTCTTTGGTGTGACCCACCACTTTGCATATTGAACAGTACTTTGGCAAGTTCTCATAGTAGATCACTGCTCATTGTTTCACCACGCCACCTTCAGGCACATATTTGGACAGAGTGCACTAGCTCCTTCGCCATATCAACTCTACTCTACCAAACATCTAGAATATGTGACTCCTTCCCTTTTGGTTAGTCAATTTGTCCATTGAATTGGTCCTTTCCGAGCCTAGAGCAAATTTTAAAACCGAAATGTCATTGGATTCCAAAGGGAAAGAGGACTCCTCTCAGCTGGACCCAAACCGGAATGTATTGATCCCTCCTTATGAAATAAAGTAATTTGTCCATGCTTTTTCAAAGCAAAGGGCATCCGTATATCATGTGGATGGGACCATTAGCCACCAAGACTGCAATCCTGATTTCTATCGAGCTATTGGAATATTATCCACCCACTACCATGAAATTTGGATGGTAGGCGACTTTCATGAAACAACAATTGGTTTAGGGCAACGTTAACTTGGAAACCTGCCCCCAAAGTAGCCTACTAGGCAACTCTCCCACGGCCAGTCTGAGAGTTGGATCTCTTCCTTCTCTATCGAAATTGGACCATTCTCCAGATTGAAGAACTCCAGCTTACTACCAATTGAGGGGAGACTATTCCTTGCAAAAAGGCTAACATATGACTTTTTCATGGCTTGGCCACCATTACCCCTTGTTTCTGTCCCCAGTTGAAGTAGATGATTCACTCTGGGTGTTCATAGATTCCTCCTAAGCATTTTGTCTAACAACTTGTGTGCTAAAAGAATCCTCATCTCCCAAGGTTTGAGAGGCATCAACCGAATATTTCTCTGAGGGATCTCCATCAGGGTCTTGGTCAGAAGATTCACTCAAGATCTCTAGAGTATCAGTATCAACAGCATTATCCACCTCAACCCCATCATCAAACATCACTGCTATAGATCTTCCATCTATCACCATATGTCTGATAGGGAGTGAAAAGACGATGCCTCCATTCCTCCCCCATGGAGTCTTCGCCGATCTTCTTGCTAACGTTGTATTTAGAATCGGGTCTTCTTAAGCTTTGAAAGTGGACCTTGGCGTTCCTCGTTGTGTTATTTTTTGGTTTTTCATCATTTGAGCTGAGGATCAATCTGCAGCCAATTGGAACCTCAAGCATACCTCTGATGCTCAAATTTATAGTTGAGCAGGCTGGGAGGCTGAACACCAGATCTGGGAACAAGAATTGCGTCAGACCTACAATGGTTTGAACAGCTGAACTAATTCTAGATTCTCGGTCACTGAAGAAGTGAATCGGTAGAAGAAGATGGGGAGAAGAAGAAGAAAAAGAAGAAAAGATGAAGAAGAAGGATCAGAGCTCAGCTTAGCGAAGGCAGTGGGATTCTCCAAGAAAATCGCCACCGAGAGCTTCCCTCTAGA
>CM018907.1:14124694-14147194 GCA_009663005.1 Actinidia chinensis | reverse complement strand
AACCATGTCAAACCTAAAAGAGCTTTGGGAGTTGTGTGCTTTCATGTTTCTAACAACAACTTTCTCATAAATTACTATTGATTTGAAACAATAATTGAGTTAGCACACGTGCCCCATGCCGATGCACGACAAGTGCTAAATTTTGCAACCAACACATGGCAAGTCATAATATTATTTTTTTTTGCTAATCACATCCCATTGAGTAGTGGTGAAAGAACACAAAATGTCAAAAAAAATTGAGCTTCATTTAGAAAAATATGAATTGTTTAGTTTTAACGAAAATAGAAGAGATGAATGACTGATATACTTGTAAATTTTAGAGATCTATTTTATAAAACAAGACGTGATCATGACATGTAATTCTTCAGTATAGTTATGCATGCATCATGCCCTAGCAATCTCTGATTTGGTGGATCTTGAATGTTCAATTTTTGTGCCACTGTTCTTTCAAGTGGGTCCCTTTCCATGGGACAATCTTGACCCTCCGATTGAAATAGCACCTATATATATATGTATTCCCTGTCTTCTCCTTTCCCTTTGCCTGGAATATGCCACAGAAAACACCCCAAAACTTGGGTAGATTCTATCATTGGTCCCTATAATTTTCAATCAATTGCAATGCGTTGCTGCTCTTCGCTAAAAATTCTAACCAATATTGCATTCTTTTGGTTACTACAGACATTTCAAAACTAATTATGTGATTAATTTCTTCATCATAGCCCTATCCATGTTACAAGAGGGTTGATATCTAGCAAATCCACCCATATAATCCAGTGGTAGTAAGGGCGAACCCTATGATGAACTGTAGACTTGGAAAAAAAATATAGATAGACAGATAGTAGACAAGTAATATTAAAATCTCTTATTTCTCTTTTTTCTGGGACCTCTAGTAAGCTACATACATAATTTGAATACCTTTCTCTACATAAACTTTTTGTCCAATAACCTTTAAACGTGGTATAAAAGGGTAGGAAACTGATATTCTACAGAAAATCCATAAATAAAAACACTACAAAAATGCTGCAACAATGGCATCCTGGTAACAAAAATCATTTCAATTTTTTTTTTTAAACTTCCGGCGAGAATGCATTACTTGCGACAATATTGTCTCAGAGCTTTACAAGATGATGCCAATGAATAGGCACACACATATAACTTCTTATCACTCACAGTGAACAACAACATTAGGTTTGAATATAGACTACAAAGCCGATGAATAAAAAGGAAACAAACCTCGTTGACGCACTCGAAAAAAACCAATCTCTCACAAAATTGTCACCATGGATAAATTTTTCTGTACAGTCTTGATCCAATTACAACTTTAAGGTTTTAAAAGAAAAAGATATGAAAGCTACTTAGGTTTGATTAATGTGTTAATCATAGTGTCAAGGTCCAGCTTCAACGAGATTATTCCATAAAACTTGTTAATTTTCCAAAACTCTATTTTTCAAGTAATTATAAATACTTTTAAAACTGGGGATACAAAGACAACTTAAAAATCAACTGTTTTTATCAAAATTTAAATGCATTAAATGCATTTTTTAAAAAGTTAAAAATCTCCGAATGAACAAATAGAATGAAACAAATAGAGTACTTGACAGCAAAGTTATCAATCTCGTACTATACTAGCCGGTATCGGATGAAAAATGATACGCTTAATTCTATGTCCCGTATCACTAAAGTATTGGCCTTTATCTAGTGTAGCGACTTATATCAAGTTGTACCACCATGTTCCACCTCATACCGATAGAATCGATATTTTCAAAAAATTTGAACTTTTAAAAGGGTGCTTTGGTAATTTTAAAGCCAAATTGGTTTATAATCGTCTTTTTTACTTAAAACTTATAATTTGTTATTTGAATATCTTAAAATTTGGAATGCGTAGTTAAATATTACTTTATTTAGAGTTTTATTAACTCTTAAAAGTTACATGTGAAATATTAATAATATATATAATTATAAATTTGAAATGGTACATGCTACACCAATATATACGTGTATCGATATGTGCCCTGTCGATAGCTAAAATGGTGCATGGCCGGCAGGGGACTACAAAAGTTGGTTTAAGTGAAGTAGGTAAGATAAAAGTGGGATTAATTGGAATCTCTTCAAAGAGCTTCTCTCAAAATTTTCCACTCCATAGCCTTCTTGCTTCCATCTTTCCTCGTCCAACTCAATTGTTGTTTTCACTAGTTCAATAAACCATCAACCATGTCAACCCTAAAAGAGCTTTGGGAGTTGTGTGCTTTCATGTTTCTAACAACTTTCTGATAAATTACTATTGATTTGAAACAATAATTGAGTTAGCGCACGTAGCCCCATGCCGGTTTAATGCGCGACAAGTGCTAAATTTTGCAACCAACACATGGCAAGTCATAATATTTTTTTTGCTAATCACGTCCCATTGAGCAGTGGTGAAAGTACACAAAAATGTCAAAAAAAATTGAGCTCCATTTAGATACATATGAATTTGTGTTTAGTTTCAAGAGATAAATGACTGATTTGCTTGTAAATTTTAACCGTCTATTTTATAAAACAAGACGTGATCATGACATGTACTTCTTCAGTATATGCATGCATCGTGCCTTAGCAATCTCTGATTTGGTGGATCTTGACTGTTCAATTTTTGTGCCACTGTTCTTTCAAGTGGGTCCCTTTCCATCTTGACCCTCCGATTGAAATAGCACCTATATATATGTATTCCCTGTCTACTCCTTTCCCTTTCCCTGGAATATGCCACAGAAAATACCCCAAAACTTGGGTAGATTCTATCATTGGTCCCTGTAGTTTTCAATCAACTGCAATGCGTTGCTGCTCCAAATTCGCTAAAAATTCTAACCAATATTGCATTCTTTTGGTTACTAAAGACATTTCAAAACTAATTATGTGATTAATTTCTTCATCATAGCCCTATACACGTTACAAGAAGTGTTGATATCTAGCAAATCCATCAATGTAGTCCAGTGGTAGAAAGGGTGAACCCTTGGATGAACTGTAGACCCGGAAAAAAAATATAGATAAATAGATAGTAGACAAGTAATATTAAGATCTCTTATTTCTCTCTGTTTTCTGGACCTCTACTAAACTTGGTCTAATAACCTTTTAAAACGTGGGATTAAAAGGGTAGGAAAACTGATATTCTACAGAAAATCCATAAATAAAAACACTACAAAAATTGCTGTTTCTGTAACAATGGACCTGCAAGAAAAATCATTTTCAAAAGGGTTGTTGTAAAACTTCCGGGCTGAGAATGCTATTAATTGCGAAATAGGTCTTCAGCTTTACAAGATGATGCCAATGAATAGGCACACACATATAAACTTCTATCACTCACAGTGAACAAAACATTTAGGTTTGAATAAGACTACAAAGCCGAAACCCGATGAATAAAAAGGAAACAAACCCCGTAGACACGAAAAAAAAGCAATCTCCCACAAAATTGTCACCATGTAAAAGGGTGCAAGTCTGCGCATCCAAACAAATCCCCCACAATGATAATGATAGATAAATCCACATGGGCGGTTTGCTTTCACTGTCTCGACGAAAATAAGTTGCCCGGAGAAGACACAAAAACATTGTACTCCTTCAGATGCCTCTGAAAGTGGAGCAAGGCGGGTTTGGAGTTCGAGAATTGCTGCAGTCATTCTGAGGAAAGAATCGCATTCAATCTAGCTATTTAGTCCTTCCAACTGATTGCCGGTTGTTCAACTTCAACAGCAGGTTAATCTCACTGTGTGCTAAGGCAATATGTACATATAAGCATAGTAATGTCAACAGGGTAACCTAAAAACAGTAGTACCCCAGTGAATTTCGTTTTTGTACACAAGTTCTAAAAAAAAAGTACACTTTTGTTTCAATACGGTAAATTTAGCAATTTAAAGCAATCCTTAATATTTGTCCTACTTATTTCTCAAGCATGTCCCTTACGAGTAAAAAATGAAATTTAGTAAACTAAAAATCTAGAAAGTGATGTTCTGGCTATACAAAATGTAAAAAAAAAAAATGACACAATGTTGCTATAAATGTGTTTTACATGAATTATTTAAAAAATAATAGTCTTTTTAGATGATTATAGATTGAACGAGATATATACAAATATCATAATCTCCTATCGCACCACAATTTACGGCACGTGGCATATCATGTTCCTGTCCCGTTCCTCATACCAAAACAATCTGTGTTTTCCAGGTAACATTGAGCTAAACTAATAGGCAACATGTAAATATAAGCAAGTTTCACTAACCTCCCCAACGATTTCCATTGTCTCCTCCACCTGTCTCCTATGAGCAGTAACAAGATCTTCCTCTTCCTAAAATCAAGAATTAGCAAAAAAATTCGTTCACAATTGAGTTTTCTGTTAAAAGAAGGAATAAAAGCTATTTATACTATAGTGTTACCTTCAATAGGGTATTAAGAGCATATCCTCATGTTTTGAATTTCTCTACCTTCTTATCTCATCGACGATGGCTGTCTTGTTCATAGGTGGTCTCCGAGTAATCAAATTCATCTCAATTAATGTCACTACCCCTCTGTTCGGCCCGCCCTACAAGTTCTAGAAAACGATGAAGTCCAATTGCCCCTGTACCCTTCCGCTTGGAACACGCTCACGTTTAAAGATGACGAGGAGTCTCTTTCGATTTGTTTGGACCACCCAAACCGGTTAGTTTCATCAGAACATTCATTAAGGTTGGTGAAACTTATGATAACGCAATGCAATGATCTTCTAAGTTGAAGATGACAGCAAGGATCTCTCTGGCTGTTCCCTACAGAACTCTTGACTCTGGAACATTAAAGTCAATCCGAACTTTTAGCAAAGACTATGCCGTTCAAAATCATTTTTTGTAAAAAAAATAAAATTAAAAAAACAAAATTACCTTTCGCATATCTCATAGGTGGTTGAGCGTGTGCTCCGCACGATCCTGAATTCGGTGAAATGCATGATATCAGAACCGTGCGTAATCGCCAACAAACGATCTCGAAGAACTTCAGTCAACCTTACTCCCTCTAAAAACAATGGCAGTGACCTTGGTCATTGTCAAGAGCTCTAATGCATTCTTTCAAACAAGAGCTTTTGTAATTTCAGCACCTTCCATTCATGAAACAGAAGTACAAAACTCAACTTAACTTTTCCAACCCACACTGCATTTACCAACATTTTCTTGCACACAGTTTGAAAATAAATATAGAACTGGTTTAGATTTTTAGCTAATCCAATTTCAAGATTGATAGAGAGATCGAAAAATCGAAACATAAATCCGAGAACCTGGTTATGCAATACGTTGCATAAATTGCTCAGGAGGAGAAACATGTGATAATGGGGTTGGGTGAGTTTATAACATAGGTTCGATTGCCTGCTCCCATACAATGTTAAGTTTTTGACCACAATATCATCTAAAAAGCTTAAACTGTTAGAGAAAATGTAACATTAATATATTTTTTGATAACTCGGTATCCGGCCCAAGGACCAACTAATGTTGACAACGATATCATCTAAAAAGCTTAAACTGTTAGAGTTTTAACATTAATATATTTTTTGATAACTCGGTATCCGGCCCAAGGACCGACTAATCCGGGAGACTAATTCCACTATCTACTAGAGGGGCCCGATTAAAGCCGAGGCAAAGCCCTATATAAACTGACCCAACTCAGAAATTGATAACACTAGAAGGTTTTGAACCTAAAACCTTAGAAGGGAGCAGACTTCCAAGTCCCAGGACTAGACCCCAGGCCGACCTTTGGGGTTTTAAGTACCTTAATATATTATATACTGTTTACATGAGAAAAGAGCAAAACAAGATCAGAAAAAAGAAATTCTACCTTTTTTGTTTATCATTATCAGATAGTATCTGCACCACGTTCACATTCCAGCAAGATACGATAGAAAGAGAGCTTGCCAACAAAGTCTAGGCAGAGCTTTGAGTCGTTAGCCATCGACGGGTCTCTTGATGGCAAGCTGAGTAATAGCACATGTGATCGAGAGGATTCCTCGTTTGCACTGCAGTTGGTGGCCAGTACTCCTTGTTGCAATTTCCTCTCTCGATTAATTCCTTCACTGTATCTACATTTTGATACTCGGTATATCTATGCACACCCACGATACAGACCTGCTGTTTTTACCATCCTCCCTCATGCAAAGCTTTCTGCAAACATTAATTCCAAGGTTAGGGAGTTGAACTTGCGTCTAGCTTGCATAAAGGTAAAACAGCCAAGAAACTCCCTTCCGATCATTAAGAGAATACAAAAACTTTCCTCTCGTAAGATCTCAATCAAAACTGACAAACATTGAAATCCTTGATCCTGTATGTGGTTCATTCATCTGAAAATATCTTGGGATGCCTTAAGGGGGAGCGGTTGCCTAGTATAAGTTTTTTCCACTACCTGAAACAAACTCCTTGACAAGGCCAAAGCTTATCAGTACCAACAACAGAAAGTTGATATGGGAAAACAAGTCCAGAAAAATATATTAAATTCTTTAAAAGCATGTCCATGTAGCATTATAAAAAGACACATGTTTGATTGATAACTTTATAAATGTTCCAGAGATAGAAAAGAAGCAAATCTAGTCAATGCATAAATAGAAGAAATCCAATCAAGAAACCCATGGCAAAATGTATTAATTATGGTTCCGATTACGGATAAATGCACAAAAAATGTTGAAAGAATTGCACAATGTGTCAACCTGGAAATATCTGGAAACACTTGCACAAAATTCAATGAATGAAGAATGATGCGGTCATTCCATTTCTAGGCCTGTCAATGGATCAGATTTGGATCAAATCTGTGAAAATCCGAATCCGATCTAATTTAACAAATTCGAATCCGCCATTTTAAATGGATATCCGATTCAATCCGTTTTTCTTTCTTTTTTAAAAACCAACCCAAAGAAGTAGAGAATTTTTGATATGGGAGGAAAAAAATATTTTTTTTCTCAGATCGAGTTCAAAACGTGGACTGGATTTGGATATTTGAATCCGATTTGAGAAACACGGATGAACCAGATTCGGATTATATGGATTTTCAGATCAGACTTTTGTTAATGGATTCAGATTTTTTTTGGATTGGATTCGGATCGGATCCAAATTTTATCCGATCCATTGACGGGCCTTTTCTAATATACTGAACGAAAAAGTGGCCTAACCACTTGTAGCTTTTTGCTTGAATAGTTACCACTTAACATTGCTTAGAATGAAAAAAAGTAGCTGAACAAAGGAATTGCCAGTACAAATTGCTATATTTGTCGGAATGGAAAAACAAAAACGAAGCGATTTATGTGTATGTCTATTGACCACTGGTAAGCGACACAAGACTTTTCGGCTCAAGTGTTAATAGTCAGATTACAGATATGTATGTATTCATATTTTTTGGCTTAAGTGTTGAGGTTTTGGTGATTTCATGCAAAAAACAAACACATTTATTGATTCAGTTAAAGTGTAAAGTCATATACTCTTGTGGGAGTCAATTGGATTTGAGTTTTTTCAGCGTAACTTTGCAAGGGATAAATGTCAAATGTCCTTTGGAGCCGTAAACACCCTTGATGAAGGGGTCATCATGAAAAGACAACACTAGACACTACATCTACGAACAGAAGAACTAGCCCAAGCATCTTAGGTTATGTTTGGTTGGATGGAATTGAAAGGTCATTCCGTTGGAATTATTATTCTAGTGTTTAGTTGATCAAAAATTAACAAAATAGTCATTCTATTAGGAATGGTCATTTACTAGCACATAAGAATTAACCATTACTCTAGGTTAATAAAAGAATATCCACTCCATTCCCATTCTTTTCCATTCCTTACAAAATAAGAATGACTATTCCTCATCATTACATTTCAATCTCCATTCAATTCCTAACAAAATCAATTTCATCCAACCACACACAGCCTAATTGTGCAAAAAAAAAAAAAAAAAAAAAAAAAAAAAAAAAAAAAAAAAAAAAATAGAATTGTGAATTACCTGGTACTAATCATATCAAATGTTATTTTCTTTCTACACATATTAAATTAATAAATTAACTTTCTCAGCATATATTGCAGACCTTGTAACCTGACTGGTATGATATTTAAGGGAGGTCTGTTTACAGAAGGTTGGGAGTTCAAGGATATTCCTTAGCCATAGAAGGATGTGATGATGCTCTTATTATTACCAAAATAAAAGAAAAGAGGGACAAGCAACTTGCCTGTTTGTCCATATGCAAAGCAGGTAGCTTTTGTTCGTTGAAAAATTATTGGGACTATGGGCTCCACAGTTTCTGAGTAAACCTACAGCATCAAAATAACAGATAAAACATAATCAGGAAACGGATCTTCCGAAGGGGGAACCAAATCTTGTCATTCACTAACCTCATCGTTCGAAACATCCTCGCTCAGCACAGCATCGAAAAAAAATTCATGTTTCTCAACATATTCAGTTAGATCAACCTGCAATAGGTGGTGAATTAGACATGATGAATAGAAGAAACGAATCATGCACCACTTCCAGTCATAAATTTATTTTATATGAAGAGTACCAAGCTGAGAATAAAAATAGGCAGTGAATGATAGCCATTTAGTTATTCTCAAATCTTCAAACAATCATTCAAGATGACAGATGCCTTTGTAGAAGAGGTAAAGGCCAATTATCTTTTATTCTTCATTACTCGAGCATTTAAAGCTTATTCTTCTTTCGTTCCAGTTTGAACACCGCTTGAACTCTTTTAATGATTCTATTTCACATCTAATTTCATCGACATGCTGATATGCAAGTAAAATAGTGAATGCATGGTTTGAATGTTTAGTGACCCTTACTTCAGAGAGAGAGATTGGGCAGCGGCGGGAGAAAAAGGAAGGAATGGAGAAAGAGACACGATCAACTTCTCAAACACCATTTTTATCCAAATTTTAATCACGTTATGGTAACAGAATACGGTTACGTCAACAATCATAAATGTAGCTAAAACAGCTACAACAAACATAAAAGCAGGCTTGTTATTTTTAACATGATGATACAATAACAATAAGAAGAAGAATACTAGAGTTTCCATTAGAGCAATCGCATCTTTTTGATGACTTACCTCTCTCTAGTAGAAGGATAGGAAAGCTTCAAAAGGCTAAGATTGCATCTACTGTGATCAATTTAGCAATCATTGCAATACAAAGCAACCATAAGAAGCTCACCTTGAGTTTTGTTTCGTGAACATTGAGAGAATTAGTATTCCGAGCTATGGTTACTATGTCTTCCTCTTTCTTCGATACTTCCTTCTTATTAAGTGGCCTCTTACGCACCTGCATTCCAAATATTTCCAAGCATTTATATGATGAAATACCACAAATCAATGCAACAAAAGTAAAAGAAGAGGAGCAGGAGGAGGAGCCAGGGGCCATATCAATCTCTATAGCAAGTTTGTATTCTTTCTTTATTCACACTTTTTTTCTTCTTGCTCTCTCATTTTTCCACTTTTTCTGCGAGAGGATGCCAGGGGAGGAGGGGGGGAATTACAATTGCAAATTTGGCACAACTGTGTGACCAAACATTTAAGTGATCACTGATCAATTTATCACTTCTTTGTTTTGAAAAGACAGACCATTGAGGAAGTATAATACAAGAGCAAAGGGGCATACCACAACTTTGATCTTGGCAACATTAGTAGCCTTCTCTTTATCTGCAGAGAAGCTTTTAAGGAGATTATTTTCCGGCACACCACGTGCATGGGTACCATTTGGTAGTTTGGGATATTGGTCAGATCATCAAAGCTTGTACCACGAACAAGATGACTAAGTGAAGACCCATTGTATAGCCCAGGAACCTGCATATACAAAATATTGTACACAATAACAACTGTAGAACCAGATAATGACACAAAATCTACCAAGTTCAGACTAATTTTCCATCTAAACAAACAATTGGTTGAACAAGCATATACTTCACACATGAATATAATATATATATATACATATGTAAAGAATGTTGAGTTGGGAACACTAGAGTAAACAGGTTCAAGTCAAAGCGACATAGTGTTGGTTTCAATCCCCCACACATTAGGAATTCAACCAAGGGGGCTTTGTCTCGTCTTAATAATATATACCGATTCATCAAAGTATTGAATATTACAAGGTATTTCCAATTGGCCATCAGCCATTTTGGAAGATGTTCTCTTGCTTTCAAGAATGGTAGATAAAGCAAAGTAAATACTCTCGAAATTCAGTTCAAAAGGCCCCTAATCTAAACAATTTTATTTTAATTCAAAAAAATAAGCTGATAAATTAGGCAGTCACATTTTTCACTAGATGATTGTATCCCATAAAACAAAATTATATCAAATAAGATATCATAAACTAAAACATTGTAGTGCCTAATGCAATCCATCTATAATGCTAAAATTACCCAAAAATAAATTCAAATCACAACAAAATGAACAAGGGAAGACTAGACATTAAAAATTCAAAAAAGCATTAGGACTTGCAAGAGAAAAGTCAGCAAACCTCTGATAATAGCTCTGTATCACAGGAATGCAGGTCAAGCAACCCTGGGCTGAACTCACTCGGTGACACTCGATCATCACTCCCATTTCTCCTCATACTCGATGACCTTGAACATACCGTCGGAGTCAACACCTCATCGCCTCCATAATCACCCCTGTGTGCATTCTTACTCATTCTTGAACCCTGAACTCCTCCATTATTACCAAACAACCCAAAATCCTGTAAATAAATTCAGTCCCCAACACACATAAGTTGCAGAATCACAATTTGAACCGGAAAAAAAACTCTCGACAAACAATCGCAGCCAGAATAAAATATTAACTAGGTATGTAACATTCATTGTTGTACATGTATGTTTATTTTGTGCGTATATGGGTAATAATATCTTCCTCCATTAACATTCCCCGGCTAATGCCTACTCAATCTAGACCCTTGAACTCCTCCGCTGTTACCATAAAACCCAGATTCCTGTAAATCAGATCAATCCCCAACCCCATTAGTTGCCGAGCCCGTGTTTGAACTCCAAAAGGAAAAACCCACAAACAATGACATCCAGAAACAATAATACCGGTATGAATATGTGTACCCAACATACATAGCAATATCAGTGTAGTTATTGTGTGTAGGTATGTATGTCCATCTCATCCTCCATTAACACTCCTGTGCAATTTCCTGCTCAGAACTCCTACATTATTACAATAAAACCCAAATTCCTGTAAATCAGTTCAAACCCACAACGCCAGCTAGTTGTGGGACTTCTGTGTTAATCCAAATTATATAAAAAAAAATCCCACAAACAATCAAACCCAAAAACCACTTTGCAAATAAGTATGCACATTCATACTAGTAAGTATATGTTTAACACGTGCATTTATGTATGTTCATCTCCTCCTCCATTATCACTCCTCTGTGAAATCCTGCTCAATCTTGAACCCTGAAATCCTCCATTATTACCATAAAACCCACAATGTTGTAAATCAATTCAATCCCCAACACTAGTTAACGAAACACGCAAAATCGAGCCAATAAACAAATAAACAGAATTTTACTAGTATATGTTTATTGTGCGCATTCTTCAGCGAAACCCTGCTCAATCTTGGCCTCTGAACTCAAAAAACCCAAAATCTTGAAAATCAATTCAATCTCCAACACCCAGTAGTTGTGGTACCTTGTTCGAACCCAAGATCAGAAAATACCCTAAAAACAATCACACACATAAAACCCATATACACAAATACACAACATTCGTAGTAGGAAATGTAATGAACCTGAAGAGCAGCAGATTGAAGCCACTTGTTGTTGTTGAAGGAGGGGTCGAGGAAGTTGTCGGAGGAGTAGTTGCGCTGGTGGTGGTGCCCGGTGGAGCCAGATCTCTGCATTTGTCTTCCCACTGCGTTCATTTCTCTCTCTCTCCTCTCTTCTCTCTCTACCGCCCAATCAAGGTTTCGATTGCTCTCAATCTCACGGATTTGAGTAAGCCAATAGAGAAAAAAAATTGGGCAAAAAAGAACAAAGAGTGACGGATTTAGAGAGAGAATGTGTGTGTGTTTGAGTTTGTTTGTGCGAGAGAGATGAAGGAGAACAGGCGATGATGATTGGGTTTGTGGGTTGTTGACATGTTGTTGAGATGATTCTTCTTGGAGGCTCTTTATTTGAAAAAGAGAGATGATTTTCAAACGTTTGAAAAGAAGACCCGGGGACAAAGCCTCGGGATTTGTACAGGGGTGTAGATTTGAAACTACACTACCCTGGCTCTTTGTTGTGTATTTTGGAGAGTAGCACTGCATCAAAGTGTCCGCGCGTGTGCGTGTAACGATAAATGCTAGTACTCGTTATGTGAATTTTCCAATCAATATCAAATTTTGGGGTTATTTTTAAAATTAAGATGTTTTGGTTTCTGAATTTTTGTCATTAGTGTTTTTTTCATTATTCAATAAAAAAGGGAGAATTTAAAAAATAACCCAAAAATTTGGTATTATTAACAAATTTACTTTTGATTTTTTAATTTGAATAAATTATATCATAAAGTTTTTAACACATTATAATTCAAATCTTGCATTAGTTTACATTTATATAACTTGACGATAACAACTGCTGCCACCAAAATAATTGATGAAATGACATCGCACGAAATGAGACTCTTTTAAAAACTTTAATTTTTGCAATTACCGCACCTATCTAAGCAAAGGTCTCTAGAGAGAGACAAAACTCGGGCAAAGCAAATGTCGAATTTCAAGCAAAAATAAAGAATTTTAAAATCTCGATAAATGTTTTAATGCTTTGCTTTTCGTCAACTAGTTATTTCTTTAATTGTTCTCAATTATGCCGCTAAGTTACATAAATGAAAGCTGACAACGAGTTTGAACTGAGACAGGTTTTAAATGTTATGATTCAATTTATTCAAATAAAAAATTCAGGATTTAATTTGTTACCGATGTCAAATTCTGAAATTATATCTATAATTCTTTAAGAATATTATTTTTTTTGGTTGCTTTTTGTAGAGGAATCTGAAAATATAAAAAATTTGATATAATTAAAAAAAATTATTTTTCACTTTAACATAATTTATTTTTTATCTTCAGTAATTTTTTTTCAAATTTAATAGAAATATTAATATTTTCATATTTTTTCTTAAACTGAAAAGATATAAATTTTTGAGTAGCAGTGAAATAAATCACTAAAGACACTGGTATGACCTTATGTGACAATTTTGTAGATAATAAAATCCAAACACATTGCTTGATTCCTAATCCAATTAACATTTTAAACACCCAATAACTACTCAAACTAACAACCACTAGTGTGAAAGCTGTAAATGCAATGTACTTAATTTATAAATGGTAAGACTAAGTGAAGACATTAGTCTTACTTTGAATGATGAGTCAATTTGGAAGAATCTCTTGCAACCTAAGGTAATGCTATAGAAACAAATAATGCTTACAACATAAATTTTTTACTCAATTACGTAACACTTAGCATATCATTCAAGTCAGTTTGGTTTCAAATTTTAAAAATTCATTATTACACGCCACACCAATTAATAAAAAAGTTAGTAAATTTTGTGAGCTTTAATGTTATTATCAATAAGACTACCCATTTATTGGATAATTAATTATGAATATATTGGAATGGAACTTCTTGTATTCATATATAGAAATGCAAATTATGTTTACCCATTTGACAATATGGATAAAACGTTACTCATTTTCATGATTAGTGAGAAAATCACTCATTTAAATGGAAACTACTCAACTGATTCAACTGATTACAAAAATATTAATATCACTAATATTATAATTAATAGTTTTACGCTCGAATCAATCAAGATAGATGCCTACAATGCCTTGTCTCATTAAAATCATCATAACCCTAGGCCATGTTTGTTTTGGAGATTGAATTTGACGGATTGAAATCAGTCGGATTTAAGGTTGGATACCTAAATACAGTCGGACTAAGTCCGGATTACTAATCCTGTAAAAATTTCAATAATGGGCACTTTTTTGGTTTGTTTTTTACAATGGGTATGGGTGGTTGGATTAAACACTTTTTTTCATATTTTCCATGATTGCCCTCATATCATAATTTTAAAAATAATACCTCTTTACAGGAATTTTTTATTTAAAATAATTAGGTGATAAATTTATCATATATTCCATATAAAAATATCTAGTTGTAAAATCGGTGCTATGAAGGGGAATTTATTTTAAATATAAAAAATAATTTTATTTTAATTAAAAACTATACTTTTTACTAAGTATATTATGTAAGTTAAACTCGTTTGTTTAAAATATTATGCTCACGCCAGTAATAATTATGTGATATGTACGTAAGATTTAGATATAAATGGGTTTATATATGTTTATACCTAAATTTTGATTTTATGTACATGTGAAGTGCCATGATATTTTTTTTGCTCACGTTTTCTCTTCAAACAAAAAAAATTAGTAAAGACAAAAAAAATCTTTTGAAAATAAGATTATTTATTTTTTAATTAACCTTGTAAGATTTTTTTAAAAACATATTTATTTTTACTTGTCTGACCATTCTATTTTTTAAAATAACTTTTTTAGATAATATTTTATTATTATTTTTTTTAACTTTGAAAATTAAATGATAGCTTAAAAAAAATTTATATGTTTGAAGTGATAAGATTTTGAAAAAATGCAGGCTTTATATATACATAATCATTGCTAAAAAAATTTGTTTTAAGAAATTAAATATTTGGATAAATCAATAATTTCGTATTTTAGTAATTTTAGATGTTTTTGGTTATTTTAGTACTTAGGCATATCCATACCCCTTGGATGTGTAATAATGAGGGTGGGTGTATTACAAATCCGGGCCAAGTTGATGGTTACAAAAACAAAACAACACAAAACAATCCGTCGGATTACATATCCAACCTCAAAGGCGAGTTTAACAACACCATATTAGTTGGCCCCACAGGATTTTGGAATCCAATCCGATATTCTAATCTCTAAAACAAACATGCCCTCATTTCTTTACCACTACTATCTCCTTCTCTCCCTACCACCCATGCCTGGCATTTTTTCCTCAATCCGTGTCCATCGTCGCCACCATTCTCCTACGAAAAGAATATATCTCAATGGAAAGATGCATTAACCATGTTTATTAAATATACTGATATACTATTAAATAGTTTATTAAACTTATATGTGTGTATGCAAAAACAAGGGGTGTCCTGAGACTCCTTTGGTTTGCATTTAGAAGTTCCCCAGGCCACGCGCGTGGCTACTGGCTACAAAGCGTGAGGCCACGCATGGACGACTTTTACGTGTCAAAGCATGCTGTCATTGGTTCATTTGTTCAGTGCTCCTCACGTCTAAATTTGGAGAGATTATTTGGTAACATTGGGTACTGTTATGCACCAATCAATGTATGACACATATACACATATTAATTATAAAAAAATAAAAAAATAATATATCACACCATTTAGAAAGATTACTAAAAAATTAAAAGTATCACTACGATTTCTTCTAAAAGCACTAAATAATTTCTCAGAAAATTGGAATACGCGCATAGTTCATAAATTCTTTCATATATCTAGGTATAACCCTAGCCCCATTAATAAGTTTAAGGCCATGTTTGGCATATATTTTTTAGTGAGTTTGGGTCAAAAAGCCTTTAATTTAGGGCTTTTATTTTTTTTTTCTCAACTCACCAATTAAAATAAATAAATACTGTCTTTTTTAAAAAAATTAAAAATAAATTTTATTTTTTAAGTATATTTAAGTTATTAGCACTTAAAACTAATATTTTAAGATATTTTTTTGGAAAAAAAAAAAAAAAATTAGTGCTAAACATTTTATTTTTAAGTTTTTTTTTTATTGGCAGTACTTAAAAAGTAAGCTAATTAGTTTGTTTGTTTTAAAAAGAATACTTATTAATAAAAAATAAAGTATTTTATAAAAAATGGTATTTAAAAAAAAGATAATGTATTTAGAAGAAAAAAATTTAAAACTTTAAATCAAATGACAAATTTTTTATTTTAAACAAAAATTAACTAAAGGAGAAATCTTGACAAATATTTTATTAATATTTCTTTTTCTTTCTTTCTTTCTTTTTTATGAGAAAGGAAAAGTGAGAATCATTTGTTCTTTGGCATTAATGTAGGCCAAAAATAAATTGTTTTTAGAACGAACTAAAAAAGAGTAAGAAAGTTGTTTTTTTTTTTTTAATAATATTATGTGAAATTATTTTTATTCATTATTTTTCACAAAATACACTTCACTTTTTGTTATTATTATGCAATATTATAGGAAAGTCCTAAATCCTTTTTTGCCAATTAGCATAATTGTTCATCTCAATAAAACTTTACATTTTTACAATTTATGAATTTAAGACATGGAATAAAAGACGTAAAGATAAAAATAGAAAAATAAGAGAAAAAAGAAGATAAAAATAAAAAAGAAAAAAGAAAAAAGGAAAAAAGGAAAAAAGGAAAAAACAAGGAGAAAAGGATAAAAGCCAAAAAAAAAAAAGAAAGACACATAATAAACCAGATAAAAAGATAAAAAAAAGGGAAAATAAAAAAACAAAAGACAACAAATATATATTTGTAAAAAATATATCAAAAAGAAAAAAATATATATAGATAAATATAGGAAAAAAGAAATATAAAAATAAGAAAAAACAGTAAAAGAAAGAAAAGACAACAAATATATATATATAATAAAAAATAAAACAGGAAAAAGAGTAGCTAAAAATAAAAATATAAAGAAATATAAACAGGAAAAAAAAAACAAATATTATATATATATGTAAACCGTTCAAAAATTAAAAAAGTCAAAAATGAAAAAAAAATAGAAAAACAATGAAATAAAGGAAAATTGGCAAAAAATAGTAAAAAACAATAAAAAAAGAAAAAAGAAAATTCAAAACAGAAAAATAGATAAAAAGGGAATAAAAGAGAAAAAAAGAAAAAAAGAAAAAGGAAAGATAACAAATATATACATACAAAAAAAATTAAAAAAACATGAAAATAGTAGAAACCAAAACAAAATTAAAAACAAACGGTAAAAAAATAGCGAAAAAGAAAAATATAACAAAAAAAATATATATATATAAAATTAAAAATTAAAAATAGAAACAGAAAAAAAGAAAAAAGATTAAAAAACAAAAAGAAATAGAAAAAACATTAACAAAAAATAGGAAAACAATTATAAAAAAACAAAAACTATAATAAAGGAGAAAAGAAAAAAAAAAGATAACAAAATATATTTATATATAAAATAAAATAATAAAAATAAAAAATAGAAAAAAACAAGGGGAAAAGGATAAATGACTAAAAATCATATGACAAAATAAGGGAAAAAAGAAGATAAAAATAGAAAAAAAATAAAAACAGAAAAAACAAGGGGAAAAGGAAAAAAGTTATTAAAAAAAAGAAGAAAAAAAATAAGAAATAATATAAAAAAGATAAAAAAAATAAAAAATAAAGAAGAAGAAGAAGACAAATATATATTTGTTAAAAATATATAGAAAAGAAGAAAAAAAGTAAAAAAAGATAAAAACTTTAAAAAATCTAGATAAAAATAGAAAAAAACAAAAAAATATATACACAATAAAAACAAAAAAATAAAACAAGAAAAAAGAGAGAAGAAAACCCAAAAAAAATATATCTAAAAATAAAAACATAAAAAATATAAACAAGGGAAAAAGGAAAAAACGGAAACAAATAGAAAAAACCAGATACAAAGAAGAAAAAAACAAAAAAAACAAAGGAAAAAGGAAAAAAAAAGAAGGAAAAAACATAATAAATTAGATAAAAAGAAGAAAAAAAGAAAAAGAAAATGTAGAAGACACAAATATATATTTTTTTACAATATCGAGAAAGAAGAAAAAAAGTAAAAAAAATAAAACAAATAAAAAATAAAAAAAAAACTAGAGAAAAAGATAAAAAAGAGAGATAAAAACAAGAAAAAAATAGAAGGAAACAAATATATAGCAGTAAAAAACAATAGAAAAAGAAAAAAAATAAAAACAGAAAAATAAGATAAAAAAGGAATAAAGGGAAAAAAGGGGAAAAAAAGATAACAAATATATACATACAAAGAAAATAAAAAAAACACTAAAAAACAATAACAAAAAATAGTAAAAAAATTGAAAGAAAACAAACAAAACAAAAACTGTAAAAAAAAATAGGGGAAAAGGAAAAAAAGATAACAAAATATATTTACATAAAATAATAAAAGAAAAAGAAAAAAACCAAGGGGAAAGGGAAAAGGTCTAAAAACATATAGAAATAGAAAAATTCAGATAAAAACAGGAAAAAGAAAAAAGAAAATATATTAAACATAGGAAAAAAGCCAAAAACAAGGAAAAAAACATGTTTTTGTTTGTTAAAAAGCCAAAAACATAAAAAACAAGGGTAAAAGGAAAAAAGCCAAAAAAAAGAAGAAAAAAACATAAGATATAAGATAAAAAGACAAAAAACAAAAAACGAAAAATAAAAAAAGCAGAAGACAACAAATATATATTTGTTAAAAAAGTAATAAAAAAAAGAAAATGAAAAAACTTTAAATATATATATATAAAATAAAACAAGAAAAAGGGAGCAGAAAAACAACAAAAAGTGTCTAAAAAGAAAAAATTAAAAAGTAAACAGTAAAAATGGAAACAAACAAAACAAAATAGAGAAAAGAGACAATAATTGAAGATAAACATATATATATATATATATTATATATATATATATATATAATATATATATATATAATATATTTTTTAAAACAAAATGATAAAAACAGAAAAACTGGAAACAAAAAGGTAGAAAAAAATGGAATAAATGAAACAGGCAAAATAAAAAAAAATAGATAACAAAATATATTTACATATAAAATAAAAAAATAAAAATCAAAAAATAGAAAACGTAAAGAAAAAACACTAAAACATAACAAAAATAGAAAAAATTGAAGAGAAAAAAATCAAAAACTGTAAAAAAAATAGGGGAAAAGGAAAAAAAGATAACATAGAAATAGAAAGGAAAAAAGGAAAAAACAAGGGAAAAGGGAAAAAGACTAAATACATAAAGAAATAAAAAAAATCAGATAAAAATAGTAAAAAGAAAAAAAATAGAAAAAGAAGAGGAAAAAGAAGATAAAAACAAAAAAATAAAAATATAAAAACAAAAAAAAAAGAAAAAACAAGGGAAAAAGAAAAAATAGCCCAAAAAAGAAAAACAAAACATAAGAAATACGATAAAAATGAAAAAAAAGAAAAAAAAACAGAAGACAATAAATATATATTTGTTAAAAATATATAAAAAAGAAGAAGAAAAGTAAAAAAAGTATATAAATACATATTTTGAAAAATCTAGATAAAAAGAGAAAAAAGGGAGTATAAAATAGAATAAGAAACACAAATATATATATATAAAATAAAAACCAAAAAAGGAAAACAAGAAAAAAGAGAAAATTGAAAGCAAAAAAAAGTAATAGAAAAAGGCAAAACAAAAGTAAGAAAGAACAGGAAAAAAAAATTAAAAAAAACTGTTAAAAACAGGGAAAAGAAAAAATTAAATAAAAAAGATAACATAATATATTTATATATATATAATTAAAAAGAAAATAAAAATAGAAAAAAACAAAAAATAGAAAGAAAGAAATGTAGTAAATCAGATGAAAAGACAAAAAAGAAAAAACAGAAGACAACAAATATATATTTGTAAAAAATAAAAAAAAAAGAATGAAGAAAACAAAATAAATATAGGAAATAGTAAAAATAAAAAAAAGAAAAAAGCAAATTCAAAACAGAAAAAAGAGATAAAAATGGAAGAAAAAGAAAAAAATATATATGTATATATTATACATATAATATACAAAAAAAAAATAGAAAAAACACAAAAAATGGTAAATAAACAAAATAAAAAATAAAAAATTGTAAAAAAAGGTAAAAAATAAAAAAGAAGTAAACAAAATATATTTATATGTATAATAAAATAATAAAAATAAAAATAGGAAGAAGAAAGGAGAAAAGGGAAAAAAAGTCAAAAAAAGAGAAATAAAAGGAAAAAATCAGATAAAGAGAGAAAAAAGAAAAAAAATAAACATAGAAAAAGAAGGGAAAAAGAAGATAAAAAAAGGGAAAAACAAGGAAAAAGGAAAAAAAGACCAAAAAACAGAAAGAAAAAAACACAATAAATCAGATAAAAAATTAAAAAATTAAAAATTAAAAAAAAATTAAAAACCTCTACAACAAATATATATTTGTAAAAAATATATAGAAAAAATAAAAAAATGAAAAAAGAATTTTAAAGAGAATTTTTAAAATATATCTAGTTAAAAATAAAAAAGAGAGAAAAATAGAAAAAATAGTAAAAACAAAAGAGAAATAAATTAATATATACATAGATATGTAATAAAAAATAAAAAATAAAAAAGGAAAATGGCGAGAATAAAAAAACAAATAAAGTAGCTAAGACAATCAACAATAAAAAAATATAAACAGGAAAAACAGAAAAAAAAAAACAGAAAAAAATAGAGAACAAGAGTGAAAAAAGGAGAGATAAGAAATACACATACAGAAAACTATAAAAAATATAAAAAACACAAATAAAAAATAGGAAAAGAATTAAACGTAGGAAAAATAAGGAAAAAAAAAAGATAAAAATAGAAAATTAAAAAATTAAAAAATTAAACCAGAAAAAAACAAGGGGAAAAGGAAAAAAAGGCAAAAAAAAAAGAAAAGAAAGAAAGAAACATAATAAATAAGATGAAAAGACAAAAAAAAGGAAAAAATAGAAAACAACAAATATATAGAAAAGAAGAAAAAAAGTAAAAAAGTAAAAAATATTTTTTAAAAGAATTTTTAAAAAATAGATAAAAAGAGAAAAAAGAGAAATAATAATAGGAAAAAACAGTAAAAAAAACAAATGAAAACAAATATATATATAATAAAAACAAAAAAATTAAATCAGGAAAAAAGAGAGAAGAAAAACAGAATAAAAAGTAAACCAGGAGAAACAGAGAAAAATGAAAGATAACAATATATAAAATAAAAACAACTGAAAAATAAAAAAAATAAATCAATAAATACACAATAAAAAAACTGTAAAAAAAGGAAAAACAGGGGGAAAAAAGAATAAAGGAATATATATATATATTGTTCAAAAATTAAAAAAGTAAAAACTGATAAAAATAAGGAAAATAACTAAGAAAAAAAGAAGAAAAAAACAGGAATAAAGGAAAGATAACAATTAAAAATTTCAAACAAAAAACAGTAGTTAAAGCATAAAAAGATAGAAAAAATAAAAAAAGCAAATTAAAAACCAAAAAAATAGAGAAAAAGAGACAGATAATAAATATCATATAAAAAAAATAGAAAAAACACGAAAAAAAGTAAGAAGAAACAGATTTTTTTTTTAAAAAAAACTTCTAAAAAACAGGGGAAAAGGAAAAAATAAAAAAGAAGAAAACAAAATATATTTATATATATAATAAAAAAAATAAAAAGAAAAAAACAAGGGGAAGAGGGAAAAAGACCAAAAAACAGAAAGAAACAAAAAAAAAATCATATAAGAAGAGAAAAATGGAAAAAAGAAAAAAAATTAAACATAGAAAAATAAGGACCAACAATTTTGAGGCAATATTAACGATTCAATCAACTACTTTACTAGGAGGCGATATTAAAGAAATTCAAAGGAGGTCATCTGTAATAATTCCAGGCAATTGGAGCAGCAACAATTTTGCTGAACTCAACCGCACTCCCATCTATGCCAGAAAATATATACCCATTGCCCTTCATATGCCAACAAAACAACCGCAGAGACAGACCTATAAACAAAGAAAAGGGAACCCCATGTCATGAATATTTTTTTTTTTAAAGTAGATAAAAATAAAAAAAGAATAAAATAGGAAAAAAAAAGTAGCTAAAAAGAAAAAAATATTTATAGAGAAAAAAGTATATATGTATACAGAAAAAATAAAAAAACTGAAAAAACACGATAAAAAGTAAGAAAAAACAGAAGAAAATTAAAAAAAATTGTAAAAAGACAGGAAAACAGGAAAAAAAGAAAATAACAAAATAAAAACAGGAAAAAGGAAAATATAGAAAAAATAAGGAAAAAATCGATTTTTTTTTTAAAAAAAAGAGGTAAAAACAGAAAAAAAGAGATAAAAATAGAAAAAAAAAAGTAGAAACACAGGAAAAATGGACTTTCGTTGGTCTCAATCATACAACATCACTCTCTCGGTAATCGGTATACTCAAAATATCTTTTTAGGGTTTTCTGTCTCAGCACACCTTCATATTCCCAAATTACACCATCTTGACTCCTCAAAAACCTAACCATACACACCCGCCCACCACGGTCACAAACCGCCGCCACTTACCTCGTCCCCCACTGCCGAGCACCCAAATTGGAGACCAATCTGGCCGCCACGTCCCTACTCCGAGACCCAATCCTGCCGCGACCCCACCCAATACCACCATCCACCGCCAAAACCACTCCATCCCATCTCTATCTAACCGCCGACCGTCACCTTCACCTCGTCCTCGCGATCTCTCTCTCTCTCCACCGT
>CM018907.1:14082194-14084694 GCA_009663005.1 Actinidia chinensis | reverse complement strand
GGCTGGGAAAGGTTGTAACTCCTCATAAGGATGCATTTGGCTGGTACCATTTCGAAGGGGTGCGAATTTTTCTATATATAGAAAACTTTTTCCTCTGTTATAAAATGCACGGAAAAAGAGTTTTCACTTTTCTGTTTCTTCTCTCTCTATCCAACAACGACGACGTACTGCCTAGATTCCGGCAAGTCTCCAACATAAATCCGGCGAAGTTCTGTTTGCATTTTCCAGCGATTGTTCCAAAAGTATAAGTTCACGTGTTCTGGCGATTGTTTCAAACGTTTACGCAAATCTATTGTCCAGGTTTCGGTTAATTAATTGAATTTGATTTACCGATTAAACTCTATTTGTATTTGTGTGTAGAAAACTTCTATGAAAATTCTTCTACTTTATTTATGTGTTATTGTATGACTTTTTTGCATAGAAATTCTACAATTTGGCAGTCTATTTTCTATGAAGAAAACACTGTCATTCTTTAATCATGCCATATTAATTTTATCAGAAACGTTATAGTTTTCTGTATAGAATTTTCTGCGTAGACAGATATTCCTTGTTGATTTCTATGATTCATATTGCATTCATACTGTACATGAAGAGAGTAGAATCTAAAATTTGTATCCGTTGGACCTGAATATTGTAGTACTACTCATTCAGAGTGTGTGTGGAGCGAATCTATCTTAAAGAAAGAGCGTCCAACGCTTGACTTGATCAACTCTTTCCTTATATTTTTTGCATGTTATCGTATAATATAATTAGTCACATTATTTTACACATAGCTTTGGATTTATAAATTATTTTTTCACATTATTTATTAACTCTTTGTAAAGCATGTTTTAGTAATATTTTTCAACAGTTTCTTTGGTTGTTATTTGTGCTAACCTTATAAATTAATTGGAAATGGTTGTCTTGATCATTGTCTAACGTTCCACATTAAAATAGGTCTTGTCAATGGTGGACAGAGCCAGCCTGGTGGACAGAGCCAGCCTGGTGTAAGCCATCAAGCCATTGAATTTGAGCAACTCTTAGAATAGGGCAACCATCAGCCCCCCAAAGATTTTTTTTATATGGCTCTTTTTAGTAATGCATTAATAGTACGAGGGCAACTATATTGGGATTGAGCTAGGGCAACCCAAATGTCAGGGCCAGCCCTGATGGTGGACAAAAATAAAATGCAATGTTGTGCTTTCAGAGGATAGTTATGCATCAAAAGAAGGAAAATTGTATGTATTCTACTGCTCTGTACATGTCTAAATTGTTTTCCTCACGCTAGCATATGCTCTGTTAGGCTTTGTTTGTTTTTCGCTTTTCTGGGCAGCGCACACATTTGCACAATTCTTTTAGACTTCCTGTGGTAGAGATTTAAATGCTAATGGTACATAGTTTACACAATTTGTATTTAAAGTTTACATACAGAATGAGGACGAAGATCGATCGTTGTTGCTATTATCTTAAATTATCAACTGGAGAATAACAGGAATGTGAAGTTGGTACGGTAACTACAGTTACATAATTATAGGTGAAAAATGGAACAAAATGACGTCTCGTGAAAACTTTCTAACGACAACAATTGTCCACCTGTATGTAAAGGCTTTGCAAATATCATGGATGCCACAAGTTTCTACCCTTCCATCGAACCTCCTTGAAACAACTTGAATCAGGTTACTACCAATCAAATGATTTAAGTAGTCACCCCCACATCCTCAACTTCTCTTATCGTGCTCGTATAAACCCTTCAGCTGCCCACAAATCAATTAATTGGAATGCAGAAATTTCATAATATGGTTTCAACTTTGTAGGTAAATCTTTGTAACTTAAACGGGTCTCTCTCGATAAAAATAGATGTCACCAGATTGAACTAATACCTCACAATATCATTTATGCCCCATAAACTTAAAGATGTTTATTTAGTGGAGGTAAAATAGTCATTTCGCAGGTAATCCCATGGCAATGGATTAGGAATACTCCTCCTCCCTATCGGATTCCTAATCCTCCATTTTTACGGACTACGAGCAGAGTTTAATTTTTTGTACTAAAACATAGTTAAAGTGGGCTCCACATGACTCATAGTCCAATCCCCACCTTCAAATCTGTTTTCAAACATGGCCCAATACTAAAGCAGGAAGTTAAGAGGAAACTAGCTATGTTAAATAAATCTTACCATGAGATTTATAGTTCATTTGATACTTCCATCTGCCATGAGAACTACTGAAACCAAATGTGCCAAACTACAGAACGTACAAGTCCTTTTTACAAGCAAACAACCGACGAAATCAGTCACATAAACCATAAGAGAGTAGAACGATATTGACGAGTAAGCAGCCAGTTTCAAGATAACAATCAAGTTGGCGTCGTCTTCATTATATTGAGAGTAGTCCCACCTATGAGACAAGAAAAATTCAATCAGAACTAAGCACAATCATTTTGATGCATAAGAAAAAAAAAGTTACACTTCATTGTTTAAACAAAAAGGTGATTGGGGAGGGGTACTATCTCCATTAGTCTT
>CM018907.1:13454694-13457194 GCA_009663005.1 Actinidia chinensis | reverse complement strand
AATACTTGAAATGCGCGTGTACAATCCAATATTGGTCTTCAAAGAAGCTTGATTCTTTATTTTTTTCTCACATTGTAATCACTCAAATATACACGTATATTCTGTGTTTCCTGTTTTTTTGTACGATGTTAGTTTTTTGGTGCGTTTCCGTTGTTGCAGGTAGGATCATAATCCAAACATATCATGCGCATAAAAATAAGAACGTCAGGGCATTTCCCCCATTAGCATGCGCACTAGCCATAAACGTGGAAAGTGCAAGTGAGAATGAAAAAGACATGACCAAACTCAAAGGTGATAAAAGGAAAAGCTTAAGTTCCTCTCACAAATAGGCATTTATACGTACACATAACCCTTATTTTTCACAAATCATCTCAAAATCTTTTTTGACGTAAGTATTAGAGTGCTGTTTCGGCCACCCACAGTGACGACCTGAGTAATACTAACTATCAAGAATGAATTTAGGGGATGTAGGAGGCGATCGCACATCCAAAAGTACAAATTTTAATATAATTTAGAAATTATATAGGTTAGCCTTCAAAATTTTTTAAAAATAATTTTAAAATTATAAAAATTAGCTCGCATAGTAAGAATTCTGAATCCGTCCTTACTAACTGTGTTTTTTTCTATGTTCGCAGGTGAGAAGAAGATAGAAGCTTGCCAAACAACTCCTTATTTCAATTTTTTGCCAACAAACAATATATTTATTTTTAATTGTGCAAATACAAATGCATTAAAAAAAAAAAAAAAGTAGCCGACCTATTCTCCTTTGACTCAGTACCATATATGTAAATTGCTACGCGCTCCTCCTGACAGCGCCCCTCTCCCTGTCCACCTCTTGTCTCCTTGACACTTTTACGGATTATATCCCTCTCCCATAAATAATTTTTCCAAACCCCTCCTCCCCCAAACCAAATTAAACCTTATTTTTCCTTTTTCAAGCTCTTTTTTTTTTTCTTTTCAGTTAACCCCCGTTTTTTTCAGCTGCGCTTTTTTTTTACATTCAGTTTAACCCCCCTTTGTTTGTAATTTGATTTTTTTATTTTATTAGTTTGTTTATTAGTTTTATTTTTTTTAATAGTTTTGTTTTATTTATTTTTTTTATCAATTTTTTTGTTAATTTGATACATGTAAGAACCTCCTCATCTCCCTTTAAATTTTTCACCAATTCTTGACACATATCAGAAGCTCCCCACTATCTTAAATACCTCCAACCGTGACCACATGTCAGAACCTTCTCACTCTTTTTAATTACCCCCCACCAACCTTGACACATGTAAAAACCTCATCCCTCTTAAATTACCCCACAACCCACACACCTCTCCCTTTAAATACTCCTATCAAGATGTTGAGAAGTCAGGTTCGGGGATTTTTATACTTTTTTAATTTTATAAATAATTGACACTAAAAAATCCAATTAAAAAATAAACAAAAGATTACAATTATCAAAAAAATAAATAAAAAAGAGCACAAAACTAATGAAAACAACAGAAACACAAACAAAAAATAATAAAATTAAAAAAAACAATTTGAACAAATTTTTCAATTTATCTTTCTTTCGTCAACATGGCCTGAAAAAGTATAAAATTTTTATAGAATATTTTTAAAAAGTTCTATATATATATCCGTTTCAGATATTGCAGGTATCTCTTTTTTATTTATTAATTACATATTTACAAGTAATAGTGTGTTTGTTTTTTAAGTATAACTTCCAAAATCTACAACTAAAAAAAAATATTTGATAAAAAAATTTAAAAAAAAGTTATAAAAAAAATAAAAGAAAAAAAACTGATTAAAAAAAATACAAAACTTAAAAAATAAGGGGGAGGAAAGGGGCTGGGGGTGGGGAAAAGGAAGAGGGCATAATGGTATTTTTGGGTGTGGGAATAAAGGGATTTTTGTTAGAAAGGGGGCGCATAGCAGCTCTCATAAGATTGGTAGCAGGGATTTGACCTTGATTGGGACCCACTCGAGATTGAGAATTCTCCTTACAAGTTACAACTACTCATTTTCACGCGCTTCCAGTGAAGCTTGTACTTTAGAATTTGGACAAATTATGGAAAATGAACTTCAACATTATCCCACTTTCATTTTAGGACTTTTTCGGACAAATTAAATTATTTTTTTTTATTTTTTATTTTAGTGATTTTTTTATTTTACCATTCACCATTTTTTACTTTTTCAGTTTGTCTCGATTAGAGTAATCAAAAAAGTAAAAAAAATAATTTTAATGATAAATCTCCTAAAATCCAATTTTATTCAAAGTAAAATTTAATTTTCTTTTTTTACCTTTTCGATTCTTGCAATCGAGATAAACCGAAAAACTAAAATAATAATAACTAAAGCAAAGATACTCCAAATAATGTAATTTTGTCCCCAAACATAGCATTGTGTTTGGATTTAAAAGCAAATTTCTTTTGTGAAAATAATAATAATCTCGAGTATTTCTTAGTAGCTCGGCCCAAACTTTCACCCTTTCCTACAACCCTACCCCCAGCTCTTC
>CM018907.1:13417194-13422194 GCA_009663005.1 Actinidia chinensis | reverse complement strand
ATTTGCAGCCCAAATCGGCATCAGAGTCGGCATGGTAGCTGAAGGGAGGGGACTTGATTGTGGAGACTATGTAGACAGGAAAGTAGGGTTTCCCTTGTGACATCCAGAGGATGCGAAATATGGCAGCATAGTGAGTGGAGCAGGTGCATACATGACCTGGATGACAAGATGGCGTTCAACGTGTAAGTAAATGTCAGAAACGAGTAACCAGTCATATAAATAAGGTTACTGACAGCTGTCTATATAGGTTAGCATCAGATAGCAGTTCCCCACCACAAGATAATAAGGCGAACATTAGCTTCTAAGAGGAATAAATGGCCGTTTTAAATCTGAAAGTCTAGCACTGGTGTACGGCAGTCGTGCGTGAGCATACTTGGCCTGAGGAAGAGAATATCTATAGAGCCAGAGAAACCTAAGACCAAGGAGTAGCTCAAGGGAACCAAGGTCTTTTTCATCTCAAAGTGGCGATGAAGGAAGTATTGAGCTCATAGATACCATTAGCATCATCTGCTCCGTAATAATCCATATCACCCACATATAGAATAAGAAGAAACCATGCCATAAGCAGACGACGAATAAAGATAGCAGGTCCATAGGTACAGCGATAGAAGCCACGTCAACAGATGGTAGAACAAACTTGCCATAACCAGGCACGTGGAGTTGTGCTTAAGACTATAGAGGCACTGCGAATCCGACACACCCTAATGTTAAGAGGATGAAGAACCAGGAGGAAGCTGCATATAGACTTCCTCAGTCAGATCACTATTGGAAATCATTCTAACATCCATCTGACACAAGACCACCTACGACAGTAGCAACAACACGAAAACTCCCTGACAAAGGTAAGCTTGGCACAGGAGCAAATTTCTCTCCATAATCAATAACCATACGCTTGAGTAAAGCACTTAGCAACCAGACGGTTTTGTATGGCTCCATAGTACCATCAGATCGTCTTGATCTTATAAACCAGCTATAACCCAAGAATAGATTTACCAGGAGAAGATCAACAAGGTCCCAATTGTGAGGGGGGGGGGGTCTTATCAAGAGCCATAGTTTCTCAATCTAGCTTGCTGTCCAAAGAGGGTTAGTACTTGCCTCAACGATAGGAATGAGGCTCATACTGGGCTAAAACATTGGAAAAATAATGATAATCTCGAAGATAAAAAGGAATTTTCCTTACCCGTGTGGAAGAGCGAACAGAAAGATCACTAGGTAGAGGGACAAGAGGTGCAACTAGAAGAGCAGAATCAGTAGACGGGGACTCTACCGGATAGACGGTAGCCGATGGGGAGCAGCATGGGGAGCATCATCAGGAAGGACAGTAAAAGCATCAACATCCTCAAGAAAAAGTTCAATGGAAGGATCAATAAGATAGGGGGAGCAGAAGAAGAAGACAACTAAAAGAAGCAGGGGAAAACATCTTATTTCCAAAGACAACGTACGATAGACTCAAGTCGCGAGACAAAGGATCCCAACAACGATAGCGTTTATGCTCATCCATAACCCAAAAGCAACCCAGCTGGAGACCTAGGCTCTAGTTTAGTTTACTCATATTTGGCTGGAATAAGACAAAGTACGCACAACCAAATACATGAGGGAATGAAATCGGGAGGGGTACCATAATAGACGTTTGTATGGAGGAGGTTACCAAGAAGGGTGATGGAACTGCCTCGTAAATATGTAAGTTAGCGCGGTGAGAGCAGCTTTCCCCCCAAAAACTGTCCTAGGGACAACTAGAAGAATTAGGCAGGGCACAAGTACGACGGTGTTACGTTTCGTTTCGTCCATTTTGTTGAGAGGTACTAGGGCAAGAGCTGTGGGGAAGAGTGCCATGTGCTCGTATAAAGGTAAGAAAGGAGGTATTACAGTATTCTTGAGTATTTTCTGAACGAAAGACCTTGATATCACGGGAAAACTAGGTTTGGACCTTACGAGCAAAAAATCATAGTAGGTTTGTTGTAATTTGGATCGATTCTTTAAGAGGTAAAACCAAGTATATCGAGAGAAATCATCCACAAATATAACAAAACACTAAGAACCGCCCATAATAGGAGTGGGAGAAGGCCCCCAAATTACTCAAGGACATGAACTTGGAAGCCAAAATACGAGAGGGAGTGTTGTTGATGTGGCAGTCTCTGCTGATGTGGCACTGGATGACGTGGGAGCTGACATGGCTGATGTGGTAGATGACGTGCAGATGACTTGGCACGGATTTGGCTGAGAGTTAGAGGAGCGTGGGAAGACGCGCGTTGGAGAGTTGAGGTCACTAGGACTTGTTCAACCTGACGTCACTTAGGCTGACGTCATAGATGGCTACACGTGAATGGGGTGCGTGATGTCTCGTGGCAGCTTGCTGAGAGTAGATCTGACGCGCCTTCTCAGGCGGCGTGGTGTGGAGGCGTATGGCGGTGTTCTCGACTTGGCTGAACTCAAATACACGAGGAACCACATGATCGTTGGGGTAAATCTAACGAATCCCAAGACAGAGTGTGTTCAGTCGACCGAATATATAAAAAAGGAGAAAAAAAAGAAAAATCAGGAGATAGAGAATCAAAGAGGTAGAAAATCATGGCTCTGATACCATGTTAGGTAATTAAGACTATATATATATATATATAGTATATATATATATATAATATATATTGTTTAGGATAAAGAGAGAGGGGGAGATAGAGAAAGAAACTCTTGTATTTAGGGCTGTTCAAATATCCGAGACACTCGCTTAACCCCACGACCCCAAACTGAATCCGACCTAACCCGCTCACTCTACGGGTGGATTTCAATTGAACCGACCACCTTCGGTTTGGTGGCGGGTCATTCAATCGCCAAACCCGACAAAATATTACGCTAAAATCCACAAGTTTCACCTAACCCGACCCCCAACCCAAAAAAATTTCACCCGAACCGACCTAACCCAACCATCTATTAGATCGGATTCGGGTCCAAATTTCTCCAATCGGACCAGTTCGGTTTGGGTGTCGGATGACCCCAAAACCCGAACCGAACCGATCCGTGAACAACCCAACTTGTATTGATTACTTGAATACAAAGGGAGAGAAGAGAGGAATATATAGGCAAAGGAAAAAGACTAAACTATCCTAGAATATATACAATAAATATACATTAACAGTTGGAATGTGATTTTGAAATTACTGAGATTTCATATGAACACAGCTTGACATGCAACACAATATGTATTTACTGAAAAGTATGTTTGCTCAAGTAATAACCGACTGTTTTACGTCTTCCACTGTGTCTGGAATTTAAACAGCCTGAGAAGGAATTCCGACCCCCAATGTCTGAAATAAGTGTTAATCAACTCACACTCACTTCTCTTATACCCAAGGTTGAAATACAGGAGAGTCTTGGGCAGCAGCTAACATGAAGCTGAGCCCGTCGACAGTTCTTTTCCGTTCAACACGTACACGCTTCTTTGGCTCGCCTGCAATGAGCTAATGAACATAAAACAGATCACACTCTATTCGGTACTTGAATCAGACAATCAGATTTCAGGTGGATTCTTTAATCTTAGTTCAGTGTTGTAAAACTAGTTCTGCAGGGAAACAAAACTTACACCAGAATCCACTGGTATAAATAGATGAAGCAAGGGTTGGTCTTGGGCAGACCTCTAAACCGTTTGAACCCGCCCGAGTTACAGAGCTAAATGCTATGTTTGGATTTGAGTTTGTCACGACAAAGAAAATTAATAAAAATGTTATTACTCAGTAAATTTTGCCTGTTACCAAACAAAAAATTGAACTTTTTCTCGCAAACCATCTAATTCAACCAAAAAAATGAAGTAAAAGAAATAAAGTTTACCTTTTAACTTCATTTTATTTTCTCCACACAGTTTCAAAATTCAAACTTAACTAAAAGATTGTGAACAACAATTTAAGAGCAGTTTATAGGCGATGTCAATTTCTTAGAACAAAAGATCAAGAGCCGTGCTGGAACAAGGGCATATCTAATCATTCACCAAGTGTTGCAACTTTCACAAAGTTTCAATTTGATGAAACAAATACTAGAAATGGGTTCCAATCCTTTCACCAAATTGATATATATCAAGGGACAATCTTAAATTTAACAAATTAAATCCTAAACTTTTTAATCCGTTACAATTCGAATAATATGTCCAGCTTTCTATTTATTAGCTTATTGCAACCAAGTCCATGCTCGCCAAAACATTAGGAAAACAATATGAACTGCCCTTTGAAAGCTTTTGCTGGGACATATATCTAAGCAAGAACGGAAGATAGTAACAAAAAAATAGTAAAATAATGTTGAATTTCAAGCAAAAATTAAGTCAATTAGGGCTTACAAAAAGACCCCAGTTCATGCATCGGCGTTTTTATAAATTTTTTGATGGAAATCATTTAGTGTAGTCAATCAACATAAATGGATGTTAACCGATGATTTAAAATGTAATGTATTAAAAAGTTTAGAGTTTAATTTGTTAAGATTAGAAATACGAGGTTTTCCACAAAAAAGTCTGAAACAAAGTTGTATGACCTGCAAAGACGATCAAAACTTAACCATGGTTTTTAAACTTTACCCAAGGTTTGGGTTCGGGGTTTCGGTCGTAGCTTCAACATTCCTGCTCTCTCCCTTCTCTCTCCTGCATGAGCGTGGACAATCTGCAAGTGTTGGATCAAAACGTGGCTTCTTGGAATTTGTCCAATGTTGGGTTGGTGTAAATCATTCCAAATTAAAAAAGCTTTGCTTTATTTCTCTCAGGCTCAAATTAGCCTGCCCAAATTCCGGAGGCAAAATAGGTTTGATTGACCCAAAATGGTCTCAGCTCTAGCCTTGTGCTAAGTGGAGAAAAAGCTTATAGAATAATACCCAATCCGATACATTCACATTGCCACGTGGCAGCAACCCATTTCATCTCTCGAATTCCCGGGGGACCATCATGGCTACTTGCCATGAAACAACTGCAGTTAGAGAGAGAGAGGTAAACACATCCAAACTCTCTTAAAATGGCAGGGATTGGTTGCTGC
>CM018907.1:13399694-13402194 GCA_009663005.1 Actinidia chinensis | reverse complement strand
ATATTGTATACCTCCTGTTACTCAAATTGAAAATTAACACCATAGATATGAAGATCTGGCTCCCATGATCATCATACTCAAATTTCACGTTAATCTGACATTATCTCACCGTTGATCTAAAGCTTCATGTCTTCATGGATCAAAGGCTAACCACACCAAATAATTTATCCAAGTCTCCTATTTATTTCTTTGCTCTTCTTTATCCTTCTCTCTGCCGTGCTCTCTCTCTCGCTCTCAGTCTCTCCCTTCTATCTTCTCTCATATATATATGCTATATATGTATGAATGATATATATATAAAGTATTATTTATCTACTTTTCTTTCTTTCTTTCTGGCTTTTTTATTTTATCTATCTTACAAACTTTCCACCGAAAGTTGTCCTCCACCAAGCGTACAAATTACAATTTTGTCCCCAACTTTTATAAATCTTCTTTAATTTTATCCAAAATTTATAATCCTTTCAATTAAAACCCAAAAATAAAATCGGTTATTACATTCTTCCCTCTTAAAGAATTTCGTCTTCGAATTTTGAAAAGTCTTATTTTGTGTCATATCAAAATTACACGCTTCCACTGCGCATCTGATACCAAATTTTGTATATCCCACACAGTCTCATATACGATCTAACATCTACACCTCCCACACGATCATGTAAGACCTAAAGCCTAAGCTCTGATACATTACTAGATATAAATTAAAGGATTATAAATTTGGGATAATATAAAATTAAAGGATTATAAAAGTTGAGGACCAAAATTGTAAATTGTAAGCTTGGTGGAGGACAACTTCGGTGGGAAAAGTTGTAAAGCTAAGATAAAAGAAAAAAAAAAAAAAGAAAGAAAGAGAAAGCAAGGAAAGAAAGAAAAAGTGAAAGATTAAATAAAATATTTATATATATATATAATATTAATAAATATATAGATATATATAAGGAGAGAAGATAGAAGGGAGAGACTTGAGAGAGAGAGAGAGAGCCGGCAGAGGAAGGGAGAAGAAAAGAGAAGGAAGAAGAATAGAGAAAAGAAAGAAATAGGAGACTTGGAGAAATTATTTGGTTGGTTGGTGGTTTAGCATTTGATCATGAAAGAATGAGTTTAGGATCAACGGTGAGGATATGTCAGATTATGTGAAATTGTAGTATGCTGATCATGGAGCCAGATCTTCATATCTAATGTGTTAATTTCAATTGAGGGTAAGCAGGAGGTATTACAATATGCTTTCTAAAACTCCGGAGTGTTTTTTCTAAAATATCTGATTTTGTATTTCTCTTGAGCATGTGTCTATCTGTTGAAATCCATGGTATTTTGTTGGCATAGTGATATGTATGATGTTATTATGTGAGCTAAAGCTATGAATGGAATGATACATGTACTGAGTTGGAATTTTACGCCAATAGTTCCACTATGGACCGGGAAAAGCGAAGAGCTAGGAGGACGTGGGATGGGCCGTGGTCGGCGTCATAGTAATGTATAAGGAAAAGACCTGTATGAGAGTCTTTGAGAAATATTGAATCGTTTGTGCTACTCTGACATTTGTTGTGAGCCATTAGTGATTCGTTGTAGCGTTTCCCGTGTTTGTATACAGTTTCCCCTGGTTTTAAAATGATTTTTTTCAGGCGAAGTGGGTGTTCGGATAGTACGAGATGGGTGAGTGAAGACTGGAAGTTTGATATTTTTGTATTAATTATAGTTTGGAGACATGTAAAAATAAACATTTGGAGACTATTGAATATTTGAAGAAAATAGTGCTCTGATTTGTATATGAGGAAAAAATACGGCGAAGAATGGCCCGGGAGGTCGGGTCGTCACAAATGGTATCAGAGCTTAGGCTTTAGGTCTTACATGAGGACTGTGTGGGAGGTTTAGGTGGTAGATCTTACATGGGATCGTATGAGAGTACGGATCTTAGGTATAACGGTGATTTCACCAACACAAATAGATTTTTTTTTTTTTTTTTTGTATTCAGATGTGCGCAGTGGAAGTGGAGTTTGTAATCACAAATAGGAACTTTTTAAATTCGAGGACGAAATTCCTTTAAGGAGGGAGAGATTGTAATAACCCGATTTATGTTTTGGGTTTTAATTTGAAAGGATATTAAATTTTGGGATTAAAACGTAAAGAAGAATAAAAATTGAGGGACAAAAATTGTAATTTGTAAGCTTGGTGAGGACAACTTCAGTGCGGAAAAGTTGTATAAAGATAAGATAAAAGAAAAAAAAAAGAAAGAAAGAAAGAAAGAAAAGTAAAGATAAATAAAATAATTATATACATATATATATATATAGAGTAATACATATATAGATATATATAAGAGAGAGATGAAGGGAGAGATGAGAGAGGAGAGAGCACAGCAGAGAGAAGGGAGAAAGAGAGAAAAAGAAGAAATAGGAGACTTGGAGACAATTATTTGGTGTGGTAGCCTTGATCATGAAAGACATGATTTAGATCACGGGAGATAATGTCAGATCAATGTGAAATTTTAGTATGATGGTTATCATGG
>CM018907.1:13387194-13389694 GCA_009663005.1 Actinidia chinensis | reverse complement strand
GTCTACCTCCCAAAGAAGAAGCCGTGTAGGTCCCAAACGTCAGTGTGACATAATCCAGGAATCATCAGTTCGATGAATTCAGTGCCAAACTTTTTACCCTAGTCGATTGCCTAAACACACAATGATCACAAAAATCAATTGTCCAGTCTTGCTCCTTTCAGAAACCCCTTGTCGTACCAAGTTGGCCAAAGCTTTCTCACCAGGATGCCCAATCGCCAATATGCCATAATCTGGAAGTATCTGATCCATCTAAACTGTTGGAAACGGCAGCTCCCCTGTGACAGTAATCCCATTCGAGAAGTATATAATTTTACTTTCGAGTGCCTTTCATAGAAACCTATCACCTCGAACAACTTGCAAGATACCTCCCTCCCCTCCATGTGAAACTTAAACATTTTTATTTTTTTCCTTAGAGTCTAAGGTTCCAGAGAGATAAGATTTTTCTCAAGTCCGGTTAAATACCGAAACATCAGTCAAACTCTGATAGTTCCACGGAACCTCTTCAGTCGGATCGTGCCATAACTCTTGTTTTGGCAGGCATTTCCTTACCCATCAGAACAACAACAACGTCGAAATCCTCAAGGCTCGAAAACAAATCTCGGTAGGATAATATGATAGGAAACATCCCGAATCCAGAATATCGTCAGATTGATTAGTGGATATGAAAACTGTCAAAAAACTGCATCCAAATCTTCATCTTCATTTTAATTCTGTGACACATTGCTTTGGTTCCTTATTCCTTTGATCGGACCAATAGCCTTCCAATGGCCTTTCTGATGCCAATATGCAAACTCATCTTTTGACAAGCTGTCGCCTATAGGATGATTTTGAGGAGATTTCCACCTCCCTTAGATTTCTGGCGGTACTCGTCCTACCCCTTGCCTGTAAATGCATTGAACTCGATTCCCTGTGAGCCTACTAATATTTCTTCGTACCTCATTATTCATCAAGGCATTAGAAACATCATTAAATTTAATTTCATCTTTACCATTTCAGCAGGGTAGTTGGCAAATGTCATAAGTTCACGCAAGGATTTAATACAAAAGAGCCTTATCTTCATCATCAATTCAACATTCAGATTTGCAAGATCAGCCAAAATTTTATGAAACTATTCAGAGCTCATTCATGGAGTACCTGCTTGTATTGGAAGCGGAAGAGGTCTTTTTCAGAAGAGCCGGTTCTCAACACTCTTGGTCATGACTTGTTCTCGAGTGTGTCCCATAACTCCTTTGCTGACGGTTCTCTTTCATAACAAAATACTGCTGATCTTTGCAAGGGACCAAAGTCTGATAGTACCGCAAGTTGGCGATTAAGCTTCGCCCAATCCTTTACTGATATGTATCGGACTTAGCCTCCAGAGTAATATCCAAATCATGTTGAATAAGAAACATCCAAAACTTCGAATTGCCACATGCCAAAATTATTTGTTCCCATAAATTTTTCCACTTCAAATTGGGTTGCATTAGAACATCGTAGGTCCTATACCCAGAGTACGGAACTGCTAGGGGTTATTTCTTCTGCCATCAAAAACAATTTAACTCCACCCAAAACTGATATATGGAATTAAAATATACAAATTCCGATCACACGGATGAGTCTTGGAATGCAGGAAAAACTAAGAAGGGCTAAACGACACAACTCAGGAAAGCTTCTAGGGCCAATTTATCAAAAATCCAAAATCTGAGGAACCAATTGGTCTAAAATCAAAATCTGAGGTCAATGGAATTTTCCCAGAAATAGCAGGGACCAAATTGTAATTTCGATCATAGTGTTTACCGGGTGGTTGCAGACCAAATGTAATTTTAAAAATTCAGGACCAAATTATAATGTCTGAAAGTTCAGGGACCAAACTATAAATTTTCCAAAGATTCAGGGACCAAAATATAATTTCCCGAAACTCAGCGGGACCAAAATGGAATTTACTGAAAACTCACGGGGCCAAAATGTAATTACCAACAAATTCAGGGGATGAACTGTAATTTACCGGAAGGAATATTCCTGGAATATTCCGTGCTGACTGGACGCTGCCGCAGGCGCGGACCAAGCGCTGACTGGGCTGACGAATGGCAGGAAAAAACCAACGTGTGGCGCGGACTGGGTGGAGGGATGCAATTGTTTGTTCCTGATACAATTAATCAATCCTTCTTCTCAGGCGTGAGAGCGCGTGATATGGCCGGATTGGACGACGGAAATCTCTGGACGGCGCGTGGAAGCGCGTGTGAGGTCCGAGTGCGACGGTTTGATTTGGTGCTTCGTCTACGACGAGCCGAATCCGATGGTGTGATAGAAATCGATTTAGAGCATTTACGGAGGTCCGAAATTCAACCTGGGCTCTGATACCAATGGTGTGCGTAAATCGATTCACACCACAGTCACACACAACACAGATAACTCACGCCACACTAACACTATGATGACGAGGTTCGGATGAAGTGCCTACGTCTCGGGTGACCAGAGTTTAACTATTATGGAGAAACGAACAATCTCAGATTTGCTCTCT
>CM018907.1:13222194-13224694 GCA_009663005.1 Actinidia chinensis | reverse complement strand
AGAAGAAAAATGAAAAAAATCCAAAAATCTTGGAACCGGAATTTTATGGTGAAGGGTGGACCCCCCAATGGAAAACGAGAAGCTGAAAAGGACGGGTTGGAGCAAAGGGAGCGAAGCAGGTTAAGTGGGTGCCCGTATATATATTAGGAAGTGAAGTTGGTGTCTAATTCATGCAATGCTTGGGCAATGTAAATTTTGGTGGTGTTAACCAGGATCACTTGACAAATAAAAATAATTATTAATAATTGTCAATTTATCACCATTGTTAACCAGATAATAACTAATTTTATAAACAATTTTGAAATTAAATACTCTACCATAAGCTAGTGTTAATTTTTATTTTTTTGTTGAATTACACTTCCTATACTTTGACTTTTGTACCATTCGTTTCTAATTATGTCAATCAATCTCTTACACTTTCGGTCAAATTTCAATGTGTCACTTTTATTTATCTGTTGTTAAATTAAGTGATGAAAAGAGACTAACCATACAAAGGGTGCAAACAGTAGTTTATTCTATTTTTTTCTTAGAGCTTATGATCTGCCAGCAAAGTTGGGGCGTGTGAATGCCGTTTAATTAATGGTCAAATCTACTAAATTTGTGGCTTAATATCTCATAATGGGTATGATTAATTGAAAAACATGTCATAGCTTAAATAATCACACATGCATTAAATTAAAATAATAACCTATTTTTTGACCTATATGTTTTTGTTTATATCTATAGATCATTTCATTGTTTTGTTTCCCATGTCTCTGTTTATAATTATTTGAACAGAGCAGTTAATTGTAATTCATGAAAGCAATTTGGTGTGCGGTTTCAAAATTTTGGATTCAAAAAAATTTACAGAATTCAAAATAAATAATTTAAATTCACTCAAAATTTTGAACTAAAAAATATCACAAAATTCAAAATATATAATTCAGATTCACTCAGAATTCTAAACTAAAAAAAGTTCACAAAATTCAAAATTAATTATTCAAATTCACTCAGAATTTTGGACTAAAAAACGTTAAGAGAAACCAAAATAAACAATTCAGAATTCTGAAACCGTAAAGGTTCTCTAAACTATGATCAAGCTAACAATCACATAAATTGCTCCTTACACAACTGATCAACCAAAAAACATGGAAATTGTCATAAAACTTTCAGAAGACCAAGTAAAAAGAGGTAACAACGTTATTCCTCTCCTACACCGGAGTTCATAAAGCACATTCTACCAAATCTTTCACAAAGCCAACAAGAATAACGAATGAAGCCAGAGGTCCCATACCCAGAGGGAGTCCATGTTTTTATCCCCCAAAGAAACTGGAACTTTTATATTTAGTGACATCTTGAAGCTCAACAAGAAAACAAAATTTGTTGCAAATCAGAATATCCGGTTACGTTCGTCCCATGGAGTCCCACAATTGAAAGCGAGAGTAATGCTATATATGACCGATTCTCTCTCTCTCTCTCTCTCTCTCTCTCTCTCTGATCTCTCCCTCTCCCATTTTTATATAATCGATGTTACCAAGTATAAGGTGTTGGTTACCATTCATTGATTATTTTGAAATGAAAACTAATTATGAGTGTCTAGGTAACCAGTGTTACATGTGAAATGTATAGCGATAAGTCCGAAACGATACATTGATACCGATAAGTACCCTGATCAACCATCAAAACGGTTGAACGGTACAAAATTGACAACTTTGGCTAAGATTAGGGGCAAAGAGGGAATGGGGTTTGGCGCAGGAGGGTTCTGTTTGGGTTTGGGTTTGGGTCTAGATGTCAATTTGCTGCTTTCGAGTCTAGGTTGAATTCCATGTGATCATCACCTGGTTCCAAGAGGCAAACCATGGCACCACGCCACAATTTTCGTAAAAGAATTGGATAGAAATTGGGAATTAGGCAACTTGCAATTTGGAATCTTTTTGAGGCCAAAGTGAGAAAACAACAATACATTAGGGTAAAGTGTGATTTAGACACAAAAAAAAGGCACACTAATAAATGTGAAAAAAAATGATATTAAACAATTTCTAAATAAAACATTGTAAAAATAAAATGATGTGATAATGACATTTTAAGAAATAAAAGTCATCATATTGATGGGTGTTTTCTTGAAAACTGAAAGACTAATACCGTGCTACATCATTTTGTACCAAAATTATATATAAATTTTCTATTTGTATAATGTGAAAACATGCCTAAATAAATAAGAAAAGACAACAATGTCCTTCAAAATCTATTGATATATTTTTAATTCGAGGTGGTGCGGATTCCACCAATCAAAACAAAAGTGGACCCAAGTAAATTGAGCATGGAATAAACATATTTTTTAATGGAATAGTCACCGACAATTTCTAATTTTTTTTTTTTTTTGTCTTTTTCACATGTTAATTGATAAGTAGAGGAATAATAATGCTATTAACACACTTAATTGTACAGAATATTTGTACAAACTCTCCGCGGAGCTCATGTGATAGTGTATGAGGTCCGTACAACCGTGTACTTTGAAATT
>CM018907.1:13080659-13083159 GCA_009663005.1 Actinidia chinensis | reverse complement strand
CACATGACGACACAGATATACGTGATTCGGCCAATCTGCTACGTCCACGGAGAGGAAACAATAATCACTACACCGAAGAATTTACATACCAAAATGCGAGATCCACACTCCTCTCATCTCTCACCATCTCACTGTCTATTCTCTCCTCTACAGCCACAACAACACATTCCCCCCAAGATACACAACCCTCACTCCCAGCCCATTTGCACAAGCAACATGTGTGTGCTCTCGTAATCCCCAAGGATTATATTTCTGTGCACCCAATCCTCTTTACTTCGAGACACAAGCCTTATATAGAGAAGTGAAGCCTCTTTCTTGACAATGGAAGGCAAGGACTGCAGCAGCTCAAGAGACCACAGCATCGCAGACTTCAAAATGGCTGCAGCGCAAAATGAAGACCTTCATTCGCAGAACAAGAAGGACTCTTTTCCAAATATAGCATGAGTTTGGGTTTGGGTTGGCTTGGGCTTGGGCCCTGGCCCAATAGTGTTGGACTCCCAAGTGGGCTTGGGCTTCTTCTTAAATGGGTAGACTTTAACAATCTCCCCCTCCAGCCCATGCAATTGGAGGGTAATCCGAGTATTAATGTCCATCTGACAATTATGGCCAGCCCCTCATAAGATTGTGAAGACAGCAGTTTGAGTACGTTGCCCTCATTCAACAGGGCAACTCCACTTCCACTGAAGTGAATGCACTTCCAAATCTAAGTGCTGCACCTTATCATGTAGGTTGCCATGCAACCCCAAATGGGGTGCAGAAACGGGAACGGGTTCTGTGTCTGCCCCTAGCACGGTCGCTCGCCCGTGTCGGCTCACTAGGCACTTGCCCTTGGCAAGGGTCGGCTCTTGCCCATCGGCTTGGCTAGGCACTCTACCCATGTATGGTTCTGGTAATAAATCAAATGCAGCTCACTGGCTGCCCCAAAAAACGCCACTGTGTATGGATGGCTTTGCTCGGTTGCTCTACACGGTGGCTCTGCTCAATTGGATCTGCACGTTGGCTCTACAGGTGACCTTCTGCTCAATGTATGGGACAGGTTATCAAATGCAGTTCGGAACTGCCCAATGCAGTACGAGGCTGCCAGATGCAACTCACGGGGTGCCCATCAAATTGCAATACAAAACTGCCCAACGCAGCCACTGAATGCTGCCAGATGCAACTTACGAGTTGCCCAGAATCTCCTTCAAACATGTGTTACGGAATTGACGGTTCGAACTCCTCCAAAATACGGGATTGCTGAGGACATATGCATCAAACAAGTATGGGGATCCGGTTTGCCAGCAACAGGTACCAAATGCAGCAAACTAGCTGCCAGACGTATGTAGTTTTCGGAATGCTACGAAAAAATGCAGTTCTCATATACGCCAGAACATATGTAGTTCTCCAGAATACTGCGACAAACGCACTCTCGGTCCATACTAGCAGGACATATGTATTCTCGGAAAATACTACGACACACGCGAGTTTCGGAAATACTACCAGAATCTCCCCTTTGTGCACATACTGAGAGACACACTCCTAATCAAGAGCGAAAAGAGATTCGATTCGGCGGTCGTCACGGCCTGGAGTCTGATACAGCTTCTTCTGTGTCTCGCTTCCTCGGAGCTTCTCTATGGGACATACTGTTACTGGTGCCAACCACTCTTGTCGGACAAATTTCTGCACGATCCCAAAGACATCTCTACTGCGCTTACTGTCATTACTATAGATTCGTTCCAGATAGATACCTTGCGCTTACTTTGGTGCCTATGTGCAACGGGTGCTTCCCTCGTTCATTCTTCCGATAGTACCACTAGGCCTAGGTCGGACAGCAAACTCCTCATGTCTAGCCACTCCCCTCAGTGGTATAGCCTTTCAGTATTCCTTCTCGCAACATCTCTGTTTCCCTTATAAAAACTCTGACAGCAATCACTGCCTGTTGTTGCCGCCTGAAGACTGAAAAAATTGTGCGTATACCTTGAAACAATTCATCTTGCCCTCCTGGGTCGCAATAAAAGCACTTAAAGTGCGACCTTCTGGACATGACCTCAGTCGTCCTCTTTGATGACCTCTCTTCGACTCTTCCTTGACCTCTTATCAGGACCTCTTCTTTTGAACTTTCTTTGGAACTCGTTGTAAGTTCTTTACTGTGTTAGCCTCTCTGAAGCTTCACCACAAGCTCCTCATTAAGACTTTGTCTGAGATGTCTTCTCCGGGACATCTCCTCAACTGGTCCACAACCCATTGAGCACTATTGTCATCGTGCTACATGATGGAACACCTCGTTGTCCAATGCATTGTATGCTATGCCCAATCATCTTTTGTTTCATCTCATTTCCTCATCCTTTGCGTTTTCCTGGGGTGTAATCGCCATCTAAAAGCATGATCAGGGCTCTCAAATACTCCGCCATTTTACTTATCCAAAATGAAAGCGAAATCTTGAAAACAACCTCGCGAATGGAATCGGGAATGCCCCGAGAAGAAACTTCAGGAAAGAAGCTTTTCTATCAAAAATCAGACA